>OX596019.1:45932091-46532091 GCA_951394055.1 Villa cingulata
AGAGAGAGAGAGAGAGAGAAATGTATATTCTACATAAATATGTAGATAAATATGACTGGATAGATATTCTAATTTAATTCTATTATTTCGTTCAATTTATGCAGCAACTAAATAAATTTACATAATATTATCATTCATTATCATCTTAATCAACAGCCAACGCCAAGATGGGTCTCGACTTTCACATGCTTGCATCACTTTAGATTTGAAAAAAAATTTTAAATTCATGATGTGGGAATTATATGACTCGAATCCAACTCGTTTCGAGCTCTCGAATCGAGTTACATCTTACATAATTCCATTCCAATACATATTTGTATAATTTATTGATTGTTTTTAAAATCAATTTTCTTCTTCATTTTTTTAAGATTTTTTTTTCTCTTTCATGTAATTTTTCATTTTTAATCGTTATTCTGTTTATCTTTTATCAATAATAATGAATAAATAAATAAATTTAGAATGCAAATAAAAATTCTTTTATTTATATTATAATTTTTTTTTTATTTTTTTATTTTTCGTTTTTATATTTATAAATTTTGTTTTCTTTTGTGTTATTTGTATAAACATTAATTAATCTAAAAAATTTTATATAAAATTGGAAAAAAAAAATGTTTTAATTTTATTTTATTTTATTTTATTTTTTAAATTGTTTAAAATAAAAATTATTTGGCACATTTTAAAAATTAAACTTTGAAAAAAAAAAATAAAAATAAATTTATTTAAGCATTAAGCTATAAACTATCATAAATGCTATCCATCGTTTTTATTTCCTTTTTATTTTCTTAAAAGTCGTTTGTGAATAAAAAACTTAAGTATTGATTTTCGCTAATCTACGAGTCAAGTGCTTTTTGTTGACTGTTGGCATTTGAATTTAATAAATAAAATGATAAGTAGATAAGTTGAAATTGCTCTTGTGTAAGAGAACATAAAATTTGTGAGATATGGAAAGGCGTAAAAAAGAGGCTGCTAGAATCATACGTACGATGGCTGTAAAGCAATTAGAAAAAAAAAAATTGATTATTTCAACATTTATATTTTGCTTTTATTTTTAAATTCAAAGCAACAGATAAAACGTCGACTCGTAAATTAGCCAATATCATTCTTCTTCCTCTTCTTCTGCGGCACTACAGTCTTTGTCTTCGACTATTAGTGTTAACTAGTAATTTTTACAGAAATAGACAGTTGATAAATTCTAGCCTTCTTGTAGTGTAGTAGGGAGGATCACAATCACAAAATTCGTGATTTTCTTCCCTGTGACTATATTTAGCTCAACTACTGAAAGTGCTCACAAAGTAGAGAAGAAGCGGCGAGCATTTAGATCTGACCTGAACTTATACAGTTGCAATACTAAGTTACAGTGTGAATTTTTGTGGTCCATCTCCATCCACAAACGGTCAATGCCTATGTACCTACTTTGTTAATCGAAAACGCCATAAATTAATTAATTTTTCATTTACATTGCTCTCGATATTTATAATCTCTCGAAACAAATTGTGTAAAGTAGAAATAAAAAAAACTTTAGTTAAGAGAGTAAATATAAAAAAATTTTTTTCAATGAGTATTTTAATTTTTTTTTTTTTCTTTTCTTTTTTTTTGCAATTAAAAGATAAAATAATAGATATATACTCGTATATATGCAAATTTGTTTATATCACTGTTTTAATTTTGTAATGGTTTTTAGCTCATAGAATTTTTATTTTATTTTTTTAAAATAAATTTTTTAATTATCTAATTTTCGTATAATATAATAAAAATTAAATTACAACAATATTTTAATTAAAAAACATAAAAAAAAACCCTTTTCAAAACATTTTTAACAAATGGACACAATTTTCTTTCTAAAACTTCAAATTTAAAGAAGAAAATATACCTTACAATATACATTATAAAATTTTTGTGTTTTTAGATTTATTTCTTTTCAATTTTTAATTGTAATTTTAGTTTAATTTTTATGTAATTTTTGTTTTGTTTAAGTTAAGTTTTTTTCAATTTTCAACAGTTAAATATAATAATAATTTTTATATTTTCCAATATTATTTAATCAAATACATACTTTATAAATAAAAATTTACATTAAAAAAAAAAATGTTATAAAATTATTTTAAATTTATAAATTTGTTAATTTTTTCCTTCCCGTTTTTATTTTTCTTTCTAATTTGTTGCATAAAACAAAACAAAACTAAAAAATATGCTTAACTAATCTTGAGAAATTTTTATTTTTAAATAATACAAAATTTTAAATTGCCTCTACCGAAAAAGGCATTTGTCGATTGTCGATTGTCTACCGTTTCGACTCTCGTAATGATGCCCAATATTTCTGATTTCAACATAAATTCAGAAACATTATTATGCGTACATAATTTAAAACTTCTTCAATCCTTCTGTTTGATATTTTTGTGTAAATTTTTTGTAAATTTCAATTTCAAAGTAACAAAATTAATTGATTTGTAGCGATGTGATTAATGTATGCAGTTTTTATTACTTTGTAAATAATTTCTTTTCTATAAAAACAAAGGATTTTTTTTAGTCTTCTTTTTAAATTACAATTACCTACTACTTGTAGTACATTAAAAAAAAAAAGAAAAAAAAAAGGAAAATATATTGTAGGTTTTATTTGTTTTCTGGTTCTAATGATATTTTATCTTAATTATTTTATATAATTATTATAAAAATATGTAATAATAATAATAAAAAAAATGCAAATATTTACTATTATATGTATATATATTTTTGTTGTCCTTTTTTTCCTAATATATACATATATATATATATATTTTTTGTTTGTATTTAAATACATATAGACTAAAAAGTTATTTGATTAAAAAAAGAACACAATAATGTACAATTTTTATAATTATGCATGTGTATCCGTTATACTTACGTACATATTTAGAATACGTACAATAACAAAATGATGATAATATTACATAAATTATTGTGATCGTAAACAGTAGCCGCCTAAAACAAATTTTTAGTTAAAATTGTGAGTTGTGAGTTATGTTGTATTCATGATGTGATTTCAAGTTTCTACAAAATCTATATGAAACCGAAACGCACAAAGGTTATTTTTAAATTATTTAAAGGTGTGAACCTGTTTTAAGCAAAAACAATAGAACTATATTGAACAGTGGATTCAGTTATTAACATTAGAAAAAAAGCTATAGCCAGAGCAACTGATGTTTGGTACATAATCTTACAAGCTTTTTTTTCTTCAGATTTTATCAATTTGGAACGTCTTATATAGTTCCATTATTTTTGCTTATGCTTTAAGTCATTTAAGTCATTTTAAAGTCTAGATCAATTTTAACTTATGGCCATGTCCAATAAGCACGTCAATGTCACCATAACCGTCAATGTTAAGCGATTATTGTTTATGATCCACGTTATGTACAATTTTCAGGGCATAAACGTCATATTTCTAACTGACAGCATCATTTTTCAACACAAAAAAATGTTGAAATTTATCATCATAATTATCAGTGATATTTCTTTCTACAGCATTTTTTCATTCGTTTCTATCTGCAGTGCCTTTCCCTTTCATTCAGCAGTGCCTTGTATTATTTAATTCAAAAAATAATGCTGCGCTGGCCTAATGTTTATTTGTTCAATAGACCATTTTGGACAAAATTGAGTTATAAATTGATTCTTAGTAAACAAGCACCGCTCTTTCTTTTCCTGCTATCAAAATTGTTCTATGTCTTGCCGTTTCGGAGATATACAGTTGTTGCTTTATTCTAAGCGACAGATTTCTAGATAATGTGAAGTGCTAGTTTGTTCAATGAGATATTTTTGAACGTAGAACGCAAAATTTTAAAAAAATTTATGCTTCTTTGTGCAATATCCACGAAACAGAGCTTTTTTGTTCTATATCCCACCTTCAAAAATATACATTTTTGTTCTTTGTGCACTTTATTGTAATAGAAATTATATTTTTTTACTCAATCAATTTGTATTCATTTTTATTTTATAAAATTTTTTTATATTAACTTGCAAATTATTATCAAAAATTAGCATTTTTTAACAAAAATTATATTATCCTTTTTGAAAAAGTCATTCAAACTTCTAAAAAATATAGTTATATTTATGTTTAAAACTAAAAATTCATTTTTCTCAAAATGGTTGCTGTGGTCTGTTGAACAAATAAGCATTGGGCCAGCGTGTTGTTGATTCAAAATTGATAATTTTTACTCTGAAAATTGCATTATATTCTCAATTATTTTTTTAAGGTATATTTTATTGAGAATAAATATAAAATTAATTAATTTATTTATTTTTCTAATAAATGACATACATGCATATAAATATGTACATACTTATGTAACATACATATGTATGAGTTTATGATACAAAAATTATCTATATATTTTACGTATTACAAATATAATATGTATAGTTATTATATAAAAATGGTATTCTCTAATACAATCATAATTTTTATACTTTATGCATTATCATTATTATTATTTTTAAAATATTATTTAAAAAAAAATTTTTTTTTTTTAAAGTATCCTTATACTTATACTTTATACACACATTCATTATGATATGATATACATATGTATAAAGGAATTTTTATTATTTCGTGTTTTAAAAACTAACTTTCCACTTAACTAGTAGTTCCATTAATCAGTAATTAAAAATAAAAATAACAATAAATTAATTATATGTAGAGAAACAATTAAAAATCAAATGCAAATAAAAATCTTGATTCAGTTTTAATTTCCTGTATTAATTTAATATCATTTTTTTTATTGAGGTTTATCATGATCTATCAAACAGTCAAATATCTGTTCACTTTTTTTCTGACAGCATGTCTGTCTTGCTAATTGCACGAATGACAGATATTTTGACAAATTCTATCTGGATTATATGTTTGTTTGTCAGGTATGTACATTTACAATAGTTACGATAATCGTCAGTACTGATAATATGGGATTGGATGTGAAATCCTCAAACACAAAATGCTCTGAATTCAGTGTTTGTGAATTTCATTTTGAGAATTTTTTATACATTCAATTTTAACTATTGTGTTTCACTTTTAGCTTTACCAGGAATAACGGCGCAAGAACGTGATGAAACATATGGAACATATCACTTCTTTTTATCTATTTTTTTTTTTTTTTTTAAATAAAAACTGCAATTTATGTTATGAATTTTATGTCAATAGCCATTTGTTTTTTTTTTTTTTTTTTTTTTTTTTTGAAAATTTCTTTTCTGAGAATTTTTGTGTGGCTCTTCCATAATAATTTGCTTTGTCATTGTCACATCCGGAACAAATTTATGAATGATTACTCAGATTATTTATTTGTCAATCTGTTGAGTCACGAGAATATTATTCACTGGGCAGATTTGGTAGATATAACTTCTGAAAGTTACCAAATAAAAAAAAAAAAATAACTAATTACAAGAGTGTGACAGACGTCTGACAATTTTTGAGTGCCAGATTTCTGTTACAGTGATAACACGTATCTGTCTACGAAAATTGATATATATCTGGCAGTTTGACAGATCGTATATATCATCATTAAATTTTTTTTTTTATTATATAATTTTGTTTTATTTTATTATTTTTATATTTACGTATGTTGTATATGTTTGTTGAATATATGTATGTACTATATTTATGATATATGGTAATATGTCTATGTAATCGTAATATAGTATTTATATAAAAAAAATGTTATGCATAAATCCTTTCTGTTTAATTACACATTTATAGTTAAATTTAATTACATTTAAATTTAAGTTTTTTTTTTTCTTTCATTTTTATTTTTTTTTTCATTTATTTTTAAATTTTCTCTTTTATTCTATTTTTTTGTTTTTTTTTTACATACGTACTGTGTACTACCAGTACTACTTAGATACACATTTATTATTTAGTGTATGCAATTATTTATAATTGTATTTTTTATGTTTTTTGTTTGATGTTTTGTTATCGTTTAAATTTGTAAAGTAATAATAGCAGAGAGAGCTAAAGATCATCATCACCAATACCTTCGAATGCTTCATTTTGTACTGAATCACGACCATTTCGAAATAATACTGTTGTTGAAATTTTTTTCTGTTGCTGTTGATGATGGCTATTTTGTTGATTTTTACGTCGTAATGAGAATGATTCAACCGATGATGGTGACTGTATTGGCATATCAATTTCATTCTAAAACAAAAAGAATTAAATGAAAATGAATGAAGAATTAAAATTTGTCATCGTTCTATTCTTAAAATACGACGACGAAATATTGGAAAAAGAGTCTGTGTGAAAGTATTTTTTTTTTTTTTTTTTTTTTTTAAAAATGCAAATGCAAAACGTACACATTTCACAAAAGAATAAATTTTTAATGTCTTTCGTACTTTGACGTAATGTACGTGAATAGGAATGCAATTTCATCGAAATATGGACAAGCAACAGAAGTACTCAAATGTGCTAGCAGACAAGCAATTGCATTTTTTTGAATTTTGCCCATATTTTTAACAATAAAACTTAATTTTACATACCAAACTAGATATAGTATCCGATGAACTAGAATCGGACATTTGATTATTCGAAATAATTTTACCACCACCATCTCTTTTAACATATGACAAAGGTGTATAGTTATTTTGTTGTGTCTGAAAAAAAAATTTTTTTTTATTGTTATTATTTTTATTAAAATCCTCATAAATTCTCATATTTCTTTTAAAAATTCTACATCACATACCTTAAAATTATTGTAATCATTACCATCTTTCTGATTCAATAATTCATCTACCATACCCTGTAGGCATACAGACATTAGCATTGCTTGTTTACTTGATATCGTTATCCATTTCAAACAATTCTTATTCATTAAATATTCAAATGATAATTCAAAATTTTGTATTTGTGTATCAGTATTATTACCACCACCATCACCAGTATTACTGCTACATGATGAATTCGGTGATAAATCATCGTTCTATAATAAATAAAGAAAATAAAATTAAAAACAATTTTTAAAAAAAAAAAAATATATTAGAACATTTTTTTTTTTTTTTAGCTTTTTCTGTTATATTGGTGTTATTCTTGTGTCAAAAACTTACAGTATGAATCGTTGTTACACGCCAACATCTCATTCTAGTCACTTTAAATTTTGTTTCAGATATTTTCGGTCCTAAATTTGTTCTTATTATCAATTCTTTATTACCTATTAAGATCACAGCATTCGTATTTGGCTCTGGATAATCAACAATCGAATTTGAAAATTTTATACATCCATATGATGGTAAACGTCGTGCTATTTCTAAATACTATAAAAATAAATAATTTTATTTAAAATTAATACATCACATTTGATTCGAAATCATATACATCCACGGTCATAAAAAGTGCATCACTTTCTTTAAATGTGCATGCCATCAATATATGGCATTAAGTAAAAATGTACTCTCTCTCAATCTTCGTCGAATTGTTTTCAGTTTCACAACAATTTTTGCAATAACATTCTCTTCTAATTCTCTATTGAATTCTGACGCGATTTTAAAACGATTTTGTAAACTCAACTTTATTAAATATTAATCAAAACGATATGTTGTGTAATTCTTTTTAATTCAGATCTTTTTGTTACAAATAACGCACAAATGCAACAAAAATACATCTCTTTTTCTGTTTTCCTAATTTATTCCAATGTACTGTACTAAGTATTTTAGTACATTAAAATACTTCAAGGAAAAAGTTTAAATTCCAAACTTTTAATTTCACATGTTATGGGTGATTAAAATTTTTTTTTTTTTTTTTTTGACCGCTGATGTAAATTTCTTCAATATTACTCGTGGTTAATTGTTTTAACTTTTATTTTTCATTTAAATTTAATTGCGTTTAGAGATAAAAAGCAATGGAATTACTTACTTCTTTTTTATTACCACGTTCTTGTAAATGTCTTAATTGATCTTTAATTTCATTTGTTGCTATTATCCATCCTCTTTCAATATCACTTACTGTCTGTATATACAAAAGATTTAATGCTATATTATCTTCCATTAATTGATTATCATAACATGGATCCCAATAACTGAAATTTAATATATTATGTATGTACATAAATTTAAATAAAGACAACCAGCATAATAAAATTTTAAATTTAATTCTAAAAAAGGAAAAAAAAAATATTTTATCGGGTGATCAAATTAGTACTATATATTTTTTTTCCAGATTCCCTTCAAATTGACATTATTTATGTTCATTAGTGCTGTTTTCCAAAATGTCATTCATTAATTTAATCCCTTTGTTTAATTTCTATATACGTTACTCTTTCACGTTTAAACCACTGAACAAATTTCAATAAAATTTGGTAAAGATATGGATTGCATCTTGAGAGTAAGAACATAAGGAGGTGAAATAGAGAATGAAAGTTTTTATGGGAGTGGGAAACTCGTTATTTCTAAAGTTAGAGAGATATAAAAATTCATATTTTAGGCTTTAATTAAGAAGTTTAATAATCATGTGTTTCAGCGATTTTACAAAATCATCCTTTAAGGAGGGGATTTCAAAATTCATGTGGAAAATGTAAACGAAATTGGAAAATAATTATTTTCCGTGTGAATTAGCTGAGTATAAATTAAAATAAATTAAAAATATGTATACATATAGTTCTCATTTGATCACCCTAATTACTTGTATCAAATATTATATTAATTTATATTATAATTACCATTTTCTTATTATTATTTTACAATCATCAATTATTAATCTTTGTGTTATATATGGTGATTCAAAATCCATTAATTTTCTAAATAATGTTATGTCATCATTATCATTTTCATATCTCATTAAATATAATGAAAAATAATTAATATATTCTTTGGATAAATTTAAATTATCAAATATTTTATATAATACTTTGGTTGAATTATCTGTTGTTAAACAATTACATTGTATACGATAGCCATTCATTAAATATATATCTAATAATATTTCACGTATATCAATTTTTGATGTTTCTTGTTGGGCATTTAATAAAAATTTATGTAATAATTCAGATTTTGAAAATATTGTATCCTGTCCAATCGATTGTATATAACGTTCTAATGATGAACGACGATTCTCTAATTGATTTATGGTTAATGGTAAATATTTTTTTGGCGGAAATGATGGTAATGTATAACCAATTAATGAACGTTTTAATTGCTCATGAAAGCTATGTAATTGTTTATAACGTAAACAACAATGAAAATTTCCATTTATGTATATATTATAACCCTGAAAAATATAAAATAAAATAAAATTATATTAAATTAATCAGTACCTATCAATTATTATAAGAATTTAATTATTGGACACTTTGACAGACACAAATTCAAAATTGCTTGTGCTATATTGAAGAAGGCAAGAATATAAAATGTAAATGTGAAAGCATGCAAGTGGACTTATCTTATAATCAGTGCAAGCAATTGAAAATACGGCTGAGTTCAAAAATTAATCATGATTTTGCAGTGTTGCAGAAGTGTTGCCGCAATGTTAGCGCAACACTGATTATTTATGTTGCGATGCTTTGATGTTGCTGATTAATTTTACGGCAATTTTGAAGTTTTGTTGTCTTTTAAAATTTTACAAATCGGTTAAAATTCACAAATATCAAAAATAAATTAAATAAATAAACCAAATTCAAAACATTGAAATTTAACGCATTGTTCATTGTTTTCTTGATCCATGATTGTATTGATAATTAATTTAAAATCAACTAAACGTCACAAATTTGAGGTTATTTATTCATTGCAACATCAAAAATCATTATGCAAAAATGAACACATGATTTTAGTCATGATTACTTTTTGAACTATTGACGAAAGCTTCTTTTGCAACACTAACGCAGTGTTGAATTTTTGAACCCACTCTACTTTCTGAGCTTATGCAAAATTTTATTATAATG
Organism: Villa cingulata; assembly: GCA_951394055.1. NCBI lineage: Eukaryota > Metazoa > Arthropoda > Insecta > Diptera > Bombyliidae > Villa > Villa cingulata. The sequence continues at coordinate 45,941,976 of OX596019.1, forward strand.
TTGGTTGGCTTTTGAATTTTTCTATTGATAAACTTTAATTTTATGAGACTTTTGCCATAATAACAATATTGCAGCAAGCTTCTTAAATTTATGAAAAGCGTCATTTTTTTTTCCAAAAATCTGTTGGACGGTTGGATTGATTTCTTTCCATAATAACCAATCTCGTCTAAAATACTAGACAGAGACACATACGTACGTACATGAAATTATACAGTATTATTTCGTTAATCCGGATCGATCGATTTTTGAATAATTAAGGAATCACAAATTTGAAAGAAGAGAGAATTGTGAGTAAAAATATTGAGCATATAGAACCAAATAAGATTCTATGCAATACATTAACATTAGGAATGATGGCGAATGAATCTGCTCGATCTGATCGGGTCATCGATAGCTCCCAAGTCTTTCAGAAAGAAAGATTCCTACTGTTATATTGTACAGAATGAAATGTTCAACCAAACTAAAGAATAAAAAAAATTCAGTTAAGATTTAGTTTCAATTTTTGGATTTTGTAAAATTTTGATTAACGAAGCAATACCGCAATACTGTATTGTAAGTTATATATACATAATACTCAAACACGTAACGTATAATGTGGGCGTTGTATTTTTTTTATTCAAAAATTAATTTTTACGATTTTTTTTTTTTTTTTTATTTCTAAATCTCAAGAAATAAATAACCATCTAACTTATCTACATAATATGTACACGTATACGTATATTCGGATGTTATAAAATATTCATAAATATGTATGTAGTTTTTAGTTAGGTAGGTATCTACATACTTAAGAAATTAAAAAATGTTAACATAAAAATAAATAAATAAATGAATATTTTTATTAAAGTATAAATAACTTACCGTGTAGGTAGAACCAGACGTTTCATTATAAAACTCCTGTGTATCAGGAATTGAAAAATGCATATTTTTTTAAATTTTAATTTATACTGTTGTATGTGTAGCTATTTTATGTACGTATATATGTAACGTATATAATTGATATAATATACTCGTATGTATATTATGTATGTAAGAGTATTTATATGATTAGTGATTATTATCAGTTTTAAGATATGATTTATTCTGTTAATTTTTTCTGATTAATTTTTTTGTTTTATTACAAATTATTTATTTTTTGTTAAATTATTCTTTTACATAAAATTTATTTATGTATCTTGTTTTTATTGTATTTAAAATTATTAATTTTACATTTATGTATTGATAAATTTTTATAAATTATTTATTTTGTTAACTCTGTTTTATTCTTTTATTAAAATTTTATTTATAAGTAACTAATATTTTAAATTTAATTTAAATAAATGTTTGTCTGCATACGAAATTTACATTTATATTCTATTTAATAAATGTAAAAGTTTTATTGCTCTATTTTTAAATATTGCATTTTTTTTTTTACATGCAATTACATCGTAGACCACACGAATATGAGTATAAATTACGAATATGTACCTATATCTAGGTATATTATTATAATGCAAATGTTTATACTGATTACTGATTAATTGACTGAGACTTGAGACTAACTAACTAACTGAATAATTCTGCTACTGGACTACTACAAAAAAAAAAATAATTATACACAAAATAATTTTTAATGCTTTTACTTTCGTTTTTTACGAGTATATTATTATTATTAATGTTTTTTTTTCACCTCTTTTTTATTTAGCTATTAAAATAAATTTTTTATTAACATATACTAGACTGTTCGATAAGTCTTTTAATCTGAATCAAAAATTTCGTTACAAAATCCAATTGTAAATTAGTGGAATTACAATACGAGCTGATGCTACATCCATCATATTGTTCAGATATTACTCTCTGTGGGCCTGTGGCTTTACAAATTTAAAATGCTGAAACAAACGCATATTTTGAAGGGGACTGGACTGACTATGTGGAATAAAAAAAGGTAAATTTCGAATTTATTTTTCAAGTTTTCGTACCTAGACCAAAGACCTATCGAACAGCCTAGTACAGTAATTATACGTGCGTGTGCGTGTGCATGACGAGTATGTGTGTATAACGAAAACGAATGTTGACTTTTATTTTGAATGTAAACAAAATTGCTACATGTATAATGTATATATGTAATATTTTAATGATCTCACAATAAAATATGTTGTTGCTATTTTTATTTATACAGATGCATCATCTGCACTATACACTCACAGCACAGATAAATGTATTTAGATATTTATGTAGAAATGTACATTATGTATTTTTTTTTTTCTTTACGATTTTCTAACATTTTTTTTAATCATCTGATTTTATTATATTACACATATGAATATGTTTGTTATTATACGAATATGTGTAAATTTTTTTATTGTTTATTTAGACATACAGAGATAATAAACAGACAGACATTTTTTACATACATATATATATAGGTGGTAGCATATTTAATTATTATCATTTATACTGTATGTAAATGCGTACATTATGTAATACCGTGTATATGCAAACAAAAACAATATACATTCTTATGTGTTGTTATGTATAGTATGTATATGACTCTGTATGGTAAAAAGATTATTATTTTTGTTTAATAAATAATTTAAAAATTCAACAAAATTTAATCCTACATATGTATATATGTACGTAACTGAATTTCACAATCATTTAAATTCATGAATATTTAAATATTTCAATTAAAAAAAAAAAAAATGAAAGAAAATATGTACATCTCACATAACTATTAACCCGAGTTCATACTTAGTTAAGGAATCATTTACGAGCAAAAATGTGTTTGTTAAATTTGGACGTTTTGGAATTGTTATAAGACATTATAAAACATAAAATAACCTATAAAATGCTCGCAATTCGAACATTTACATCAGAATTCATGCAATTTTCATTCATCAAAATTCTGACAAAAACTTGCAACAATCTCATTGTGTTGTCGCTGTGTTTAATGGAATTTATGCGAAATTTGACGAATATTGAATAATTCGATTTTGATGGAATTTGATTGATCGCATGAATTATTGCGATAGTTAAATTTGAAATATCTACTTATTAATAATAATTTTCCAACAAAAAATTGTCTTCGTTCATTTTTTTGATTTTCTTCAACTGGAATGTACAATTTTTTTCTAACTCAGCATTCGATATCTGATGACAATTTTTCATCAGAATTCTGACCGGCCTAAATGTAAACTCGGCATTGTAGTTTAAGTATTCGAATATATGTATGTAGGTACAAAGATTTAATGTAATTTAAGTAATATGCATTTGCGTGTATTTTAGGAAGATTTTCATTTTTATTACTGTTATGTTATGATATGATTATCTAAATATAAATTATAAAAATGTAAATGAATATAAAATTAAATATAAATTTCATTATAATATATGTATATATTTTTTTCTTTTTGAGATGCTAACATTAGTGTACAATAATTATATGTTGCGCAATATACTATATATACATTTACTTTTATATACGTATACTAAATATATGTGGGCATGTGTGGGTATCAATGCATTGTTTGTTATCGCAATAAGAATTTAAAACACAAACGTTACATTTTGTAGTAGATAGGTATTAAAAATTATTTGTTCATTATTATATCATTATAATTCTCATTCATGATAGATTTTGTTCATCTTTTTTTTATATGTATAATTGCAATTTGCAAATTGTAAACATATTTAAAATATGTATTACTAAAATTTTTCATTATTGCTCAGCAGACTGCAATGATGATAACATAATGAAATGATGATGATGATGATGATTCAATTTTAAATTAAATGGAATAATGATGATTGATGATTACAAAATAACTAGCTGACTAATAATATGATTATTTTTTTGAATTATTCTTTTATAAATTTTTATTTAAAATTTAATATAAAATAAATACTAGTAGGTATACATTCATATAAGATAAGTACATACATACTACATGACTTGTGAGTGATTGACGGGATTGACTGACATCATCTACATATAATTTTAGAATTTTTTTGATAAAATTATCTACTGCTTGAAATGAAAATGAATATTATGCGATAGATAATTTAATATGATTTTATAATTATGTGGGTACCTATTTACCTATTTAGATACTTCTCTCAGCTATTCTATTATACAAAACAACAAAATAAAGTGAATTAAACTAAATATGTATTAAATTGTAGCTGTAGACAAAATATAAGGAGATAATGAAAATTAAAATTGCGTTATTATTAGTGATATCCTATATTTATTTTTTAAAGTGCTGAAAAATCTCAATATATCGCATCGTAATTATAAGTATGTATGTAGGTATCTGTAAAATACAAATAAATTGTTATCTCTTCTAATTAATAATCAAATATATTTATGTATATACATAAATAAAAACTAGTTCACAAGATTTTATAAATACGTACAGTAGTCTATGCGTAATATAATCGTGTTTATATCTAAAATTTGCTATGAACATGAAATAGATTTTTTTAAATTAAAATTAAAGTAAGTGAATTCTAAGTAGATTTTCTATCTGTACATTCTACATAATTTAGCATGTAATATACCTATATAATATACTCGTATTACATGTAATGTACTATACTATACATGAAAGTGTTTAGTGATAATGATCATGATGATACAATCTAGAAAATAAATGTACTTTTAGTCTACCTACATTAATTTCTTGTAATCTACACATGTATGCATGCATGTATAATGTAGCAGGTATTTTTTTTTTAATTATTTTTGACTCATTAAAAAAATCTTATCAACTTTATCACTCAACTCACTCTTTTATTTCTTTTCTATTAAGTAGTACATATTTTATTTGACTGTTTCTTTTAACTTTTAGTTATTAAATTTTTTTTTTGTTGCTGAAGAATTCTGCATATTTCTTAATTAAATTGAAACTCAATGTAATACAAAACACATTTCCTAAATTCAAAAAAAAAAAATTAAGACTAATTTTTAATTGAAACACTTAATTAGCACTCTTAAAAAAATTTTTTTACATATTTTGTTTTATATTTTTTTAATTTGTTAAAAGTAAAAATTTATGATGTATATGTACATTTGTTATGTTAATATGTCATGTCACTGTGCCGTGCTGGTACATAACACCATGTTATACGTACATAGTGTACTTTTGTCTTGTCTTGTTGATGCTGCTAAACCTAAATGCACTTTTTTTAGATATTTTTTTTTATATTAGTAGTTATACAGTTAATTTAAATCAATTATAAAATTCATTTTTTTATTAGATATAATTTAAAATTTCCTTTTTATTCTTATTATGTATTTCTTCTTCTGCTTCTTTTTTTTTCTTTTTTTTGTTTTATTTATTTATTTCTTCTTCTTGTTCTTTTTTTTCGTTAATCAAAATCAAATGCAAATGAAATGCAATGCAATTGGATTTTTGTGTCTTTCCATTCTTAGCTATGCCAATGGCAACCAGTGGTAATGTAATAATATGTGCATGAGCATGTGTTACTTTGGTTGTTGTAAATTAGCAAAATTAAGAACAAGAAAACCTTTTTTTTTTTAAAGAGAAGAGAATTGTGAAATTAAAAAAAAAGACAACTGGAAAATTGAAATACATAATTGAGCAGTGATGCCAGATCGTGGGAAAATCCCTTTTCAAGGGAATTTTAGAGCCAAAAATTCGAAAAAGGGAAAAAGGGAAACTTTTAATAGGCTAGAACAAAAACGAGGGAAAAATCAAAATATGAAAAACAAAGATAAAATTTTGAAAATAATAAGATGTGCACCATTTTCTATATTAATTGATGAGAGCACCGACATAAGCAATGTTAAAAACTTGTGCGTATTGGTGCGATATTGTGATGAAAATCTTGAAATTCATACTAAATTGCTGAGACTTTTATCAATAAATGCAGCTGATTGTTCAGCAGAAATATTATATTGTCAGTTTAAAGATTTTTTGATAAAAAATTGTATTCCTATAAAAAATATTACTGCCATGGCTAGTGATAATGCCTCAGTAATGATAGGAAAAAACAATTCATTTGATCTAGACTTCAAGAAGATGTTCTTGGTGTAATCAGTTTTCCTTGTATTTGTCATTCATCTGCACTTGGTTTTACCACCAAGATGTGAGCTGTTAATGACAAAAATTTCCACATATCTTGCTGAAAGCCCAAAAGCAAATGCAATTTTACATGAAATGCAAGAATATTTCAATATGCAAGAACGAAATATTCTTTATTGTATTATTTGTTGTATTTTTGTTTTTTGTAATAAAAGTATCAAAATAAGAAATTTAACTAGTTTTCTTAGAGAGGGAAAAAAGAGAAATTTTGTGACTGTCGTGGGAAAATGAGGGTAAAATAGAAGACAGTTGAGGGAATTCCAAGGCCTAGGACCTGGCAACACTTGTTGAAGTTGATTAATGAAATATGAGAAAGAAAAAAAAATTGAAATGAAGTGATGGATGAAATGAAAAGAAAGATAATGAAAAAGAATATGAGAAATAAAAAGTTTTTTACTTGACAAAAAAAAATGAATAAAGAAGTGTAAAAGAGAAAATACTTAAACTAAATTAGCTAGTCAACATTTTTGAAATTATTTATGTAATTGTAATAAAGTTAATTTGGTATAAATTAAAAAGTACAGCTGTACAGCTAAAAATAGAGGAGAGTTTATGAATAGCAGCGTCAAATGTCAAAATCAAATCAAAACATATTGCATTTTCCATTTCCCAATTTTGCATTCCAATCCAATTGAATTACAAACTGATGTAATTGAACTTTCCAATTTGAAAGAAAAAGAATAAATGAATTAAATCACAAAAATGAAAAAAATAAAAGTAAACTAAAAAGAAGGAAATAGCGAAATAGGGAAAATAAATACAGTGGCACCAACTTATAATAGTTAAAACCTCATAAATAATTTATCTACCCATATGTATATATCTCCTTTTCATTCAAGTACATCATAATTATGTACATAAAGTATATTTTTTTATATGGATATGCAATATGCATCATATACTTCACCTGTCACTTGACTGACTCAACTTTTGACAGAAAAAACATTATCAATCATTCCCACATACAGTTTCAGATTCAGTCAGTATACAATTATACATATATACACATATCCACATATGAACTTACACATAACTTCCAAGTTCCAACCAACCTACTGTCATTATATATACATATAATTCTTTTTGTGACTTTTTTGTGTATGCGTATTATTTCTAATTTTTTTCTTTTTTTCTTTTGTGTGCTTAGTTTATAATTATATATATAAATATATGTATATATACATACACATACACGATACAGGATACACCTCCTAACTCCTAATCACAAGAGAAGAAACATAGGCGTTTTTCAGGGAAATTGAAAAATATATAAAGGGCATAAAAGAATTAAAAGATATAAATAAATAAATTCAATATTATTCTTGAGTATATAATACTTTAAATAATTTTAAATAAAAGCAAAATCTTAATTAAATTGCAAAAGTACATATTTAAATTAAAGTACAAAAATATAAAAAGAAACGAAGAAAAAATTTTTCTTCTTTTTTCTTCGTAAAAAAAAAAATAAAAAAATTTTTCTTTAAATGGCGGATGTAGCTAAACCTCATCATCATACAAATTGTGATAAACCGGTTGAAAAACAACAAGATGAAAATTTCTCTGAAGAGGTAAACATTAAAAAGAAAAATTAAATTTGAAAATAGAAAAATTACACCACCATAAATAAAAAAATTTGAATATTGAATATTTCCATAATGGATGATGGTAGAATTTGGTGTGGTATGGTTGAGTTGAGATAAGCATAAAAATAAAATGTGTATCTATTATAAATATGTTTCATTTAATTTTAAAGATATACATATACCCAATCCTAAGTAAAATTTGTTGATTTTTTTCATTAAAAATTATTTTTGAAGAAAAAAAAATTCCATAATTATTTTGTTATGTAAATGCAGTAAGTTAATTAATCGATTTTTCATTTTATCAATTTTTTTTTCTAAATTTTTAAAAAGTCAAATTTTCATTCTGGACAATCACCGCAAGGTGGTCAATCAACAAATTCACATCCACATGATTCTGAATATGATACGGCTAGTGAATTAGAAGGTGAAGAAAATGATGATGATGATGATGATGAAGACGAAGATGATTATGATGATGAAGATGATGAAAGTATTGAAGATGGTGAAATTATTGATGATAGTGAAGGCAGTATAAATGGTAGTTTCGATCAACAAAGACAACGTGGAGATGGACAAGAACAAGGATCAGATACTGTTAAAAAAGTTGATGAGGATCGTAGTAATCCACAGTATATACCAAAAAGAGGAACATTTTATGAACATGATGATAGAACAGCTGATGATCCGTATGTTTTGAAAATATTTTTTTGTTTTCAATGTTTTTAAATTAATTTTTGTTTGAAAAATAGGGAAAATAATACTAATAAGACTGATGAAGTTGGTGATGGTGATAATGTGAAATCACAAACACCGGTTACATCACTTGCATCAAAGACAATGAAAAAATGGCAACCAGCTTCAGCAGTGGATAGATGGTCTCATGATCGTTATGATGAAAATGAGCAAGCACCAAAATCTAGAGCTGAATTGGTATCAGCATATGGGTAAATAAAAATTTTGAAAAAAAAAATTGGAAAATTTTCATTCAGACTTTGAAATATAATTAAAGATGATTTGTTTATTTGTATTTTTTAATTTGTGAATCAGCTATGATATACGTAGTGAAGATGGGCCACCGCGTGCTCGTCGACGTCGTCGTTATGGTCGTGGGCCCAGCAGATATAATCGTAATTGGGAGGATGAAAGCGCTTATATAAAATCATCGACAGTCGTGCAAAGAAAACCACGTCCTGAAGATTTTCCAGCTTTAGGAGACCGAGAGAAAAAACGTAAAACCCGTAATTATCGTGAAGAGAAAGAAAATCGTTATGATCGTCATAATGAAAAAATGAGTAGTAGTGGAGGAGGTGGCGGTGGCGGTGGCGGTGGCGGTGGAGGAAGTAGTCATAATCGTAATGCGCCACACAGAAGCATTGATAGAGACCGTAGAAGTGTTGGTGTTGATTATAAAAAAGAAAATAGACGTCATAACGGTAGTAAAAGTTTTCGTCAGAATCGTTCCTCAAATATGGAATTCAAAAATCAACAGAATAAGAATCGCTTATTCAATAACAATCGAGATAAAGAGGAAGCAATTACAACAACACCAGCATCAGCGGCAGCAGTGATGCGCCATCATAATATCTCATCGTTAGATGATCGTAGCAACAAGCCACAATTAGAAACTGTTAGTTTCACAAATACGAAAGTGAATAGCAGCAATTTACAGATGTCAAATACCAGTTCAAATAGTCATTATAGCGATAATCGTTTCAATGGCCATGAGAATTTTACTAAAATGCAACCGCCAAAACAAATAATCCAGCATCATGAATTAAAAGATAAAATATCAATTGTTAGTTCAAATGCAATTATTAATAATAGACAAACACAACAACAGCAGCAGCAGCAACAACAACAACAACAATATCACCAACAGCAGCAACATCAACAACAACAGCAGCAACAACAAATCCAGCATCAACAGCAGCACCATCAACAGCAACACCAACACCATCAACAGCAGTCTCAGTCTCAGATTCAAGCCAGATTACAGCAAATGCAGAATCGCAATGATTCAACATGCTCAGTACCAATGCAACAGCAAGCTCATATGGGAAATGTTCAAATGCATTCTATAGTTTCACAGAATCAAGGAATTGTGTCAGATATGACACAGTCTGGTAGTAGTTCAACAGAAACAGCACGAAGTGCTAAACGTTATTCAAGTTTGAGACAAAGGTCTCAAGGTGAATCAGCATTAGGACAGTCTTCGCAGACATCCCAGCTAGACCAGCACAGTCTACAGCAACAAATTCAACAATTACATGACCATCATCATAATACGGCTCAGAATCAAAATGCAAGTCAGCCTCAACATGTTCTATTACAAGATCAACACTTATTACAAGCAAATTTAATGCAGTTATACCATACACAACAAGAAAATCTTCAAGCTCAAATGCAGAATGTAACAATTCAAAATATACCGAATGTTCCGTCAGTTCCTGGAGTACAAACAGGTCACCAATCGCATCAATCAAAACCGCCTCAGTATCAGAATGTACAACAGCAATATCAGACTACACCTCCAGCTGCTCAAACAGCAGCTTACTATGCCCAATCAGATTATACAGGTGCAGCTCCGCCGCAAGCAATTCAACCGCAATACGGTCAGCAGCAACAAACAACATTTATTCAGCAACAAGCTGCGAATACACCGCATGCATCTCAAATTGCTGCCTACACTCCTCAAACTCAACCGGGTGGTCCACCAGCAGGACCACCACAACAAATGCCATCAACAATAAACTACGTACAAAATCCTGCTGCCGCAGCTGCAAATTCAGCAACCGCTCCATACCAAAATTATTCCAATTTCCAAAATTACAACACTGTCGGTGGAACGACATATTTTGTACCGCAACAGCAACCACCAACTAGACCTGCCGCTCCCCCACAACGTAGACCAACAAACGCTATACCGATTTTAGCACCACCATCGAATGAGAATAAGTCGAAAAAATCTGAAAAAGATGACGAAAATAGCAACAGGACAACAGGTTCAACAGGATCACCGTCGTCTATAATTGGTGGTTCTAGCAGCAGCGGTACTTCATCATCACAATTATCTTCGTCAATTACAACATCAGCATCATCATTTGCAAATGCTCCAGTTGGTAGCGCCGAGAATATTGACCATATTTTAGATAACATGTTCGTTCAAAGACCACCTTATCAACCACCAACTAGAAAAAGTTCATCACCAGCTACTGAATCTGTTGGAACATCAACAACGATAACAACTGCCGCAACAACAACTTCATTAACCGGAGATGAATCGTCTACGAATTCATCAAATTCAAATTCGTCAATTGCTAACACGAACGAAAAATTACCAACAACAATTGTAGTCGCCGCATCACAGACAACAACGTTAACAACAACCGCTTCTGCAACATCAGAAATAGCAGCAGCATCAACAACTACGATAACATCATCATCACTAAATACAAATACAAGCGGTATAGCTGAAGATCAAACTCAATCAATCGAAGATGGTATAAAGGTTCGTTTACGAAAAAAAAATTTTTTTTTTAATTTATTTTCGTTTATTGATTTATTAAATTTTTGTTTTGTTAATTTCACACAGAAAATGTCGATAATGAACGAAGAAAAATCAAATCAGAATCAAACAGGAACAGTAGTATCATCAGATATAAATCCAACATCTACAACAACATCATTATCATCATCATCACCACCACTACCATCATCATCATCATCATCACCACCATTAGCACCATCATCTGATCAAGTAACTCATGATGAATGAGACACGGTAATAATAATGAAATCAATAAAATAGTAATTATAGTACACTTCTTATAAAGTTTAAGATTAAAAACAATTATTTAAATTAAATGAAAATAAATGCTTCAAGGATATTTAAAAAAAAAAAAATTATAAATGAAAAATATACAAAAAAAAAAATAAAAAAATAAATTTAAAATGAATTTATGGTAGTATAGAAAATTAAAAAATATAAATTATATAATATATTATAGTACATATATGAATTAATAGCTTGCAGTAAATGAAAACAAAATTAAACAAAAAAAAAATTATGTACAAAAAAGAAATTTTTTTTAATTTATTTAAAATTTTTAACATTTTAATTGTGTTTTATTATGCAGATTTTAATTATTTTACAACATACAATATTATTTTTGTATGTAACTTATTGATTGTACATAAACGAAAAAGAAAAATAGTTAAAATATTCATTATTATGGTATAATTTGTTTATTGTTATATTATTTTATTTTTATTTTTTATTTTTTCTTCCCACGTATTATGAATTAACGGTAGTAGATTAGGATTATTGATTCAATTTGATATTTATTATTAGTGAATCGTGAAAATAAAAAATAAATTATAGAAAAATAAAAGAAGAAATCATTTTTTTAATCGATATAATAGTGAAAATCAAAATATTTTCATTAAAAAATCCACTAATAACTTAGGCATAACATATGTATGTATGTATAATATTTTCGATATCATTTAAGCTGCATTCACACATGACGAAAAAACGAAAAAAAAAAAAATTTTTTTTTTTTTAAAACAATCTGATGATAATATTGAAGCAATATGATAATTAATTAATATCTTTATCTGTGGTTAGACGTTAAACACAATAAAAGCAATTATAATTCAGCAGGAGTAGAAATATGCTGATATACAACAGAAAACCAGGCACAATAAACTTCAAAAATACTTACATTCACAACAGATTATAGGTATACTGTCAATATTTTTATTCTTATACTTTTACTTTTCATATTCCAGCATACGGTATCTAAATTTCAACATTATTCAAATACTACAGCGGGCAGATTTTCTGGTTGGATGCTCCTCCGTCCTGATGTCATTGAGTGTTAGCATTTCATTTATAAAGCGCTAAAATCTCACAGATAAAAGGCCGAATAAATGAAAGATGTAAGAAAAAAAAAACCATACTATTTATTGTGCTACATAAAAAATCTACAAACAGTAAAATGTGCACGTATTTATTAGAAGTGCGAACGTTGTAATTAATTTACTAAGTGAACGCTATTAGCAGTTTAGGATGTTGAGATATTTGTCATATTTTTTACGCAATTTTATGTAATAGTAGGCCACTTAAAAATGGTATGCTAATGGTACGCTTTCACAGGTTAATGAGGAGATAACCAATTAACCACTGCCATCTACCTTATTACCTTTCTACTTAGATACTAATTTAACTATTTTTCTAAACATTTTGTCTGTTACATGTGAATATGTGCGGCTTAAATAGTATAGAAAATATCACATCCATGTCTCAGATATAATAATAATTCGGATAAAAATTTTTTTTTAAATGATATTTGGATTATACAATCGATTGAATTCGAGATAATTGTAAATAATTCAAAATAAATGGGAAGTATTTTAATCGTATAGTATGTATTCAGTGCAAATTAACCCATCAGTAGTTAGTAAAAATTAAAATAATAATAATAATAATAATAATAATAGAAAAATCAAATGTTGCTATTTCGACTGAATAATAATTTCAAAAAATCTAATACTCTAAATATAAATTATTCTTCCATCTTCATAAATTGTAAATATCGTAATTTTATTGATGCTATAAGTTTTATTTTATTTTTTAAATTTGAAAATTATTTTATAAATTATGCTAAAATTTTATAAATTGCAAAACGAATTCGGTTTATTTAAAAAAAAAAAAAAAGTAATATAAAAATATTGTTAGAATTAAATTAAATTTTTTAAAGATTTTATTTTATTTTTGTTTTACATTATTTGTATTTTAAATTTAAATTTGTAAATACGGTAAATTAGGCGCGAAAAAAAAAATTCTAAGAAAACAAACTTTTATTATTATATCTGTTATTAATAATTTTTTTTCTTATTACATATTACTATTAATTGCTGTGTATTTCAATTTTTAAAAAAAAACATAACGAAAGAAAATAACTAACTACATACAGTGGTGAACAAAATATTTGCAACGTAACATATATGAACCTCTGTATGTGTGTGTATATGGGAAAGTAATTTGATCGAATGAGTTTTTTTTTTTTTTTTAATTTGAAAAAACATCCGAAATGATAATGAAAATTTTGTAAATTTTTTTTTTTATTTATCACTCTTCTAATATTATTTTAAAGACTTCATTTATTTATCTCAATAATAAAGTGCAAAATTCAGGTTACCCTCATTTGGATTCCAAGATATAGGAACCTAGAGGGTAACGAGCAAACAGGATGACTCGCTCGCTGGCGAGACATGGATCTCTTTCCACATCCAGCGCTAGCAGAACCATTGAATATCTTTATAAGTCAAGTAAAGTGAGCGATCTGATCTGGCTTCATTACTTATCGGTGACCAATAACGGATGGAAAAGTTTATTCACTTGCTCCATGCCAATGGCAATAACCTGCGGGAGCCATGTTTTTTTTTAAATATAAAGAAAAGTTACACAAACAATTTTTCTTATCAGTAGTTTCATTCAATTGCATATGTTTTGTTCATTACTGTATAATTTAAAATTTAGTTGAAAAAATCAAAAGTTAACCAGCTTTTGGTCTTAAGCAGTTACAGTTACAGTAATGACATAAACAAAAATATTGTGTAAATTACAGAGATTTCGATCTAATTTTAGATATTACACATCCTTTTATTTTTATTATTAAAAGAATTGAGTAATGAAATTAAGTACATAGAATAAATATGAAATTATTTACTGATAAAAAAGTTTTTTTTTTTTTTTTCTGAATTAGCATTTTAATTTTTTTTATTATTTTAGAAATGAATACCATACCATCAATTAATACCATAAATTATAATAATTATTATATAGTAATTTATATTAAAAGAAAATCTATAAATACACATATATACTACACATTACATACATAGGTGTTTTATTAAAATGAAATTATATGTAATAGAATAAATAATAATTGTGCTTTTTATTATATAAAAATTACTACAATACTAATTAAAAAAATAATTATGAATAAAAATAATATAGAAATAGAAATGAATAAATAAATCATACATATATGCATTATATAAAAATACTGATGATTATTATGTATAAGGAAACGTTATTTTTTTCTACTAAATTGTAAGGAATGACAACAAAAAAAAAAAAATGTAAAAAAAAAATTGAACAAAAAAAAAATGAAATAAAAATAAAAGAAAAACTATAAAAATATAAATAAAATTTATTCTGTTATTTGATTTGAGTTTTGAGAGTTCTACGTCTCACTCGATTTAGATTCAAATTCAACTGAAAATAATTTTATCGATTTTTATTGTAACTTATTTATTGAGCCTTGTTGTTGAACTGTTTTAATACTTCTATTGTTCGACTCGAATCTTGTCACTAGGCTAGTTCCATTTTCCATGGCTTTGTCATCCAAAAAGTTTGGCCTTCGATGACAAACTTTCAATTTCCTAATCAAATTCAGTTTATCGAAATGATTTTTATAGCTTTGTAATGATGTTGAACAGTTTTTTCTTCGATGATACTGTATCAAGCACAAGGAAGTAAAAGTAACTAAATTCGGAAGGAAGTCTGTTTACTTACATTATGTGTTGTGTTATGTTACTTATGAATTTGATTAGAATAATGAGATGAAATTGATTTGAATGAAATTTATCGAAACTGAATTTTTTTTTTTTTATTGAATTTGATTAAATTAATATTAAATAAATTCAATTAAACGATAATTTCATAGAATTTTTATTACACTAATATAATATTTTTATTTTATAATATAATTGAAATTTGTTTTTTTTTTTTTTTTAAATCTTACTAAACTTAAATATTTTACATACATATAAATACTTAACACATTTAATATTTTATAAACATTGTTAAATATTATAAATACATGATCTAATAATTAGAGAGAATTATTTTAACATAATATACTTTTACAAAGAATGATTAAAAAAAATCGTATTCTTAAATAAAATTTTAAATTAATTTACTAATTATTTAACTCCTATTTATTTATTACATAAAATGCAGTCATAATTTTCAATTATGTAATAATGTTTCTTCTTTTAAAGTAGCAGGCTGAATTCACCTGTGGAATAAATTTTAAATAATTAATTGGTGCGGCATTCTAGTGCCAATACTTGCACCTAAATATGGCAAAAGTGCCGAAGTTTAATTTTTATGGCAATTTAATGCCGACTTATATCTAAATTAAAACACAATGATCCCTCTTGTTTGATCAATGTTTTACTGTGTTTATTCATAAAAATTGTATTGACAAAAAAAAAAAAAAATCTAGTAATGTGATGATTTTATTTTTTTTTAGCCCTGTACTTTTTTTTATTTTTCTATTTATATTTGTGTACTTAAAATTAATTTTTAATAAAAAATACAAAAAAAAAAAAGTTGATTAAATTAATATAAAATAAAATTATACACTATTGCTATTATTTTTAAATACACATTTCCAGAAATTTAATATATAATATTTTAGTTGGTATTATTTATAACAATTTTTAATTATTTAATAATATTTATGTATTTATAATAATTCAGGATTGATATTATTGTCTGTTATTTTTTATGCATATTTTTTTTTTATTTTATTAAAAAAAAAGCATTTTTTTTTTACTTTCATTCTCAATTATTTATCGCCCTTTATAAAATTACGTACAATATGTATAAATATTAAATTTTTCACTAATTTGTAATTTCAATTGATTTTATCCCAATTTATTCATTTGAATTTTTATCTTCTTTTTTTCTTCTCTTGTTTACGATTCTTATGATTTCGTTTCTGTATCATGTTATTATTTGTCATATTATGTTGCTCATTATTACATTCATCCAAATTATGTCCATCGTTCTAAAACAAAAAAAAAGTAAATATTCCTAGGTAGATTTATGTGTACAATTTAATAATAAAACAATTTCTATATACATTTGAACAAAAAAAAAACGTGTAACATCTTCTATTTTTATAATATATACTTTTACAATTTACAACTTACCTCATCGATATCAGTTGATGTTGCTGTATTATTTGGTAAAAATAGACATGCTCCAATACAAATTAACTGAAATATTGCACCAAAATATAAACCATAACGTATTAATGTATCAAGTAAATCTTCTTTATGTAGATTTTCAATAACAGCATCCATATTATAGATTATATTTTTACTATGGTATGTGATTCGATCTGGATCTGGGCTGTTTATTTATTGATAATATTTTTAATTTACATCGTCGTGTATATATAATTTAAATTAAATAACAAAAAAATTATAATTTATTTATTTTCGTTTTAATTCTTATAAAAGATTATCAAATGATATTGTTGGTCTTGGTGGTGTAGTGTGTTGTGTGGTGATAATAATGACGATGATAATGTTGATATTTGATAAAACTGTTTGGTTTTGGTAGTTCTTTTTCTTTTATGTTTTCTTTAGTTCTTGATGTTGGTAGTAAAATTGATGATGATGGCTGGCTATTTGGCTTTACTTGCTATTGCTACCATTTGCTTGCTAATTGCTACTTGCTACTTATGTGCTTGCTTGCATCTGTATCTTATATACTTATATTCTTGTATATCACTCACTTTATTTATAATGTAATTATTGCAAATTGCAAGCAAATACATTACATTTACATATGTAAGGAAGGATGCAAACGAAGTGTAAGGTGACAGCTGACAGTGTGCATTGTGCAATAATATTGTATGCAAAAGAAAAAGTAAATAAAATGTATATGCAAATGCAAACAAAAGAAAGTAGCAAAATTGGCCCACTTTCCACAAAGTGTATTATATATTATAAGTGGTGTGGTGTGTGGTGGTGTGTATTTTAATGATTTTAATAACTCTATTAACCAATTCAATAACCATCAATAAAGAAAATATAAACAAGAACAAGAAAAGGAAAAAATAGTGAGTGGATAGAAGAAAAAGACAGAAGATAGAATAGAAAAAGAATAAGACATTACACTGGGAGTCTGGCTGGGACTGGGTGGGACTGGACATTAAAAAAAGAAAACCTTAATCCCCAGCTGTTTTCATTTGTAAATTGGTTAAAAAAAAATGTAAAATGGTAAATATATTAGAGATTATGTAATAGCACATCATCATCATAGCACGATTATTATTATTTCTAAAATCCGACAGTCGATCAACATTTTTATTTGATTTTTTAATTGAAGCGAATAGTGAATTGAAGAATAATTGAATTGTCAACTTATGAATATCAACTGGCTAACTCTATTTTCATTCATTTTATCTGAAGATTTTCATAGGTTATGTTCTACAATCGATTCCAGGCATTCCAGGTCAATAAACTACATTAATCATATGGTAATTGACTTTTTAATTCTGTATTTAATTCGAATTTCAAAGTGAATAACGGCCGTTAATGTATAAAGAAAACAAAAAATATTCTGAAATCTAAAACAAGATTTACTGGTATTTTTTGGAGGTGTGTGAATTTGAATTTTATTATTCTTTTATACACTATATGTACGTAGAAAAAGTAGAATTATTTTCAATAATGTTTAGTTTATTGCATTTTTACATATGATATGATAACGATAATTAGTTTTTAGTTGTAAGTTGTAATCTAATCTACTTGGTTCATTGGATGCTTTGATTTTATTGATTTTTTTCTCTGTCTTTTTATGTTTCATTTTCATTATCCATTCCATTCATTTGCATTTCATCATTCTTTCATTCATTTGGTTTTTCTTGTTCGAACAAGATGGCTAACCGAAACCGACTGAATAAAAATGTTTGGGAATTAAATTAAACGGCAAACATTTAAAGTAAATTTTATGAAGTTAAATTAATTACAAATTTTAAAAAGTGTATGTATTTATTGTTGGATAAAAGACTACAAAAAAAAAATAATTTAGTTTAATTGTTAAAAAGAATTTAATAAATTCAGAAATAAAATAGTATAGTGAAAATTAGTCATTTAATAGGAAAAATCTGGTCTTAAAGAGAAGGAAATACATACATATATAAATGCATGTAAGAATATAATCAGTGTATTACAATTAGTTATAAATTATTGAAAATTTAAAAATAAAAAATCGAGAAAAAGTAGAATAATTATATGTATTTAATTAGAATATACGAATAGAAGTTATAAAATAAAAAAATTCACCTTGTAACTTGTGTTTTGTTTTTGTTTTTTTAATCGGATATGTAATATTTTATGTGCATATATTTTGAGTATGTATATTATTGAAAACTTGTGTAAAAATATAATATGCAAAATTGCATATGCATAGAGTAATAGCAGCTGTAAATGTAATATAATTAAGTAAGTTGAAGTGCATTTTAATATTTCAATGTAGTTTTGTAGATTTTCTTTTATATACATAACATACTTCATATTCCATATTATTCCTCATAAAAATTCAATCAAAAATGTTCAATGACCGTTCGTTCCGTTCAATTTCAATATATTGTTGGTGTGTCGGTTTTATTTGATTGAAATAAAAATATAAATCTATGCGTATGTTTTATATGTATATGAATGAATATATATTTAAGTAATATAATATTCAAAAAATGTATGCATTGGATATTTTGTGAGTACATAGCTATATTAAGATTTTAATAGTACATTTTAAATCGGAACTTAACTTTATCTTTGGAAGATACTTTTTCATTTAACACAACTATAATTTAGTTTCAGAATCAAAACTTTAAATCAAATACTAAACTTACTAGTAATTCAACTTCTATCTCATCTCATAAAAAAAATCGCACAATGTTATAAAATAAAAATAATTTCAATTTCAATAGAACGCTTGAAACTGGAATCCTTACCAACAAATTTGAAATTCTGTTTTTTTTCGGTGTTCGATCGTTCCGGTTGCGGTCGGTAGGAGTTAGGAGATAATAATAATAGCAGGAATCGGTATTTTTTAATCCGGGTTCCGGGCAGATTTGAAAATGAAACGGGCTAATATTATATTTATCGATATTTACACGCTAAACATATGTCATTCATACCTCATACTTGCTTATATACATAGACATACATATATATATATATTGTGTAGTACAAATGAAGTAATGGGATAGAGTATAGTAGCTGTGAAACGATTATTATGAAGGAAAGAGATAAATATATATATTTAGTTTTTAGTTCTAGTGGTGTAATGCATTTTTGGTGGAATTGTGTTGGTGCCTCTTCTTTTTAACATCATTTGCATTTCTATTTTGAATTTTGATTAATATTAATATTATGTACATTTGTAGAAAAATTTTAAATAAAATTAAAATTAATATATTTTAAATTTAAACATTATGAACAGTGAAATTTAGTAAAGTAATAATCGAACGTGAAATATAATTGATTTTAAATGTAAATCTAATAAAAGAAAAAAAAGTGTTTTTAAAAATGTCTTCTTTTCATATTCCATTTTATTTTCATTAATGTATATTTAGATTTACCAATATTATAATTAATATATATAGCTATGTACACATATAATATTTTTTTCAATTTTATTATAGAGAATTTATATACAGACTTGTGAAATTTTTTTTCTTTCTAGATTAATGAAATTCTTTGGAAATTTATTGAAATTGTTCATTACTTATATTGTATTACATTATGTGTAAAATAAAAAAATAAAAATTATTATTGAAATTGTTCTTGTAGTTTGGATTTTTTGAATAATGACAAATGATGGATGATTGATTATTATATCAACAAATTAAATTAATATTTTAAAATAATAAAAAGTCATAAAATTACATTTATATCATATATAGGTACATAATTTATATAAAATAATGTCATATTAATTATGGAGTAATGTAGGTTTAGATAATAATTAGCTTTTTTTTTAAATTTCTAAATTACAATTTTGAAGAATAATGTCTGATACAGATTTTTTTTTTTTTTTTCTGAATAATTGTTAAGTTTTATGACGAAATGAAGTAAATAAAATAAAAAAAAAGAAATGGAAATATAATAAAGTAAATATACATATTACTTTATGAATAGATAAATAAATATATGTTAGACACATATTTATTATGTATATACCTGAATTTATATGTTTAATACACTTTTATTATACGAATATATATGTATATATATATTATATTAAATGTTATGTATAATTTTGTATCTATACCATTTGAAAATAGTACATATCTAGTATAAAAAATAAATATGTAGCTATAATAAAATGTCCGTGAATGTGTACAATTTATAACAATACCATTCATACATCAACGATATAGGCTGTGCATTACGGCATTATATACACAAATGTATATATGTATATGGAAATTGGTTACTATATATCTAATTATTTACTAAAGTATATTTTGGACTTCTTTTTGATTAATTTTCATACATAAATGTAATATAAAATATTGTACATTATTACATACGATACGAATTATTATTTCTGTTGTTTATAAGACAAAAATAAAATTGTAAAATTTTTATAAAAATGAATAAAATGATTTGAAAAAAAAAGCAAGTAAAAATGAAAATTTTTATTATAATATACACATACATATGTATGTTTTATGCATACATACATATGTACATAAATTTCATATTATTTTATATACAGCTAGATGAAAAAAAATAATTAATTAATCAATGTTTTTGTTAAATTTTTTATATTAAAAAATAGTTTTTTACTTAAATTTTTTTTTCCTTCTACAATTACTACAGGCAAAAATTTTCCAGAATAAATGCAAAACATTAATAAACAAAATTAACATTAACATTAAAATTATCTGATATGCTGTCGTTAAAAATAAATAATTAAAATAATTTGTTAAAATCTAGTAAAAATATTAAGAAAAATAACAACAGCATATAAATAATGGGTAAGCGTTCTGCTGCAACCACTGATTCACATCAGAACGGTTGTAATGGCGATGGTAATGGTGGTGTCAGTAACAAAAGAATGAAATATAATAATGGACAAGATCATCATAATCATAAACAACAGCAACAACAACAACAAAATCTACATTGTAACAGTCTATTAGGATCGTTAGGATATCATTTGATTAAAGATAATACAGAATTAACACCGTATAATACATCATTATTATTGACAACATCGAATATCGATAAAGAATCACCGAAACCAGAATTTCAATTATCTAGAGAATTAGTCAATGGTACGATACTAACTGATTTAATGCAAAAACAATGGAGAATTGGAAATCCGATTGGTTTGTATATTCAAATTATTAAAATAATTTTCTTCTTTTCTGATTTCATTTGATGATTTTATCATAAATTTTAATTTTAATTATTTTCAAAAAAAAAAAAATTTTTTTTTTCTTTTTTTTTAATAATTAGGTAAAGGATCATTTGGTGAAATATTTTTAGCATCTGATAATATATCAATACCGGTTTCAAATGAAAATGCTAAATATGTTGCAAAAATTGAACCTCATTCAAATGGACCATTATTCGTTGAAATTCATTGTCTTCTAAATACAGCAAAACCATCTGGTAAATGTTGATACAAAAATTTTTTAAAAGGGATTAAATAAAAAAATTTCACTATTAACTTGAATAATATTATTTTCATAAATTTTTCTTTTCAATTTTCTTATAGTCGATAATCCACTTCCGCCTGGTATGCCAGCATATATAGCATCTGGTTCACATTATTTTCGAAATACTCGTTATAGATTTTTAATATTACAACGTTTCGATAGAGATCTTCATTCCATCATAAAAAATCGTAAAGTTGATCAAAAATCTGTATTAATATTAGCTGTACAAATATTAGAAGTATTAGAGCATTTACATGATAAAGGTTATTGTCATTCAGATATAAAAGCTGAAAATTTAATGATTAGTAAATGTACTTATCATAAAAATCATATTTTATCATCATCATCAACATTATCAAATAAATCGAATAATATTAATGGTGGTAACAATTTTAAAATTATCATGAAAAAAGATATATATAATAATAGTAGTATTAATAATAATTATAATAATAAAAATAATAAAATTAATTTAAATTATAATAATCAAATATATAAAAATAATAACGTCAATGGTAATACTAATAGTAATAATAATATGAAATCCACCACATCATCAAAAAAGCATGATCATGATAAAAATAACCATCGAAAGAATGAAGAAGATTCAAATGATGATGATGATGATGATGATGATGATGATGACGACGATAACAATGTAGATGATGATTATGACATACCGAAACATTTTCGTAAATCAACATCAAATAATAATTGTACTGGTACTGGAACTGGAACTGGTGCTGGTAGTAGTAGTAATAAAAAACGTATTTATGTACAGTACAGCGGATCAAATCCCGTAAGTAAACAAAAAAAAAAATATAATTATCTAGCTAGCTAATTATTTTATAATATATACACATAGATTAATTAATAATAAAAATATTTTAATTTTCTTATAATTTATTACATGTCACATACATATTATAGGTACGTTCTTGTCGTATAACAAATAAGCAAAATTCATCGACAACCTATCAAGAAATGGTATCAACACATTATCTACGTCCAACAAAAAAAATAAATTATTCACAATTTTTTGGTGATGATACATCAAAAAGTAGCGGTGACGATGATTTTACATTAGATGAATATATAACACATCATAAACAGAGACTGAATAAAAAACATAATGATTCTGATCTAAATGATTTTTTATATAATTCAAATAGTAACAGCAGTAGTTGCAGTAATAACGATAGTAATGATAGTACTAGTAATAATCATTATAGTAGTAAAGGTACTAATAATAATAATACTAATAATCATAATGGTAATAGTAGAGGAAGAAATAATCATCAAAAGCAAAATAATCAACAAAAACGACGACGGCAACAACAACAACAGCAGCAGCAGCAGGAGGAGAAGGAGGAGGATAATCAGCAAAAATTTAAAAATAATGATGATTGGATAACTGAAGATCGTATATTTTTAATTGATTTTGGTCTAGCATCAAAATTTATGGATTCGAATGGTGTACATCGTCCGTTTTGTATGGATCAACGTCGTGCCCATGATGGTACATTAGAATTTACATCACGTGATGCTCATATGGGTGCACATGCACGTCGTAGCGATCTAGAATGTTTAGGATATAATTTAATATTTTGGTCACAAGGTTATTTACCATGGAAAGAGAATGCCATACAACAGCAACGTGAAAATGTTCATGGAATGAAAGAATATCTAATGACTGATGTTAAAGAAATGTTAAAGCAAATTTATGGTAAAACAGTTCCTAAATATTTGGGTGAATATATGCATTACGTTGGAAAATTATCATATCAAGAAAGACCGAATTATGATAAATGTAAAAGAATATTTCAAACAGAATACTTACGTTTGATAACTTCGACAACAAATTCCACCACATCCACATCCACAACATCATCTTCATTATCAAAATTAAATTTAAATAATTTTAAAATGACATTAAACGTAAGTGAGTTAATAAAAAATTCGATCGATATTAAAGAAGAATGCGAAAATAATAATTTATTCGAAATGAAAAATAGCGTTAAAATGATCATGAAAAATTTAGGTGTAACGCCATTTCGTGAGAATGGATTTTTTACAACATTAAATACATCAACAAATCATTCATCGAATCGTGTATCACCGAAAAATTTACGTTCAAAATCTGATCGATTATCATCGATGAATAAGAAAGGTAAAAATTCAAAATCAAAAAAATTCTCATGGGCAGATATATTAAGTCAGGATCCAGATCAAATAGCTAGAGAACGTGCCGAAAAGGAATTTGAACGTGAAGAGACAATTATCGATTCAACACCGACACGATATAAAGGTAATCCAACATATGCTATATTAGAAGTACAGAATCGTACAAAATTTAAAGATCGCTTACAAGATATAACATCGACATCATTCAATGATACAACATTAAAAGATAATACAAATGACGATAGTATAAGAGAATTACAAATGAAAGGTTTTACAAAACCGATGATCGATATAGTTATGAAAAAACGTAAAAGTAGTCTTCTCAATAGTACAACAGATAATACAAATTTAAATATTTCTACTAGTACAAGCACAACAATAGCATCAGCAGCAATAGCGGGTGGTGGTGGCGGCAAAAATCAACAGCGTAATTCAGTTACGACAGAGGAACAAATCCGAAAAGTATCAAAACATTTGCAAAGATCTAGATCAAAATTAGGTTTAAGGACTGTGATTACACCAACAAAACGTGGTCTAGATTATAAGCATTCATTAATACAGCGTCGTAATAAACGTGATATTAACGGTTTTAATAAAAATTCGTTTGTTAATTGTAGTAACGGTAACGTTAACGGTAATAGCAATTATACATCATCAACAAATTTAATGACTGACGAAGAATTATCATCATGCAGTAGCATGAATTCAGTAGCGAGTAGTTCAAATTTAAGTAATTCGAATAGTAAAAAAAATATCAAAAAAACGATAACAGTATCATTATCGATTGCACCATCGATATCATCATCGACAAGAAGTTTATCCATACAAGGTGATGCATCAAGTAATAATGATGTGATTGAGTTAAGTGACAATGATGATGTTGACGACGACGAAGAGAAAAATGATGATGTTGAAATTGAAGATGAACATGAGGAAAAACAAAATGAAATAAACGAAAATGAAGAGGAAGAAGAAAAAAAAAGTGAACATGATTATCAAATTTTAAAAACAATAATACGAAAAACAAAAAAACCAAATCATAATCATCAGAATCAGAATCATTATCATAATCAAGTCAGCAGCAGTAGTAGTAATAAGAAAACACAAAAGAAAAATAAAGATTGTACTGCTATATCGGTTACTTTATTGAATGGAGGAAAAACATCAATTGAAGTAAGCAGCAAAAGAAAAGGTCGTAAACGAACGAAGAGCAAAGGTGATGACAGTAGTAAAAAGAAAAGACAAGGAAAAAAACGTAAAACAAAATCAAAATCTCCATCATCATCGTCATCGAAAAAGAAGAAGAAGAAGACAGCTAAAGGTAAGTTCCAGCAAAGTATAGTTACTTTAAGTTAATTTGTGCTTAGCATGATTGAAAAAAAAAATGAAAATAAAAATTTTCGAAAATCCTCGAATTTCAATATAAAAATATTCAATTTTTTTGAATTTAAACTAAAAATTTTTTTTAAACAAAACTGATCGATTTTTATTTTCTCTCTTTCTCTCTCTCAAACACTCTGTCTCATTTTTTGTTTTTTATTCAAAATTCAACATTCAAAAAATTTTTTGGCCGATAAATTATAAAAAATCCAATCAAAATAATTTTAAAAATTATTCGTAATTTAAAAGAAAAAACTAAAAGAAAATTATCAAAAAAACAAAAATACTCTAATGATAGTAGTTATCATGTTATAGAAGAAGAGGAGGAAGAGAATGAAGATGAAAATGTTAGTTTTTTTATAAAGGAAAATGAACTGGCAATACGTGAAACGGAAATCGATGATGATAACGAGGAGAATGAAATGGAGGATAAAAAAGATAATGACGGTGACGATGGTTACAATGATGATCAAGATGATGAAGATGCAGAACAAGAGGAGGAGGAGGAGGAAGAAGAAGAAGAATATGATGATGATGATGATGATAATAATGATAATATAAGCAGTGATTATGAATATTATTCAGTTCAAAAAACGAATGGTAATAATTGTAATAATGGTCATCATATACCAGTTGCAACATTTAGGAAACGTTTAAAAAGAACAAGAAGTGGTTAAATAATATTTTGATTATGTTTTTGACAAAATAATTACGTTTCACGACGTTTTTGTTTTTGCTCTTTAATTTATCTGCTGGTTTTGTTCTATTTTTCTAGAGAAATAAAAATGATAGAAAATCTAAGAAAAAAATATTCAATTCTTTTTTTTTTTTTCTTATTCTCATTTTCGTTTATTTTTTAGTTAATTAGACTCATTGATTTTGTTTTAATTTCGAATCATAGAAAAAATAATATAAAACGAAAACAAACTAAAATTAAAATCAAATATAATTATTATAAATAAAAATAAATTAAAAATGATTGAAAATCAACAAAAAAAAAGAAAAACGAAGTATGTAATGTATTTGTATTTCTTAAATTGCAAATTTAAAAAATGGGCTTGAATAGTTCGATGATTATGGTGTTGGCCTTTGGTACGCTTAACGTTCCGAGTTCAAACCTTAACCAATGCACTATTTTCGCCAAAAAAAAAAATGTGTTTTTAAAGTAAAAAACAATATAAATGTATATGTGAAATTAAATAGACAATATTTTCATATTGAATGCATATGCATCACTAATTCGTCATTTAAAAAAAAAAAAATAATGAAAATAACGAATATTACATAAACGGATAACTAGTATGTAATTTCATCGTGCAGACATTAAGGAGTATTTATATGATCGCGTTTCGTATTTTTTGTATTTTTTGTAATTTCTTGGTCTCATAATTTATGTACATATTATATGTATATAATTTCAGTATATAGTTCTAAAATGCTGTAAAAAAATGTCAACGATAAGGTCTAAAAGTGAAGACTTTTGAACAATTTAATAACATTTACTATTACATATGTGTAGATTAACAATATCCCCTCCCTCAATACAAGATACAAGGCTTGTTGTTTACAATTATGATTAAATTTTAATTTTTAATTTTTTAGGTGTGACAAAAAAATTGTGAGGGTTTAATGGTTCAGTAAGTGAAGTACTAAACTGCAAATTGAAAAAAGATTTTTCATTAATTAATGAAATTAGCATCACTACTAAATTCCCTCAGTTTTGAATGATTTCTATCTAGCTTTCCAGGAAAAAGAAACACCAAAAAACTAAAGTATTACGTCATTCTAATTAGAAAGTCTTAACAATGTACGCCCAGTGATAGTGACAAAGTAAATGAAAAAATGTTGCATTGTGTGTCGATATTACTATATCGTTTAATTGAATCTAATTGAAAGTTTTCATTTTTTGATGTTGTCATTGCGTCTATATATGCAATTAGAATTTATTTCTCTACTAAAACAACTGTGATGGTCTATAATTTACATTATTCTGTAGGTGGATGCAAGTACATGATCGAAAGTTTTGTAATTCGTGAATCATGACAATCTGATTTGAATTAAGCGCTCTCCGAAATCCGAATTAGTTGTTAAAGATTTGGAATTATGCCGCTTCTACATTCAATGCAGTGACTTCAATTTGGACTTCGACTTTTGACTTCACAGCATACTTAGCATGTAAAAGTAGCTGTCAAGTCTACTGCATTGAATGTAGAATCGGCATTATTGTAAAATTCAAATTAATCTCCCAGATTTTGGATAAAAGTCTCTCTTACTTCTCAAAATTTTTAACTTAATAAATGTATTAGCAGAAATTGTTATTTTACATTGCAGACATGTGGTAAAAAAAAATGAATAAATTACTTAAAATGTAAATTTGAACTTAGCTAAAAAACAAAGAAAAAAAAAATACGATTAGATACAATAAATTACAAAAAATGCAATAAATTCGAAATGGTGACGTGAATATCCTTATAAATATAATATAATTTTTATGTTTATATTTTTTAGCTTTTATTTTATTTATTATTATGTGTAATATATAATATATATTTTAATTTTATCTTTATTTGATAATAATCAAAAAAAAAAAAAATTATGTACTTGTAGTTTTAGTTTATTCTTAGTTGTTATGTTTCTTTTATGTTTTTTTTTTTATTATTATTATTATTAAATAAAAATTAAGTGAAATTGTAGTATTAAAAAAGGAAAGAAAAAGCCCACAAATGAACAAATTTTGTAAATAGATTTTATATTATATAATACATAAAACTTATAAATAATACATAATTATAAATAAATTTTAAATTTAAACACATATAATAAACATTTTTTCTCTTTTAATATATCAACAGTATAATAATAATAATAATAAACTCTTATCGAGAGTATAAAACAAAACTAAAATAATAATATCTAACAATAAAAAAATATTTAAAAATGAAAATAACCCACAGACTTTTATAAAATTTATAGTTTAGGTATATGTAGTATTATTAAAAAAGAAAAAAGAAAAATAAAATATAATAAAAACAGTAAATTATCATTCAAAATCAATCAATCAAATAAAAATGATTTTCTTTCAATTTTATATTTTTTGAATGAGTTTCAAAACATATTGATACGATATTACATCATGATGATCACATAATTCATCAGCGTATTTGTAATACATACTTATTTGACTCTGAAATTAAATTTATAATGTATGTGCATCGATACCGCAACGATACGTTTTGAAACTCAGTCTTTTCTTTTGTTCATTTCTGTTTTACATTTACAACAAAAAACAGCAATAAGAGATAATTCAGCATAAATAATTATAAGCTGAATTTATAAAAAATAAAATTTCTTTTATAATTATTGAATTTTTTTTTTGTACACAAAATATATTGAAAAACTTGAACAAGTTCTAGAATGTATCGGATTCAATATCGATACCATAATTTTCAGCGTAATAAATAACTAAAAGTGATTAATTATTATGTATGCCAATCAATACGCTTATAATAAATACAAAGATGCTTCTGATACTCAGCACATTTTCTAATAAAATAGTGATCACAAATTATACGATAAAATGTGACTATAATACGATTTCGTTGGATACGAAAATACAATTCAATCAATTTTTGGGTTCTAAATATTACGCTGAATTTTTTAGTATCAAAATATTATTTTAGAATTCAGTCATGTTATCGATTCAATATTAGAATAAAATAAAATTACAAAAAAAAAACAAAAATGAAAATGAATATTTTACAGATATCAATCTATCTTCATCATAAAAGTTATATACCTACTTCTTTTTTAAATATTAAAAATATAAATTGTTGAAATTAAATGATCGTTAAAATTTATGCAGTAAAATAAAGGTGAAATACTCAAATATTAAAAATAAATAAAAAAGAGGGAATGGAAAATGAAAACAGAAAGTTTCATTACATTTCTGTAGAAATTAAATTGATATAATTTATCTCAATTATGGCGTTATAAGTCATTATATTATGTAGCAGGTAAAATGACGAAAATTATATAAAAATTCTTAGTTCTAAAAATAATCTTAGTGATCCTTTCGAAGAACAAAATCAATCTGTTATAGAATTTTTATTATTTAAAAACTGCCTCAAACCTCAAACCTCAATCATACAGACTTTCTGCAATTTAATAATTCAAGCAAAGTTTTTTCATTTTTTCGTACGATGTATCAATTTTTACATTTTG
Organism: Villa cingulata; assembly: GCA_951394055.1. Taxonomy (NCBI): domain Eukaryota; kingdom Metazoa; phylum Arthropoda; class Insecta; order Diptera; family Bombyliidae; genus Villa; species Villa cingulata. The sequence goes on from OX596019.1 coordinate 45,971,976, forward strand.
ATTCGATTTATTTTATTTTATTTTTTTTTTATAAGCAAACTTTAATTTGAATTGAATGATTCAAATCGAAAGAAAAAAAATCGATAAAGTAAAAATTAATGTGTGATTTAAATTGAATCATGAATGTACATTACATATATACATTACACATGATAAATAAATTTATTGTACATAAAAATTACATGAAATTGAAAAAAAAAACATGATTGTAAATTAAAATTAGCAATAAAAAATAAAAATATAATAAAGAAAAAAAAAATGATAAAATGAACAAAAAATATGAAGTAAAATTAAATATGTATTTACAATTTTTATCCACAAATTCAATTTATAAAAATAATACATATGATAATAATATTAATATTAGAGATGAAAAAAATAAAGCGTATGGTAAAATAGAATGCAGCATTTTTAAGTGTAGCTAAACCTGTCGAAAGTTGCTATCATTTTATTTTATTGTACATGATGTAACACGATGTGTAGTCGTAAACTGAAGCTATGCATTATATGGTAATGTCTAGCCGTTACTTTTGACAGATTTAGTTACATTTACAAATGTTACAGTCTGTTTTTCATTTAAATCTATCTCACATTTTATTAAATAAAAAATTTTTACTTAATATAAGGTAAAAAGAAATTTAATAAAATCAAACAAAATATAATACCATTAACACACTGCTGAATGTATCATTATGATTTCAAAACGTAAAACTATCATTATGAGAAAAATTGTAAAATTGTAAAAATTTTAAATATAAAAATATTGAAAATTTACATTTTTGGACCTAGTTACCGTAGCATAGACAGATATTTTATAATTAGAACAAAATAATTAGTTAACTAATTTTTCTCGAATTTTTTTTTTTTTTTTTTTTTGTACAAATTTATTTAGTTAAAAATAAAAGCGAAATTAATTTATACATTAAAAGAAAACATTAGGGTAGAAAATTCTTTTTTTTTAACAAGTGTTATCTAATTCAGTTTGTAAATTATCTGATTGAAACTGTATATAAAATGAGTTACAATAATAATTATGTATGTGACTGTAAACCTAAACCAGATCCAGATTCGAGTGAAGTTTCCAAGCTATCATATATTCCGAATAGTTTGAGTTCATATCCGACTATTATTTCGTCATTTGACACATTAGCAAACACTTCGAATATTACTGGAACTGGCCAAATTAGCGTAGAAGATGATGATGTAATTTTCGTAAGTTCTTCTAAGGATCCAATTGCCTGGATCGATTTAACGGTCGATAATGAATCAAAACAATCCATTAGTGGTAGCTCGCAATCAGACGTTACAAAATCATAATTGTCCTAATATGTAATTAATACAAGATTTCTTAGTCAAATTCTTGTTAATAAATAACGATAACAAAAATTAAAATTTACTCTTCATTTTGTTAGTACTTTTGTGAATTTACATATTGTTTAAAAATACATATTTGCATGAAATGTATTTTCGTTATTTTTATTTATTTAAGTAAAATAAATATTTGTGTACTATTCACATTTAGATGAATGTTTAGTTTAAATAACAAATAGTTTGAAAAGTTTCAATCTCTTTTTATATATATACGTAAATCCTTTAATTGGGTGAAATTCTTAACACGTTAATTTACTTTGCTTTGCATATCATGACTGAACTAGAATTGATTATGATTACATTGCTGAAGAAAAAAAAATTGCATTTATATTGTATCACAATTATTTATGACATAATGTGCAAGTTGAATCAATAATAATAATAATAAAAAAAAAAAAAATTCACAACAAATTTTCAAACGTGATGCATTATCACTGCCTACCATCTGATGTAAGTATCTATAGTTTGCGTTTTAAAATGTTTAAAATTTATGTTTTGTGAATACGATCATATGACGTTTAGGAATTCACCCACTATTATTATATCGGAAAGAAAATAAAATGGAAAGTGTCAAAATGCAATTTACACATAAAATCATAGATGGTGTTTTTACTGTAATAAAAATGAAATGTTGGTAACTTTTATCATTTATGAACCGACGGGTTTTTACTAGTTTTACATTAATGATGATCAGTGCAGTACATCAAGGGCATAAAAGAATATAAATCTAAAATACATGTATAATACCAATACATACATATTAAAGTACATTACATTATATAATTATAAAATAAAATATTATTTTAATTAACTTTTTTATGTTGATATTTTCAGATACAAAATACATTTTTAAAATTAAACACATTAAAAAGAAAAATTGAATGAAAAATAGGAAAATAAAAACGAAAGAAAATTAAAAAAAAAATGTATTAAAAAGCGATATTATGTAAAAAAAAAAATTGAAAATATTTGAATGATAGCATTATTTTAAAATTATAATATGTAGATAAAAATCATAAAAATATTCACATTATACATATATTTATTATATTACTACACATACATACATACATACTAAAATCTGACGCTATATATAGATATACATATACATGATCATTATATTATAATTCTTAAGTACTTTATTAATATAATTAACATTACAATTATTAATAATATGATAAATAATAAAATTTATATAAAAAAGAAACATGTATGTATATTTAGAAAATATATAATTAAATATAAGAATTATAAAAAAGGCAAAGAACGAAAAAAAATCTGAAATTAGCTATTAAAAATAATTAATATTAACGTGTATAATGTATCAAAATAATTTAAAAAATCGTATATATATTATATATAGAATAATTATAAAATTTAAAATAATACATATTATTATAAAATATAATAGTAGTAAAAAAAAATACATACATACGTATATTATGAAATTATTTAAAATTTGAGATTTATTAATTAACTTTCAAAAATAGATACGATTTTCATTTCAATGGGTCAACAGATTTTTACTATTTGATAGTACATTTTGATTCTAATTTCCTCCAACAAATGTAATACATGTCCAGAGATATACATTATATGTTTAATACAATATTCAGATGTCCAAGACCTGAAGATATATTATAGTGATTCGAAGTTGATAATTTTTCTAATAACGCAAAAATTTATACAAAAACCACAAAAAATCATTCAAAGTAAAGTAAACTCAAGATAACATTGCTAGATGTCTCGTCCCAGGTAACGAATTTCATTTTACATTTCATACATTATGCCGCTTCTATCTACATTCAATGGCAGTGACTTCAACTTGGACTTCGACTTTCGACTTCACAGCATACTTAACATGTAAAAGTAGCTATCAAGTCTACTGCATTGAATGTAGAAGTTCTAATACATATCCATTAAATCAAAGTCGAAGTTAAAGTCACTGCATTGAATTTAGAATCGGCATTACTTTTCTTCAATTGCCTTAGCTAAAAGAAATTGTGTTTATCTATCTGTCTTTACACAATATTACAACGCTTTCCTATCGATATACTGTAATACTGGTTAAGTGGTTACTATATTATTTATGGTAACATTTGTTTTCCTACTGTTTGCATTACTATCTTCAACAAGTACTGTACTGGGCAGTTTATAATTGAGACGGATGTTTTATGTTTTTTAAATTTTGATCAGCGTTGTTGAATACATTGTAATCTTCCTATATTTTATGTGAATGATTGAAAGTTTTAATAAGTGTGAAAAGATTGTATGTGGAACTAAGAGAGACTAGAAATAGTAACACATTGACATAACAATACGGGACAACATCTTGAAATTGAAATTGAAACTGAATGTAACACCTAAATAAGAGTTCATGACAACAGCTGCTTTACAATTCCATGACATTTAGAAGCTTGCTGCAAAACATCCAGTAGAAAAATCTAAATATTCACCCTTTATGAAAACGTTATGTTTTTTTTTTTTTTAAAACTTCATTTAATATTTATACATTTATGTGGTGTTTTTAAACGTTATGAGCGATATCGTCTGATGCTGTTTCAACTACGACTGCTTCACGATTTTCATATGCCCAAAATTTATGAAATTCAATTAATATTGAGACAACGGTTTCTGCTTGCCCACTACAATAAGAATTTATTTAAAAAAAAAAAAAAAAAAAAAAAAGTGGAAAATTGAAAAAAAAAATTTCATAAAATTTCATTTCATCAAATAAAATTTTGATTTTTACTTACCAATTGATTAAATCTTTTAATGTAATTTTATATGGATCTTCAGATTTGACCATATCGAAAATTTCATCTTTAACATCGTCAAAATTAACTGGTTCGGCTCGATGTGAATTAATTTGCTCTTGTATACCTTTAAAGAAATAATGTAATGTGAATGATGTTAAATATCCTTTATGTTCAACATCCAATATACGAAATATATATTGTAAACTTTGTGGTTCATGGCGATTTTCTAATGCTAAAACGAAATCTAAATATGTTTTATAATCCATTTCACCATCATATGTTAGGCATTCAGCAAAAACACGATCTAAAAATACCGATGTTAATGTACCAGAACCGTACCCAGCTAATTCATTTTTACTTAACATTCCATTATGATCTTTATCTAAATTTAAATAATGTCCGTATACAGTTAATGCTGATGTTGCAGAAAACCAATTAATATCTTGGCTATCTTTTAAACAGTCTTCATCACGTAATTCTAGTAAATCTTCAAGAAAACCACATGACAATATATCACGTATACGAATCTTTCCAGTACGTAATGGATCCAAGAAAAAGAAAAATTTTCGTACTGCCGTACATACATAAAAGCTATGAAATGAACTTTCTAAACCTTCTAATTGTGGTAATGTTGGTATCAGCTCATGTATATAGTTTTCAAGATCCTAAAATGACAAGAAAAAATAATTTAAATTGTTGATTTTCATTTTTAATTAATTTCATAATTTGTTCTGTTACGTTTTCTCTTAAATATCCCTGTCCGGTATAATCGTATAACGATAGACCAATTCGTGTTTGCTGCAGCCATACTTTACGTACCACATAATTAAATACCGACATAATGTTCACTTTGCTTGGATAGCCGCTTATATTCTGCAATTTTCCATATAATGTTGCCGATAAATATTTTCTACATTTATCACTAACTAAATTCTTTATTTTTATATAATCATCATAATTGATTAATTGTTCACCATTCGTTGTTAGTTGTGTATGATTCTTTTCTAATATACTCCATAATTCTTTTAATTCATCATTATCTAATAATTCTTTTGTACGTTTCTGTAAAAATAATGATCGTGCTTCTTCACGTAATAATCTTTGTCCAACTGTATCTGCTGTATTCGATTTTGGAACTTTAAAATAAAATTTTGGTATAACTGAATATGAATTATGATGATTTATTGTATTTTGTTGAATTGTATCATTATTTTTGGATGATACAGACGCATTTGATGATGAAGATGACGATATTGATGACTGGAATAAGTTTATTGATGACACTTTGGAAGATGCTGATGTTGTTCCATTTGTAATCGTTTGTTTTTCTAATGATTCATTCAACATTTTGTAGTGTATGTTTAATACTTTTAATTTGAAAATTTCTAATTTATTTATAAATAAATGCACTTTAATTAAGGCACGAACAACAAATTACTTTATCACTTTGTGTTTAGCAACATATATGTGATAATTTGCGGTTATGGCATACATACAAGTACAACACTAAACAAGTAAACAGTAAACAAATCAAGTAATTTGACAATATGGCCTATGTAATGTCAAGGTGTCAAGCAATGTCAAGTAGTTTGGTGTACTTGGTACCTGTTGATTTGAATTTTCAGCTGAAGAAAAAAAGCTTATGCATAATTTTTGGTGTAGTTTTTAATTGGATCAAATTTTCGTATTTAAGTTGTTTCCATCGCTTAATAGATGGCATCGTATGATATAAATAAAAATAAAATAAAATCATAAAATATTTAAAATATAACGAATTGAATTGAAAAAATGGTCGGGTTAAGTAAGTTAGGGCACAGGTTATGGTCGTAAATGCCGTGAATAGACCTTGAGCTTGAGGAAAGAAAATGGAGAAATATGTAAACAAGTATTAAATTGGAATCTCAAAAGACAAAAAAAAATTGTACAAAGGAAAGGAGTAGAGGTAGACCCAGAAATAGCTGGAGACGTCAAGCAGAAATAGGTGTAGCAGAAGCTGGAAAAACATAGATGGAAATAAAAACTTTGGCACGGAATTGTGTGCAATGGCGATCATTTGTCGGGGCCCTATGCTCTTGAAAAAGGAATCAAGGAACATTATATACATATGTATATATTATATATAAATTGAATAAGTGCACTTACAAGTAATCGCTTTCCCTTGTAAAGTAAAATAGTAGTTAAAGATGACTTAACAAAATGGAAGAATTGAATAAAATAATTTGGACAATTTTGCTTGTATAAAAAATGCGTTCAGGCACATGGGTATTTTATAAATAAGGTTCTTTTGCAGATAATCCAATAAGAAACTAATATCTAATATCAATGTGGTCTTTGTCTTTTGTAAAAATACACACAATAATAATTCATTTGAACGTGAACACTAAAAATTGCAATTTTTACACTTCATCACTTACACTTGTATTACTACGATTTATATGTTGTACAAATCATAAAGTTACATGCATATATCTGTAGATAAACATTACATTTACAAACGAGCTAAATATACGAAGCCAATAAAGAAAAAAGAATAAAATATTTGAAAAAAAAATATATCTCAATATAATTTTTGAATAAAAATGTTTATTTTGTCTATATAAAGTAATATACGAGCATAGGTATGCATGTAATACATAAATACTTGAAGAATTTGTGTGATTTAAAATTAACACAAAAATTTGTTGTAAACTTAAACCTTAAACCAACTTAAACTATATTCAAATATAATTATAATATCATATATGTATTATAACATAAATCTGTGAATTATTACAAATACAAAATATAAAATTAGAATTTTTTTTTTAAATGATATATGAATTAATAATGGAATATGTAATACATAATTATTATTATACTATACATAATTATATTTTTTGAAAAAAAAAAAAAAAAAATTTATGTTGTCTTTTTATATCAGAAACATTTAATTATAACTTAACTTAAGAATATGTAAAAAAAATAATATCAAATTTTAATCCAGATAATTTTATGTACGATTGTATTACCTTTCGTAATTAATTAAATTAAAGAAAAACATTTTATTTTCATTTAGGTAGTTATTAAATATGAAGACGATATTTATTTTTAGATAGATAAAATATTCGTGATCTACAATAATTCATAAGAAAAGAATACATGAAAATATTTGAAAAATTCTTCCTAAACGTAAAAGTAGATGTAAACTGGTAAATTTTTTTTTTTTTTTTTTTTATTAATTTAAAAAGGAGCTTCTTCCTTTTTGATATTAATTCTTTTATGATTACCACGAAAATGTTTTCTTTGATGTGAATTTCTAGTATGCGGTTGAACGAATCGTTTACCGCATATTTTACATGGAAAATTACGTTCACCGCTATGTATATACATGTGATTTTTAATACCATCAGATCTCATAAATGATTTATTACATACTGGACATACATATGGTCTTTCACCGGTATGCTGTCGTTTATGTACACTTAAACTTGATGTTGTTTGAAATGTTTTTTCACAAAAATTACATGAATACGGTCTTTCACCGGTATGAAAACGTAAATGTATACGTAATTCACTACGTCTCGAATAACCTTTACCGCAATATTGACAAAATACAACTGGTGGTCGTCGAATACCCAAATGAATATTGTAATGTTCATCTAATGCATGCTTACTGTTGTATAATTTAAAACATTCTGGACAACGATATTTTGGGCGATTTGGTAAATGAGTTCTCATATGATTTCGTAAATTTGATGCTGTAGCAAAATCTTTATTACATTCGTGGCAATGATGTATACCTTCTTTACCATCGCTCATATGTCGTTTTATATGTTCACGATAACCTTCTGATGTTGCATAGGAATATTGTTTTAAACAAAACGGACATGTACGTTTCAAATGTGATCGTTTATGTTTACGCAACGCTGATGAATTGATGAATTGCTTATTACATGTTTCACATCTTAATTTTTTCTGTTCATGTTCATCTTGTTCCAATAACTGCTTTAGTTTTTTATTTTGCCTTACCTCTCTTTCATATAAAACATCCGTATATTCGTGAATCTTCGGTTCATCATAATTATGACGTTCTATGCCTATTTCTTCTTCTTCTACAATTTCCTCTTTAATTTGTAAAGTAAGTAACTGTTCCGGTTGAATTTGTTCTTCCTCCTTCTCAAGTTGTTGTTCCTCATCCTGATTATCATCATCATCATTACCATCATCATCATCATCATCATTATCATCCTCCTCCTCCTCTTTCTCTTCCTCCTCCTGCTGCTGCTTTCGTTTCTGTTTTTGTTGTTGCTTTTGGGATTCTGATTCATTTTTCGACTGTTTCGCTAATTTCTTTTCGATTATATGATATCTTAAATGACGTCTAAATGAATGTAATTGAGATTTTGTATATTGTTTACCACAAAACTGACATGTGAATAAACCATTTTTTAAATGCGAATACTGGTGTAATCTTAATGCTTTACATGATGAAAACTTTTCATCGCATACTCTGCAACAACGTTCTATTCCAACATATCTGGATGGTCTTTTTATCATTTCTAAAAAATTTAAGAAATTTTATTTATATTCTCTTATACCCTATTATTTTTCCAAATTTTTAAATTACCTAACAAAGTTTTGGCCTCAATTAATTTAATAAGTTCCCTATTACTTTCATTGTCATGATCATTATCGTCCTCTTCATTATTTTGATGAGTTTTCATTGTTTGTTCATTTTCTGCCTGATTGCTATCTTCATTATCATTGTCTTCATCATCATCATCGTCGTCATCATCGTCGTCGTCGTCGTCAATAACATACACTTCATTCGAAGTTTGTTGTTTCTGATTATCATCATTATTATCATTTTCATCGTTATCATGATCATCATTATCACTACTGCTACTATCACTTTCATCACTGCTAATTTCAATTTTAATACTACAATCATTATTAACATTAGATGTTGCTTGTAATTGATCTTCGATATCATCATTATTTTGCTGTTCATCAAGAAAATTGCCTTCATTACCTGATAATGTTACATTTTCAATATTAACTTCTTCTTTAACAATAACCTCAGGATTAATATGAATTAGATGACTATCATCATCATTATCATCATTCAATAATTGATCTTCATTTTTATTTTTATCTTCATTTTTTAATTTTCGATTTTTTAAATTTTTATTATTTTCGTTTCGTAGATTTTTATCATTTTCATCTGTATACTTCTTGATCGATTGTTCTTCTTCTTTATTAACTACCATTACTGATTTTGTATCATCATTATCATAATCTTTTTCAGTTTCAATAATTGTATCAACCGGTACATATTCTAAATCAGATTCTTCTATATTTTCATTATAATTACAATTTTCTAAATCAATAATTTTACTAACATCAGTATCAGTATTTTTAGTAGTATTATTGATGCTGGTGCCAACATTTGGATTCTGAATTCTATATAACCATTCACGTAATACTGAATCAGAATATTCACATTTTTGACGAAAATCATACGATCGATTTGCTTGTATTAAACACATATCGCATATTATATCCGGTAGACCATCATCATTCGATACATAAATATTTGCAATTGACATTAATTTTTCAGCTAATTCCTGATTGATTTTATATAATGTCGGTCTTTGTTGTAAGCAACATCTACAGTAACGATCGTAATATGACATTTTTTTTTTTATAGATATATATTTTTTTAATGCTTTATGATTTTTCAAAAATATGCAGTAGGTACGGTACAAACAGGCACATTAATGTTTCTTTTCAAATATTTTCCATTTTGTTTAAATTTTTGATTGAAATTTGCAATTTAAATTTTTTCAAATCAACTCCTTTCTGTGATAAAAGTTTTTATATACACACACATATGTAATGTACTTTTGAGTGCATATTTGTTCCTGTAATTAAATGAAAAATAAATTAATCGAAAATTTAATTTTATAAATTCTTAAATAAAATGTCAAAATTATTTTCACTACCTAATTATTGCGAGATTACGTTTACGATATTATAACATGTCATGTGTGTGAATACTGCATCCACTTACCTTTACGTGCCTCTCTTAACTTTTTGGTTTCTTGTTAAAAAAAAATTTTTTTTTGTTCAATTTTGTTAAAATGGTTAAAATACGTATATGCGTATACGGTACCGCTACCATGAAATGAAATCAATCAAACGAAAAATAATTTTTTTGAAGAAAGAAAAAAAAAATATCAAGTTTGTTTTAAAATTTTTTTGTCTTTTCGTCATTTACTTTTTCATCGTTCATATTTTTGAGAAATGAGAATCTAGAAAAACTTGAAAGTTCCTCCTCTAAAAAAAATATGTGGTTGTGGAATAGAGGTATGGTAGAGCTAGAGCGTGGGGTGGAGGTATATTATATGGGTATTATAGTATGTATTGTATAGTATGCTTTTAAAACCGAGTGTAGATATGTTTATAGTTATACAGGTAAATGTATAACCATTATACGTTTGTCTGGTCTGGTCTTATTATAATAATCTGAATAATCTGGATTTTTTTTGGAAGTTAAATGCACGTTAACTGTTAACATAATATAATACTTGATACATAATATACTTACATATTTATATATGTGTCAATGTGTGTATTTATGTCGTTATGTTATATGAAACCTTAGAGCTTAGACAGATGTGATATTATAAATTATATACATATATAGCACTTATATATTATTATTATAAAATAAATTGTGTAAAATGGTAAAATTAAGAAAATTACATAAGGAATGTATAACTGGAATTGCTTCTATGTAATTTACTTATGTATGTATGTAAATAAATACCAAAATTTTAAGATATTTGGAATTGGAAGAAGTAAAGAATTAATAAACTAAAGAAGCTATATACACATATAACGTATGTATATTTATAAACGCCTATAATGTGTTTTCACCATTAACATTTAATCTAACTACAAAATACATATAAGATAAGATCACTGATCACTTTTAATTTTAATTCATTTAACATACACTAAAGGAAAAATAAAATTTGTTCACGAAAACTCAAACTGCTAAAAATAAAATTGATGAAAATTCTTCTAAAGTGTTATAACATTTTAAAATTTAAAAGAAGCAAAAACAATAGACCGATTCCTTGCGTTAACTTATTGCATACTTGATTGCCTTTTTTTCACTTAAATTCTATATTGTCAATCTTCTTATAATTTTTCCATTTTACACATAATAGGTACATAAATATTTATGCCTAATGTCTAATGTAAATATAATAGATATTTTATACACTTTTAAATGAACAAGTTTATAAAAACATTTTTTTTTTAATTTCAATTTGTTTAACTCGTATCCTCGGATCCAAAAGAATTTTTTTAATTTAATTCATTTTCTTGGAATGTTTATTTGACCAATTTCAAATTAATATATTCATAAATACAATTTTTGTAAAAGAAATAATGTAAAAAAGATGTAAAATTAAATTTAAATTAAAAAAAAAAACGTAACATAAGATTCTAATAATTGTTGAGAAGATGTAATGAATATTATTATATGCATGTGCGTGCATGTGTTTAAAAAAATCATTCATTCAAAAAAATTCGTAAATCGTGAGAAATATGACGAAGAGAATAATGATGGAATGCCGAATGGATGTTATTGGAGATGATAAGATAATAAATAAATAACAAAATTCACAATTAACAAAATTTGATGAATTTTTGGGTGAGTCGTTATCGTGAATCATGTGTTATTCCATTCCATTTATGAGAATACACTTCACCTTCACTTCACTTCACTTACACTGCTCTTGCTCATTACTAATTTATTCTTTAGTTTTAGTGGTTTTAGTATTTGCAAGAATGAAAAATATGAATAGAAGAAGGATAGCAGAGTGATGAACCATTCAGTGCCTTCAAATTTAAATATTCGCGAGAAATAATTCTTATTTATAATAATAACGTACATAACAAGTGTATGTGTATAACAACAATTATTCAGCCTTATTCTGGTTGTCATGTGACTCGACTAGCAGTCGTCAGTTGCTGTCTCACCTCACCTTAAATTTGGTATTCTTGTTGTCATGTGATACGAGTGTGAGGAACATGTGAAATTGGAACAAATTCTATGTTACCATACGGGTTATGGTTATAATTTTTTTATTGATATTTTTACATTCATTGAGAATTTTAATTATCATTATAATTATTCAAAAATTTTTTTTAAAAAAGGAAAATTAATTTAAAAAAATAAATAGCCATAAAATCCACCATTTCTTCAAATTGTTTCTTAGTTTAATTTTTACACTAAAAATATCGAAAATATAATTATTTTTATTTAAATTGTATTAAATTATAATTTTTCTATAAAATTATTTGATATATTATGCTTAATTTTCCTTTTTTCTGCTTGCATCTTGATTTTCTTTTATTAGTCACTTCTTAAAACGAATCGACTAAAAATCTCACTTCACTTGTCACTTTACTTGTCACTTACGACAACAAGAATGCGACAAATGTCGGTGCTGCCGACAAATGTCACCTCACACGACAACGAGAATACCATTTCCAAGTCGTTTCGTCATTTGTCACTTCACTCGACAACGAGAATAAGGCCGATTGTAAAATGGGTTTTTTCTTTTAGACTTGACTGTATTCATGTTGTGATTGTGAATAGTAAAATAAAAACTGAAAATAAAACATCAAAAAGAAAAAGTGAAAGATAAAGAAAAAGATGCATGATCATATAAAAAAAGATACACAATACACTGCACTGATACAGTGACAGGCATACAGGTATAATCTAATCTATAGTATATAAATAAAATAAAAAAATTTAATTGGTTTTGAGATTTTCTTTTCTCAATTTCATTAATTCTTTTAAATCAAACAATTTAAAAAATTTGGTCCATTTATCGATTAAATTAAATTATATCGTTGGAAAATATCCAAGTGAAAAAAGAAAGATAAAAACAATTAAAAAAAAAACCGTCAACATAGGACTCTCAAATACAGCTACTATGGATATTATGGCAGCTAATATACAACAACAGCGTGCCATTATTGATCAATTACGTCGTGAGGCATCTATTGAACGTTCAACAGTATCAGAATCATGTTCGGTTATCATTAAATATGTAACAGAACATGAAAATGATGATTGCCTATTGAATGGATTCTCGAATCAGAAAGTTAATCCGTATCGTGAGAAAAGTTCCTGTAATATTTTATAAAATGCTGAGCTATTACACTTCTACACAGAAATAAATAGCCCACAATCATTTCAACATGTTTGTGAAAATCTAGATCTAGAGAATTTTATTTCATATTCTTCTGTCTATACAAAAATTAAGGGCAGAATTTAATTATATTTTAATGGAAATTCATGTAGTGTTATTATTTTGCTGCAGTGATAATTTTAACATCAATTCCACTACTACATTATATTCGACTCATTCTTCAAAAGTAAACGCAAAAAGTATCTAAATGGACTCTTCCTATCTGTAATATGATGTAAAAATATTTCGTTTTATTTTTTATTTTAGAACAAGAACATATAAAACTATCCTCTAACATTTGACTAAGAATGGATTTCTTAGATAAAATTCTTTCTCATCGTCAAAATTTAGAGTGGCTGTTAAAATTTTTTTTAATCATTAATTCATTCTTTTGCATATTTATATAAATTCCACTTTATTTATTATTGTAATTTTAATTTTATCATTACAATAAAAAAAAAATGTAAAAAACTAATTACACTGGTATTATTTTCATTTTTCTTTATTTTATTTGTACATTTTGTAAGGTTTTTGCCATAATATTACCCTTATTCGGTACAAACAGCGGTTTATCTTTATAACATGCTATCAAATCGGAATTTGTTTTCAAGTCAACAGCAACAGTTTCAAAAATTTTCTTTTTTGGATTTAGTTGTGCCGGTGGAATACGTTCATAATTTTCGCAATGAACTAAATCACCAGGTATACAATTTTCTGGTGGATTCAATACTTCAACTTTATCTGAAGTTGATGCACACATTACCATTGCCTCAGATACTATACCACGCATTTTAGCTGGTTTCAAATTACATAGGACGACAACTAAACGATTTCTCATCTCATCAATTGGTACAAATTTTACAAGACCAGATATAACTGTACGTGGTGCAGGTTCACCGCAATCAATTTTCTCTAGATATAAACTATCAGCATCTGGATGTTGAGAAATTTCAACGATTTTTCCAATACGCATATCTAGTAGACCAACATGAATATCATCTTTCGCATCATCACCACCAGTTGCAATACCTTTTGGAACTCCTGCTGGCTTTTCTTTTTTTGGTTTCTTTTCTTTTTCTGGTTTTGTCGGTTTCGATTGATTTTCCTTAACTGCTGCAGGAACAGATGATGAAATCTCCTCTTGTGTCAGAGGTTTCGTTGATGTTACTGCTGTTACCGCTGATGGCATTATGTTAATTTGCTTCTCACCCGGAATAGGAATTTGTTTTTTACCATTTTGCTGCTCTAAAGAGATCAATTCAATTTTCAATTTATCTACACGCTGTGCTAATGATGCATTTTCTTTTATGAGTTGTTGCTTTTTCTGGTTAATTAATTCACGTTTTACGACTTCTAACTATAAAATGAAAACGTAAATTTTAGTATGTATGCACTCTGGAATTGAGGATTAATTTCGTTAGTAATTTAGAATCAAACAAACCTCTTGTTTTAAAGTTTTCAACGTTTCTGCTACTAAATTGTTATTTTCAAGAATTTTTTCTAAAGAACTCATTTTAAAAAATCTTTTCATATAAACAATAATAGAATTTGAGAATTATAAAAAAAATTGATAAAAGATACTAGCACTAGGATAAGGTATAAGGATGGATAGAAAATGAAAAATGATGAAATTAATTTGATATTTGATTTGATTCTGCTATCTTTACTGTAGTTGTAGTATTAGTAAGTATTATGGATAACGCCACATAACGCTATGGCAATATGCACTTGATGCACTTGTAGATTAAATTTTTTTTTGTTAGGTTATGTTATTCGATAGAACAAAATATAGCCAACCCCAAAATGTCAAAAAAGTGTTGAAATCAGACGTAATGCATTTTGATAGTTGCAGATTGGTTGCAGATTAGTTTCATTTCCATGTAATGTATAAAATTGAAATTCATTATTTTGATATTTTCAGAAAATCGATTTTTAAATCGGTAATTGGGTGTGTACATGTACACACTGTCTGTAGTAGTAGTAGTCACTTAGTCAGTCTGTACAGTATTATTAATTAGTGTATTTTATTCTATTCTATATTCATTGTTTGAGTTCCAGATTCCAGTTCCAGTTAAAATTCTAGGGGTTTTTTCATATTAGAACTGATAAAATTTTACAAAATATTGTATTTTTTAATAAATAAAACAAAATTGGGTAAATAAATGTATAAAATTATTGTGTATTTTGATAATTTTTTTAAAAAATTAGCTTTAATATCAAAACTCTAGAAATGAAACTATCATCATAAAAAATCTTTTCTTTAAAGTTTTTAATTACAGTCAACACCACTCACCAGCAAAAATACAGGAAAATTCTTTTTTTTTTTATTATAAAAAAAAAGAACATTAATTGAAACCGAATTGCAATTGAAAATCATCCAGTATAGGACTATCAGAGACAGCTATTATGGACGTAATGTCATCAAATTTGCAACAGCAACGTGCAATTGTCGAACAATTACGTCGTGAAGCTGCTATTGAAAGGCAGCCAGTATCAGAATCATGTGCAAAAATGATGAAATATATAGCTGAACATGAACAAGAGGATTATTTATTGACTGGATTTTCAAGTCAAAAAGTAAATCCATTCCGTGAGAAAAGTTCTTGCAATATTTTATAAAATGGATTATGTTAGATATCTGTTTATACAGCAACAAAAATATAACATACATACGGATAAAAATTAATGTATATCTTCTTACTAGCCAAATAAAAATGTAATCAAAAACCAATCAAGTAAATATTTAAAGAAATAATATATTACATATAGGGAAAAAAAATGTGTGGAAAATGTGTGTTCATAATAAATAATGTAATAATTAAAAATTAATTTTAATCTCATCGATGAATGTTGTTCTTAATATATAAAGAAAATGATTTAAGTTTATTGTTTGTTTGCTTTTGATACAAAAGAATATTGTAGTTTTTCGATTGAAAAGCGACAAAAATTAAAAATATGTATTAAAATATTATTATCATAATTATCGTATCGGAATATTATTATTACTATAATTTAATTTTATAATTACATATAATCTAAATCCCATAATTTGTGTAATAAAAAATTGAAAAAAAAAATCCATGTTTTTTAATTAAAATTGAAAGTACGTGGTAATTGTAAGCAATAAATTGTATGTATTGTCAGTAAAATGAGTATGTAAAGACTATACACTATAGATATAGAACTTTGTTCTAGAACTAGATAGCATATTTAATTATAAATAACAAAAGATAGAATATGTAGTCGGTGCACGGTTCGTTGGTTAGTCTTTAGGGTGCAATAATTGAATTAAATAAATAAAATTAGATTAGACATTTAACTAACTAGTTCACAACAAAGTGATGATTCATTTTCACAGATTGTTCTTTACTAGGGATATTATTTATATGTAATGTACATTAAACGTTCTTAAATTTATTATAAATTTAAATTTTGCTCCTATCTTATTCTCTGGAATTAAAATTCATGAGTCGTGACGATTAATTTTAAAGAATTTCAAAAAAATCATTGCGATTACCATTTTTAATATTTTTGGTTTTCTTTTTAATTTTTTTCATTAATTTGTGCTTTGTGTTTGCATGTTTGTGTTGTGTATGATTCACAATCACAATTATCAATTACTAGTTGCTTTTTAATTATGATTTTTATCAGTACGTAAACCGAATCGATTAATTGTACAAACGATTAAACCGATACGTTCGACTTGATTTGATTCAGTGATTTTTGATTTTTTCCAAAAATTTACATCTCTATACCATAGAATAATATATATAACAATTTCTATACTACACACACATGCATACGCACGTTAAAACGTGAATCATCCATAATCATCCTTATCCTACATCGGTATTGGTTTTGATTTGACGTTTGTTGACCATGTTTGACTTTTCTTCCATGTTTTTTTATGTA
This sequence comes from Villa cingulata, assembly GCA_951394055.1. Classification (NCBI taxonomy): domain Eukaryota; kingdom Metazoa; phylum Arthropoda; class Insecta; order Diptera; family Bombyliidae; genus Villa; species Villa cingulata. Next base: position 45,989,275 of record OX596019.1, read on the forward strand.
TTTCTATCAGTCTATCACTTTTCATTTTCAGTCACTTCTTCTAGAAAGAAAAGTACATTTTTGTTAAAGTAAAATAAAATCGTGGTGATTTCATTTAATTAAAAAATTGCGGATTTTTGCTAAAAAATAATTTTATTAAATAGAAAATTTACAAAAATAATTGAAAAATGGCTTTATCAGTACCAAAACCACCAGGTGTTGCTCAAATGATGAAAGAAGGAGCACGGGTAAGTTGAAATTACTACTAAAACAAAAAAGACAAAATTTGAATAAAATGATTCAAGATTTTATTATCCTTTATCATGTGCCTAAAACATTTCATGCATTAAAAATGTGAATGAGTAACAAAATCAATGATAAATGGATGATATGAAATCCAGAAATGGAGTATTTTATTAAAAAAATATTAATTGTAATAAAAAATGTGAATTGAAATTTGAGGTTATGTTTTTTTTTTATTCTAATTTTCATTATTTAAAAATAGATGTACAGTGGTTTAGAAGAAGCTGTATATCGTAATATAACAGCATGTAAACAATTTGCACAAACTGTACGTTCAGCATACGGTCCAAATGGAATGAATAAAATGATAATAAATCATTTAGAAAAACAATTTGTAACATCAGATGCCGGAACAATTGTCCGTGAATTGGATGTTGAGCACCCAGCTGCAAAATTAATGGTAATGAGTAGTCAAATGCAAGAAGCAGAAGTTGGTGATGGAACAAATTTTGTATTGATATTTGCTGGTGCACTACTTGAAGCTGCTGAAGAACTTTTACGTTTGGGCATAACGACAAACGAAATTGCCGAAGGATATGAAAAAGCATTGGATAAAGCCTTAGAAATTCTACCAAAATTAGTTTGTTATGAAGTCAAGAATTATCGTGATTTAGATGAAGTGAAAAAATGTATTCGTACATCGATAATGTCGAAACAATACGGACAAGAAGATTTTTTGGCTGATTTAATTGCAAAAGCATGCATTTCAATATTGCCAGAGAATACTACATTCAATGTTGATAATATACGTATCTGTAAGATACTTGGCAGTGGATTACAAAAATCTGAAGTATTACATGGTATGGTATTTAAGAGGCAAGTCGAGGGTGATATAACATCAGCAGAAAAGGCAAAAGTAGTTATGTTCTCTTGTCCAATGGACATTACTCAAACTGAAACTAAAGGTACTGTACTAATAAAGAGCGCCGATGAATTAATGAATTTCAGTCGTGGCGAAGAAAATATTTTGGAGCAACAAATCAAAGCGATTGCAGATACCGGAGCTAAAGTAGTTGTTGCTGGAGGAAAATTCGGTGATATGACACTTCATTACTTGAATAAGTATGGTTTAATGGCAGTTCGTCTGAATTCTAAATTCGATTTACGTCGTTTGAGTAAAGTAACCAACAGTACAGTTTTACCTAGACTAACAGTACCAACAAAAGAAGAGCTCGGTTATTGCGATAAAGTATACATCGAAGAATTAGGCGATACTGCAGTTGTAGTATTCCGTAATGATGGTGTCGATTCAAAAATTTCAACGATTGTTGTACGAGGTGCAAGTGATAATTACTTGGACGATATAGAAAGAGCAATTGATGATGGTGTTAATACTTTTAAATGTTTGACACGTGATGGAAGGTAGGCTGAATTTTTTTAGGTTTTGTCTTGAACTTTTGATTTATTTTCATTTTTCCTTGTTATTGAAGATTCCTTCCTGGTGCCGGTGCAACTGAAATCGAGTTAGCATTACAGTTAACTGAATATGCTGATAAACTTCCAGGCCTAGATCAGTATTCAGTTAGAAAATTTGCGACAGCATTAGAAACATTTCCAAAAGTTTTAGCAGAAAATAGTGGCGTAAATGGTACGCAAGCTGTTCATGAATTATATTTGACACATAAAATAAATAATAAAAATCATGGATTCAATATTGAATCGGATGATTCGAAACCGATTGATGTTACTACAGATTTTATTTATGATTTATATGTATTAAAAATGTGGGCATTAAAATATGCAGTAAGTGCAGCAACAACTATAGTAAAAGTTGATCAAATTATAATGGCTAAACGTGCTGGTGGTCCAAAAGCAAGACAAAATGCTGGAAGTGATGATGAATCCTAAAGAGAATTATTGTTGAAAAGCAACAGAACAAGCGAATAATTTTTTTTTTTTTTGGATAAATCAAAGATTCCTTTCTTTTAAGATTTTTTTAATTAATAACTTACTTAAAATGAAATTAATTAATAACAATTTTGGGCTTAATTTAATTTTTTTATTTGAAAAAAGAAAAATCGAAGAAGCGAAAGCAGCATTTCAGCAATATCATTAACGTCTACTCAATTGAAATTCGTAAACCAATCGACCACACATAATTCACACACGCATTAATAACATTTAAATAAAAAAATTCAATTCATAGAGTGTAAAATTGTAACATTTATTATTTTTTTTTTCTAATAAAAACATAAATGCTAATTAAATGAATGTATTTTTATGTGAAATTTAATTTATGAACAAAATACTTGAGTTTTGATTAAATTAAAAGGTAATATAAAAGGTGGAAGTTTTTAATTTGTACTGATTTCGGTTTAAATTTATTCTTTAAATTGTTTTAAATCAGAACAAAATAAAACTAATTGCGCCCAACCAGCATATGGGCCATATATTTTTCTAAACGTATCACCAATTTTTTCATAAACAACTGGTGTTATATTTTGTATTTTCTTATTTTTACGATTACAATTACTATTAATATCATTAAATAAATTATGCCTTTTAGCTACTTGATACATATGTGTATCGATTGGTACCGATTGTAAATGATTTAATGACATTAAACAAATACAATCAGTTACTTTTGGGCCGATACCATTCAATTTTAATAATTCTTTACGTGCATCCATATATGATAATAATTTTAAATTCATTAACCATTCATTATCACCATTATCGATAATTTTTTTAATTGTTTTCGTTATATATTTGGCACGATAACCAAATTTAGCTGTACGTAATTGATTTTCAAAATTTTCAAAAAATTTCTCATCATCATCATCATCGTAGTCTTTACAAATTTTTTTAAATATTTCTATCGATGGAAATGTATAATAATCAATATTTTCGTAATTACATATTTTTATACCATAATTTGAACAGAACCAATCAATCATTTGTGTAATACGTTTTATATTATTATTTTGACTACATATAAATGATATAATATTTTCGAATGGTTCTTGATTCAATAAACGTATACCAGAAAATTGATGATAATGTTGATGATTTTCATTTGTAATTTGAATTTGTTGTTCTTGTTTATTATCAACATCATTCAATGATCTTATTGTTTTTGTTGTAATTTTTTCAAAATGTTCTGATGCTAATTTCCATTTAATAAAATTCTCCATTAAATTAAAATCTAAACGAAAATATGTTTTTAATATATTTTCAATATTTGTTTTATTTAAAGTTTTTGTTATCGAACTTTTATAACATTTATATTCTAAATAATGTTCATCTATCTGTTGTAATTCCCAAAAGTTATCATACATAACACCAATAAACTTATTTTTAGAATTATTTTCATTATTATTATTATTATTCAATTTTTTCCATCGAAAACTTTGTCCACCTAATAATGTTAATGATAGATTCAAATCATTTTTATTACACTTAATACGACCAGAAATAATATTCATGTTGTTTCTAATGATGTGTGTTGTATTGTATATGAAATTTACGTATTTTATCTAAAATTATAATTTTTTTGTTAGTTTTTTTATGATTTCTATATTAAAATTTGAAAATATTTTTACCTGCTGCAGAATAAAAATTCGTCAAATATTTTTTATATTTAAATAAAATACGAGCAAGGAGCAACGAGTATCTTATTTATAACCTCAATGAAAATTGAAAATTTGAAAATAAAATGAAAAACCAAAGTAGATTTGTTTATATTTTTTCTGTAGTATCAATCAATTAGACAAAATGATGATAAGATAAGGTTATGTATGTTCTTAAAGTTGTTTTTTATTGTAGTCTAATTGGATTTTATAAGGATTTAAAATTTAATATAACTGTCAGAAGTGGAACCATGGAACTGTGTATTGTGAATTCATAAATTCATTCAATTTGTTAGCCATTTTTAAAATCTACTGTTAAAAATAGATTAGCAGCAGCCCTGTGTTTTTTGATCTATCAATATGTTTACCCCGTCACCATATGATATATGATGATATCTATCTAAATTTTCCGCTATACTATTGTAGTGTTTGTGTTTGTTGTTTATTTTGTTTTTGATTTCTTTATCACTTTACGCGCCTGTCTAATTTTTGTTTACATCTACATATAACTCTAACCATTTTATTATTGCAAATATTCTTCATCATCATCATCATTGTATTGTAATCATCAAATCAGCTCATCCTGAAAAAATCATACCACCATAATTATTCTGTCAGTGCTCCACTACCAAACCAACACTATTGGACTAGTGCTCCACTGCCATCTGGCCATTATACTAGTGCTCCATCGCATCACAACCACAAGACAAGTACATCAAATTGGCGTGTTATTCCTTGTTCGCACAGGTTCACGTTCACAGTTCATATTGCTTCACATCCTTCACTCTTCACATCAACATCATATCAATTGGGGAAGGTAAAAAAATTGGAGAAAAATTTTTTCTCCAAAAATTATTTTTATATTTGAATTTGCATGTACACAATTTTCATTTAATATCTGATATTATTGCTTTTGTTTTATATAGTTGTAGGTAGTGTAATGTAAAGCATAATAATAATCGGCATCCTTTTTACTGTATAAAAATATGTGCACATAATATGTGCTTATAAGGAATAAACTATACACATATTATTATGGATAAGATACAGACAGGATATCATTATACACAAATACAACACATCACATATTTTCATTCTGCGGCATATTATATCTCGTGTAGTATTCTACGGATCATTTTTGGTTTTGTTTTCTATTCTAAATTTTTAATAATATATGTATCTAATTTTTAAAGTGACTCTGACTCGTGCTTGTTAGATTAGACGACAAGATATAAATAGAAAATAAATACACAGATTAAAATATTACTCGTAGATTATATAGAAAAATAAATCGAGAAGAAATAATTTTAGAAAATAAAATTCAATTAAAAATTATATTATGTATCTAATTCGCGTTTAAATCTATCATAAATCGGTTAATTTAACAATTATTTCGTTAATCAATTATTAATTACATATACACATATGTACACATGTACATGTTTTTTTTGTATATCGAAAATTAGATAATTTGATTATTTGATCATTTCTTGTTTTTACAATCATTCAGTTATTTGCGAATATCTATGTACATAGATACCATTCATACATGAATTATGGATAATTTGTGTTGTATTGAATTTATTTCATTTTGATTTTTGATATTAAAAGTTTGAAAACTATCAAAAAGATTTCAGTTGTACATAATAATAACATACAACATCATAAAAAAGCGAAACTACAACTATACATATATGTACATCTACTACATAAAATAATAGTGTTGTAAGTTTGTAACAGAAATTTTATCATTACATTTTTCATTATTATTTTTGTATATTACATTTATATATGTATGTAGTATGTAGTATGTACATATCTATCTAATGTAATATTTTTTTTCATATTTCTTCCTTATTACAATTTTTATCATAAATTATATATGTACATACAATGCGATTTGTATGGTGAAAAATGGGGATATACTATACAACTGAAATAGCAGGCGCTCATTTTTCTTATTTGAATTTTTTTTACACGTATATACATTTATGTGAAATCATATGTGTATGTATATATTACAGCAGAGAAGATGATGATATAAAAACACGCACATGTATACATATTTTTGTGTATGTATATCACATCACAAGTAAAAACATTATATAGATATCTTGATATCCTTTATTATCCATGCCGTTGTAGACATTTTCTTTCTTTTCCGCCTATAAATATACAAAATTTATTGTTTATAAATTTAGTTTTTTTCTGTCTTTTCTCGAGTAAAGTACAATCTCTATACAGTGTACTCTTAAAGTGACGTTACATACTATACATAACTGTATACTAAGTCATTTTATGTGTACAAACATATAATAAGAGTATTTATTTTCTTTAAAAAAAGAAAAATAATTAAAAGTCAGAAAAAAATTCAACTTAAAATTGTAATTTCGTTAAAGATAAAATTACAAACAACTTGCGTATTCATGCATTTTAATTAATAATTGAAATTTTATTTTTTAGACATTTCAATTTAAAAAAATAGTGAAATTTTGAATTGTGTGTGTGTATTTTAATAGGTTGATTGGATTCATCAAAAATTGCATAGATATACATATATAGTAGTTTGTACACATATAAAAAAGGACTAAATATTAAAAATTTTATATTCAAACATATAAACAGATTCATCTAAAGAATATAACGGGCAGTAATTAAAAAATGGATTCGGAAAATAATAAAAAACCTTTTAAGGTAAGCAAATCAAATTTATTTTATAATTTCAATTTATTTTTTTGTATAGGTAATATTGCTGATATAATCTTAATCCTTGACTTTTGTATATTCTTGATTATTAATTTGTTATTTAAAAAAAAGAAAACTACATTTCCTTGCTTGAGAATCCTTTGTATTATTTTCGTTGCTTTGTATAATATAAAGATAAAAATTTTATTTTTTCTCTGTTACTAAAATCAGATAAAAATAATACAAATACAAAAGAAATAGGAAAAAACCGAAAACTAACAAAGAAAAATAAATCTCGAAACAGAAAACAAAATCAGAAAAAAATAATTACAACCGATTATAAAATATACCTATTACCTATAGTAAGTAGTTAGTTATAGTAGATGTGAAATAAAAATAAAATCAAATTTCAATTAAAATAATTACTGACCCATTTCAACAATTTATTTATTTTATTTTTCTTCGAACCAAAATAAAAATAAAAGTGTAATAAAAAAGAGTATAAGAAAAATCCAATTCCAAATACATGCATATTTGTAATGTAAAGACAAAGTACAGACACAGATGGATAAATTATTTATATTAAATTATTCTATTTTTATATAAGCAAGCTAAATTCTGAGAAGAAATTATAAAAATAATAAAGAACAAAAAAAAACAAAAAAAGGAAAAACAAAATTGTGGACAAATACATAGGTACTTGCGAATAGATAGATGATTTGTATCATAGAATAATAAACCTACAATGTGAAGCTTTATTATTCTATGTTTGTACATATACGGAATGAAGAGAAAGGAGAAGAAACACAGACAAAAAAAAAGTACATAAATGAATTAAAAAAAAAATAAAAATCAAAATTAATCAACCAAGTAACAAAAATAAACAACAAGAAAATGTCTAATTGAAAAAAAAAAAAACAAATAAATACCGAATAATAATTATTAAAATGACGCTTGAACATATCCTTTCATTCACCTTATTTTTTATTTATTTTTTGTTATTTTTGTGCCATGCTTGATGTTTTCTTAATTTTCTTCTTTTTTTTATATATGTACATATATAAATATACACTCGTACATTACAGACATTATAATGTACATGAATACATTTTCTTGTTATTTTGTTTTTATTTATTTTTTATTTTTTATTTTTTTTAATATTTTATATCGTCGTTAAGACTAAAATAATTGTATATTATTTTGTATAAAAGTGGGTGTGGCGATTTTTCATCTAAGTACTTGAAAGCATCCTTTTTCCTTTTTATATATCTTTTTTATTTTTTTCATTTTTTTTTTCACTTCTTTTGTTGTATCATGTCGTATATACATTTCCATATATATGTACATACCATACATACTTAGTAAATAGACGGCAAAAAATATAAAAAAAATAAACATAAATACAAAAAAGAAAATAAGAAAAATTAAAAAAATAAATTCAACAACAATTTCTCCTAACAATTTGTTGTTGTATATTATTTCTGCTGCTCCTGATGCTGTTGCCTATGTCTTATGCCTGCCACCACCACCTTTGACAGCGTAGCCTGCCTGTCATTCATATCGCTTTTTAATTTTATAAAAGGTGATTTACCGAAACTAAAAATAAAAATTGGAAAATGTGCAAAACAAAAATATTGTAAAAAATTCAGTTTTCGATTTTTCTCCAAGAGAAAATGAATAAAAGGATATATACGTACATAGATACCTATTTGTATATATGGAGGTATAGTAGGAGTTATGTAGTATGTATATATGTATATGTCTATATATATGTATGTACATAAACATCCGTTTTTAAAGAAAATTGAGCTTTTATATTCGTGTATTAAATGAAGAGAAGTGCTTTTTGAGTTCATTGTAATACATCTATTTATCTATTTAATTTTATATAAATTATCTGTATGTATGTATATTCATTTTTTCATTAAATTATACTCGTACATAAGACACATGATACGTACACGTATGTAAACGTATAACTAAACTAGGTACTAGGACAAAAAATAAAAGTGCAATATTTCGTTTCGTACGTACGTACGTATGTACGGTTATACATACTTTATATACATATATCTACATTCAAACGTTACACGTACATCTATGTATGTACACGTGATGTATAGAAGGATCCTTTGGAAAAACTGGAACAAAGTTCGCATCTATAATTTCATAAATTTTATGTGTTGTTATACTTATACATACATAAAACGTAAACATATATATATACGCATACCCATACTGTTCACATTATATGTATGTATATACATTTCAAATTTGTACATAATAATACAACTTTTACAGTAATGGCTAAAAATTTAAGACATTCTCAACATGAACATTGATTTATTTTTTAAATTAGATTTTTGTAAAATTCTTGTCAATAAAACTAAAATTTATTAATTTTTGGAGATGGGAGTATGTTCTTCTTATTCTTACTTTAGCACTACATTCCCTTTTGGCTTTCAGTGAATAGTGACAGAGATAGGAATAGAGAGATTCTATGTATCCCCCTGCCTATATAGAATCATGAGGACAAAATTTTTCTTAGCTAAGACAACTGAGGCCATATATAGCTGGGACTTTCATTGAAGTGACTTTTAAACTTATAATTAATCATATATGCACCTACAGTTCAACGTTAATTGTGAACCAATGAGCTGTTCATTTTTTAGGACAAAACTTGTGTGTCTAGTAACTAAAATCGTATAAAACCCTGTGTGTACGAAATTCATAAATTTTCCACATATTTTGCTTTTTTTGTATTTTTTATAAAATTTCTGTAATTAAAATCCAAGTTAAGAAAACACAAGTATCAATTGAATTGAGTTTATAATAATTATAGATTATAATTATTAAATAAAAGTAAAATTTTTCTAGACCTCTAGACATTTTGATTATTATCAGATTAATCTTTGCCAGACGCCTACATGCTACATATATTCACATAAATGTGCATGTAAGTAGAGTATAGATGATATAACCCGTATAGGATATTGATTTTCTACTATCTTTGCACATATCACATCATACTTTGTTCTTATAATTAAAAAAATTCTTTAGGCTATTATTCAGTAATGTGTAATTTAAACACTTTTATGTATATCTGCATACATCTAAAGCATTTTGTTTCTATAAAATTCATATACAACTACATATATACATATTTCGATTCTTAACTTATCAAAATAATCAAAAAAAAAAAAAATTGGATTGAGCGAGAGAATGATTATTAACTTTTAATGAATATTTGAAAATTTTTAAACGAGCAAAAAAATGTCAAAATTGCATTTTCTTCATACCTATACCTAAACATACATATATGTATACATTTATGTACTATAATTTCATAAATTTCATGTTTATTTGTGCTCGTATAGAGATGCTTTGTTTTTTTTTTTTTTTTTCATTTTTTATGCACATGCATGTATAAATAAAAGATTCCTCCTACTATGTGCTACTATAATATAAAATAATAACAATTAAATATTCATGCAATAGCAGCACTTAAAAAATATTTTTAATGAGTTTGCATATTATACATGCATACTGTGATACTGTATTTATTTTTCGACTTTGAATGTTTAATGTTTTATATTTTATTATATGAAATTTTTTGATCAAAAATTGACTTAAAGTTGACTTAGTTTTTTTTTTTCTTTCTTTTAAGTTTTTCTACTTGCATTTTTTATTCTTTTGTTTTTTTACTTATTTAGATTATGTATATACTGTATATCCACACATATCTCTATAGAAAAATACATATGTATATGTATATAGAAAAATTTTACGTTAAGATTGTATACTTGGAAGAAACATTTTTGCAATGTAAGTAGAATGCAAAATTAAAAAAAAAATAAAAATATAAAATAAAATAAAAAAAAAAAAACGAATCATCTAGTGTACCAAACTTGAAATAGTATACATATTTTTTTCCTATTATATTTTCATGAGCAAATATTTACATGTATATGTATGTATGTACATATGTATACTCATTCGTATCTCGTATATAAATGTACATACTTAAGTGCATAAAAGTACATACATATATGCATAATAATTGTGTTAAAAAATGTATTACACGACATTACTAACTTACATTTTTCTACTGCATACTATACTTCTCATAATATTATGTATGTATATTGGAGTATGCACGAGTTTGTAGTAGATATATAAAAATAATGTAGTTACCCATATATATTATATTTTATGTATATGTACATTCATATAAATATATACTTGAAATTGTGTACATAATATATAGATATTGTATATTTTATGCATTGTGTATGCTGTTAACTATATCTATAATACGTTTCTAGCATCCTTTTTCCTTTAGTTATATAAACAGAAACACTTTTTTACTCGTATTCGTATGTGTATACATATATGTATATGTAGTATAGTACATAAACATAATAAATATATGAGAGTATTGTACACACTTATGTACGTTTATCTCTCTAGAATTTATATTCGTATTCGCATATTGTATTTGTATAAATATTATCTATGTATGCGTATATATGTACATATATATTTATACATACAAATTATACGTCAGTATAGTTTTATCACCATTTATTATTATTATTATTATTATTATTTGTATTATATATGTATACATATAAATATAATGTACTCTATATGTACGTATTTCTATTTATAAAAGCGTTCAGTATATACATACATACATATAATAAATATGTCCATACATATGTACATTTTCACTATGCATATTATGTATATATGTAGATATGTATGCAGATCTATTATATATGCGGATTGTATAATATGTAGATATAAGAATTATAAGAATTTTCAAATCGATCGAAATGCCATTGCACTTTGAACTCTTTTGAATATTTGTATAGTAAATTTTCTACGTAATATACTAACACATATTTAAAATTTGATGCATATAAATATATAAACATATTTATATGTGGATATATATATGTATGTATATAATAAAAGTATTTATAGCTATATATAAACGATAATATTTGTATGTACTATGTGTATATAGATATAAAGAAAAAAAATTATATATTCATTGTACTAGTATAAAATTTACAATCATATACATACATATGTACATATGTACGTACATATGTAAATTATTATATGGTAGATATAAATGTACATATGTAATAATATAGCCATATTTTTATACGTTAGTTATTTTATTATATGTGATTACGATGATGACGTAAATAAGTACACGAGCATATTATAGATAGAAGTATGTTTGTTGTATTTGTATGAGTATCTATAGAGATATAGTAAAATGTTGGAAAAATAATAATGAAAAATGAAAAATGAGTATATATGTACTCGTGCATAGATGCATACAATATGCATTTTTATAGTGATGGAAAATTTTCTATTTTTTAATATTACCATATTACATATAAAAAACCCATGTGTATACACATTTGTGTATAATATAGTTAAAGTTATAGTTCTATTTATATAGTATATGTGTTGTATACGATACTCGTATGATGCATGTAACAAATATGTATGTATATAATATTATACGAAAATTTTTTTATGCAAAAAATTTATTTATTAATTTTTTGTTTGTTTGTTGTTTGATGATGAATTTTTTGTTTTTTGATATTTATTTTTTACTGATTTTAGTAGGTACATATATTTCTTTGAAATAGAGATATATGTAACCTATACGAGTAGAAATAAACCAGAGATATGGAAATATGCATTATACATGTTATATAGAATAGGAAAATATTTGAAAAGAGAGAAAAATGAAACAGGAAAAGAAAAGAAAACAACATCTGGAAAATTCAATTCCCATGCACATATACCATATTATATCCATCCATCAAAGTATAGAAGGAAGGAGGGTATATGAGTATAGGATAGAGATACATTTACAACAAATATAAAACGTAAAATGTTAAAATAACACAAACAAAAATAACAACAATAACAACTAAAGACAAATAGAAAAAAAATGCGGAAAAACAAAAATTTCCTTTTTAATATTCTGTATTTCTTTTTTTTTTTATAAAACAAGCAAAAATGACAAAAAAAAACAATGAAAAGAAAATGTGAAAATTTAAAAACACATTTAACATTCACTCAGCCATATTTTTAATTTTTTATTTATATCTGTATGTGTATGTACATAATCGTACATAATCGCTATATAGGTAATGGTATAATATAAAATTTGAATAATGTACGAATGTATATATACATACTACGTAGGTGGGTTGTGGGTATTATGTGTATATAAGTGGGTGAATTTTTGGTTTTATTTAGGTACATATTTTTAATGTACACGACATGTAAATGGGATAAAATGAATATTGGATAATATTATATGTTACATACTTATACATACAACACGTATACATACTCATATAAAAAAGGATATCTTTATATGTATACATATTTTATAATAAAATAAGTTGCACGTTAAGTGTATCATATAACCATTTATATTCATTAAATAAAAAAACATTTTTTTTATTGTTTTATATATAAAATGCAAAAAAAAAAAAAAGTAGATCAGGATAATGTTAATGTAACTATTTACATAATATCGTAAAAAAATTTGTTGAAAAATAAAATGTATATAGCAACATAGCAGTCAATAATTGACTATATAATAAATTTTTATTGTATAATAATGGATAATTAATTATTTACAATGTAATATATGTAAATATGTATGTATGTACTATCATGGATATAATCTATATCTATATAGTAAAAGATGAATAGAGAAAAACTTTTATTATTCATTTAATACAAAAAAAAAAAAAAAAAAACAAGCTAAAAATATTTATTTTTTCATGTAAAACATTTCGAAATATTGAAAAAAAAAACAAAACAAATAAAAATCAAATTAGTTGTCGTGTAGTAACAAGGCATGATAATGGATAGTAAAAATATTTCTATGTTAAATAGCCATCAACCATAGCATGTGTTCGTTCGTATGTAGAATGTATAATCATGTAGAATCATGAATAAAAAAAATAAAAACAAAAACTAAAAGACCAAAAGTTTTGAAAGCTTCTCTATTGTTGTTTACGTTGTTTTCATTATTTTTTTTTTTATTATGTATTTTATTTTTGTTATTTTTTATTTGCTTTTCATTAAAAATATATACATATATATTTTCTTCGTTTATCAATTTTTCACGTTTTTTTTATGTTCCACATTCATCTTAATCATCGCATTTTCTTCATCATTTTCCTTTCATTAGAATTTAGTTACATAGAAGTAGTTGCATATGAAACTGAAGAAATTAAATACATAGTTATAAAAATAAACTATAAATTTAAATAAATAATAAATTAACTATACACATACGAGTATATTAATATATATGTACATATGTATTAGTATATGTGTATAATATACATACATATATATACCTACTATACTTGTATGTAGTAAAAAAAGTGACACTTTCCATTGCAACGGCTAAGCTGGTGGAGTTACGCTACGAAATGCTTCGCCATCCACCACATTCTCCTGACTTGGCTCCCAGTGATTTAGAGGTTATCTTCGAAACTTAGGCGTATTTTGAGGGGCCTTGGAAAATATTACTTACTACAAAGAGGGGATCAAAAAACTCCAGCATCGATTAACCAAGTGTATAGCTCTAAAAGGAGATTACGTTGAAAAATAAATGATAACCATTCGAAAAAAATAACACTGTGTTTCATTTTTACCTGACGTATCAATTCACCCTCGTACATATATAAATTAAATATTACTGTTGAATGTCTAAAAAAATAATAATAAATAAATAAATAGATAAAATAAGTAAGAGTGGCACGTTTCTTTTAACTCATACATTTACATATTTTCTTACTTCATCATCATCATGCATTAAATTAACATTACTTAGACTTACATATTATATGTATGTATTTTACATACATGTTGTTCTACATACACATTATTTTTACAGTTAGTTACACTTATAGCTACATTACATTACATAAATAAAATATTATACTTTCTATATATTGAATAAATTATAAACAAACAAAAATAAGAATAATGTACATTCGTATATATATAATTCATTCATTTATGAGTACACATGTATGTATATATAATAACTGTATACACATTATTTATTTATTTATCTTTTATAAAATTTGAAATTTTTACAATAAATTTTGTATTTTTTTACACATGTGCATAGTGTATGTACTCGTATGTACTTATATGAGTGTATTTTCAATCATTTACATATTTTTTCATTTAGTAATAAATAAAATTAAAATTTTATTGTTGTCATGAGGTATACATATGTATGTATATTATTTATATATTCATATCATATGTACTTATGTACATAAAATTATAAAATGTCCTAAAATGTTATCAGAAAAAAAAATTCTTTGAAGTCATATAAAAAATTTTCGAAAAGAAATAAATTTTTTGTATTCTCTTAAATAATTCTTGTTTAGACACAAAATACACGAGTGTATAACATGTCAATATGTATATAGCTTACATATATTTTCTTGGAAATATAATTAGTTATTTAATTTCTATGGAATATTTTACCTATCTATTTGAATTAAAGTGCCTTCACACTATTTTCAAAACGATAAATTCTTGATATTGTCGTACGTACACATTTCATCTGTACACTTTGGCATTTTGATAATAGTGTAAAGACAAAAAATCATCGCTTAACTTTTACATTTTATCGTTTTGATAATAGTGTGAAGGCACTTTTATTCAAATAAATAAAATATTCATAGAAACTGAATAAAAAATTATTTTTCCAAGAAAAAATATGTAAACTATACCATATTGGCATGTTATTATATTACTCAAAATACAAATTTGGAATAACTTCAAAAAAAAATTAAAATAAAAAAAATAAAATAAATAAATAAATAAATAAAAAAAATTTAATTTCTATAGGACGAAAATAACGAAAAATTTGAAATCGGAAATCATATCAGACAAGACAAGACAAATGAACGAAATTCATTTGAAATCTATTTAAATTTATCTTTTTGTATACACTAGTAGTTATATATTGTTTTATAAAAACTGAAAAAAATTTAAACAAAACATAAAATAAAATTAAAAAAAAATTTTTCTTTTAAATAAATATAAAAACTTCAGATATGTATTAAGAAAAGAATAAATAAAATATTATTTTTTCTACACAATTACTATACATCCTTTATATATGCATATATACAGTGCAGTGCATACAAATAAATGTTGTTTTGTTTTTATATTAAATTTTTCTAAATGAATTTTTGTAATTTTTATTTTATTTCATTTCATTCATTTTGTTTTTAAGCTTTTGTGGTAAACTTTTTTGGTGTACACTCTACCACAAACAGTAAAATTTTCAATTGATAAAAACAAATACATAATGTACTTGAATTAAAAACAAAAATCAGTTATTAAAAATAAAAATGAATAAAAATCTATTTTAAATATTTTTTTTTTACCAAATCAAAATGAATTCTTTATGTAATGTAAGTTTCTGTCAATGCATGTACTTGTATACGTGTAGAGCATGTTATACAAGAATCAAAACTATGCGATTATAGTTAAAAAAAAATATTATCAACGAAATGAATATTGTGTTTATGAAATTTGAAAATGCAATAAACTAGAAATGTATTATACACGTATACATATTGAAACATTCGAAACCTTAGTATTTGTGTACATATGAAATGAATATAAAAGTATTTATAAGTACGTCAATTTTCATAAACGATCAAAGAGAGTAATACGAGTAAATAAATTTCATTTCAAATAATGATTTTATATAAAAGGATGATGAAAATATAATTTTATTTTTATTTTTTTTTATTATGAAAAAGTTTTTGGTATATCAAACGCGATACACTTTACACATTTATTTTTAAAATATGTAATACAAAAATATAATATAAAAAAAAAATACATTTATAATAAAAAAATGATATTTATCTTTAATAAATATTTTATTTTTATTTTTTTTCTGTTATTTCAAATCAAATAAATTTACAATTCCTAAAGATAAAGTGAACTACATATAATAAAACATTATTTATAAAATATAAACAAATCGTATTCAGATATTTATTTATTTTTGTATTATATTGTATTTTATACTACATATTTTTTTTTGTTTTTTTTACATTTTTGATTACTTTTCAAATTGTTCGTTCTTAATTTGTGTTAGTAGTAATGATTTAAACTTTAAATTAAAAGGATTATGAAATATTATTTTAGAAAAACAAATAAATATGAAAAATTAAAAAAAATTGTTTTCTTTTATTTTTAAAATGAAAGTTAAATGTATGTAAAAACTATGTACTATAAGTATACGAGTATGAGTACGAGTACGACGAGTATATGTGTAGATATAATAAGCAAGGACATTTTTTATTTTTTAACTATATTTATAGTACATATATGTAGGTCGTTTGTTATAATTTTGAATTCAAATGTAAAAAATTATAAGTACCGTGTTATAGTAAATTATATATTTGTTGTATATTTATGTAGTGTACTTAATAAGTATGTACTATGTACATATTATATTGCATTTAAAATAAATAAATATTGTATATAGAAATACTTATTTGTAATATTATGTAACATAAATTAATAAAAACGTACTTTTACGTAGGAGTATATGTACGTAATGAATATATACATATGTATACTCATACATACATACATATGTATATATGTACATACACTCTGCGACAAAAAAACGAAAAGACAAAAAAAAAGGATGAATATTACAATAATTGAAGTTAAAATATAATAAATTTTTTTTTTTTCAAAAAAAACATGAGATATTTGATGTAAATTCTGCACAATAGTTGAAAATAATTCATAAAATTTCTTGAATCATTCACAGTGGACTAGTATTCGGAATTGTCAAAATAAACTTGAAAATTTAAGATTGTCTATTACCATGTATATACCCTCACTTAAATCAACATAAAAGATAAATCGATCAATAACTGGTTTTATTCTGAACGCATCCCAATGTGTTTATACATACACTTTGTAATTAAGCGGTTCAAATTAAATCGATTTAAAAATGACATTTCATTTTCATTTGCAAACAGTTATACTACTTTAAAAATCAAATTTTTTTAAAAATACTTTTACTTACTACGAAATTTACCAAAGAATTTAATTAAATCGTTTTAAACAAAAACACTTTCTTCTTTTACGTCAGCTAATTTTGATTTATGTGTAAACCGATATTAGCTGACAGCAGTTTATACCCTTTTAAGAATCGACTGTATCGGCTAGTTATATCGATTTATTTTAAATCGATTCAAGCGTTAATAAAGAAGAGTCGATATAAAGAAGCGTTTATACCATGGGTCTATTTTGTGTCGACACATTTTATGTCGATTTAAGTGAGGGTATATATACATAGTATATAATTATTATGTGTCGCTGACTGTTTATAGTTGCATACTCATTTCATATATAATAATAATAATCATTTTTTCTTCTGTATATGTACATATATTAAAATTAAATGTAAAAAATATACATATACATATGTGCAATACGAGTATATATATTTTTTTGTCAAATATGTACTTTTCTTTTCAAAGTCTTAAGTTTTCTCATTTTATTTTATTTTATAAAATATAAAAATATTTTTGAAAAAATAAAAAATTATAAAAAAATAGCATTAAAGTATAATTATTAAAGGATTTCATTTTTAAAGAGACTGAAATGCGTATGGTTACATATATACTTACAACATACGATACAAATGTATACGTTCTTACGAAGGATATAACACATGGTATATGGATGCATATCACATTCATTCTACACAAATATATATATATGTACATACATATTTATGTATGAGTATGTGTACGAGAATGTAGTACAAAATACTTATTCCTGACCTTACTCACTGAAAAATTGTTTCATTTTTGTTTTTGTTGTTTTTAAATATTTTAGTACACCATATGGTTTATGGTTGTTAGGTTAGTAGCATATTTAATGTAGATATAGACTATAGGCTATATGGGATAAAGTTAACTTAGGTTAGTTACATACTCGTATATGAGTGTGTAAGTAATTTATTATTATTTTTTTTTTCTATATATTTCGTCATTAAATAAATAATGATTTAGTATACATATACATATGTACTTGTCTTAAAAAAGTGCTACTACGACTATGAAATAGTTAAATTTTTGTATAAATTAAACTTTATATTATGCAGATAATCACTCGTATAATATGTACATGCACTCTTATGTGCTCCTACGTATACGATGTACATATGTACATTATATGTACATTTATTCAAATATAATACAACGTGTACATACATACATACATATTTTACGATATTATGAAGGTCAAGATGCGAATAAATTCATTGCATACCCTGAACATATTTGACTTTGCATTATATGTACATAATTTACATGCATATATAAGTATATGTAAGTATTTGTGTATACGTAACAAACTGCATGTAATAGCACTTAATGATGAGTTTGACGGTATGTAAATATAGATAATTTTGTATGAAAAAGGATGTAATAATTGATATGTATGTATGTGTACCTATACATATCATGTACATGTACGTATAGAATAGATGCGAACATATGATACATAATGTACTCGTAGATATAATTTTAAAATTTTTTATCAACATTTAAAGTAAACCTTTAACATACACATAAGTATCATTTATATATGAAAAGTAATTCATTTCATATATACATAATTACATATACAATACATATGCGAGTACTGCATGTTATACGGTATACATATATGTATGCACTTATTATGTGTAGGAGTTTACAAATATAATTTAAAATTTTTTAATTTTAAATTTTGAGTTTATGATGGAAAAATGAAAACGTAAACGTAATAATAGAAGTAGCAAAAAAGTCAGAAACAAAAAAAAAACAGGAAAAAAATTGATTAAATTACTCATTAAGGGTAAAACACTGTAAATACACCTATACTTTACTTCAAGTAATTATATGTATGTGTACGAACGAGTAGTATCTAAGTGTACGTGTCTTGTAATTAACGTTCTATATTTTTTTTTTGCTTGTCAATTTCATTTTACTACTTAATTTTCTTTCATTCTTTTGAAATGAAACAGACAAAAAAATATGTGAATTTCTAAAAATACTTCTATTCACATTTATATACGGTAATATAAGTATGATACACATGTATGTACATATGTAGATATATACTCGTATTAATAATTATACAATCGTCCTTATTTCGTAATGAGTTTTGTACATATACATATATTCTATTTGCATATTTACATATAAATACATTATATAGTATATATATGTACATCTGTGTATATCTATATTTATACATATGTATATAACCACATTATAACGTAGAACTAGAACATAATCATCAAAAATTATTCAGAATTCAAATTTTATGATTTTATTTACATACCTAATATACATTTATGTAGATGTGTACAATATTTAAACATTATGTATGTATGTATGTATAAGTATTCATATATATGTACATATATACAAATGTATATGTTTGTATAGGTGCAGATTGCAGAGTACCCACAAAATTCATTGTGCAATTACATAAGGAATTAGAAAATTTCATTTAAAAAATTATGTATTTTAATTTGTGGTTTTTTTTTCAACAACATAAAAAAGAAATGAAATAAAATAAAATTTGAAAATTTTTGTAAGGTTATAATAGCCATAATATTTAAATTCATTTCATATGTACATAAAATATGATGTGTATGCAATATGCATGTATACACTGATCCGGAAAAGTATTGTGCTTTCGTTACTCTTCAATCTGTTTTTCTTTCTTATGAATGACCTTTAGCTATAGCTACTCGATAATTTCATTTTTTTTTTTTTACTTTTTTAGCATACATTTTTATTTATATATAATTATTACCATGTTAACACATACTCTTTTAAAATCAATTTGCATTAAAATTTTTTTGTACTAGGAGTATCTACATGTTCTTGAATGATTTTTTTAAAAATATTCACAAAATATTATGTAGCGTTTTTCTCATTCTTTCATTACGATGACGCTTTTTTTTTGTACTTTTTGTACTAATATGTTAGTGATGAAAAACAATACTGTCCCATAACTTTTTCGGATCAGTGTATACATATATGTACATAATCGTATACTTTTTAAAGTTATTTGCTGATGAAATTATACAGTAAGTGGAAAGAGGTATAATTTTATTTTAAAAACTAATCAAAACCATTTATTTATGTTCTACTAATTTGAATTATTATTCGAATATTTTACACAAATATGAAAGATTAATAAAATTTATAAATTTATATGCACCTACGTATGAGTATATGTATGTATATGCTTATGTGAACATATTATTTATTATGTGCATATATATGTACAGGATGATTCGTAACAAAGTGTTCCAACATACATATAACAATCGATTCCTTAAAGTGTTGTAATAAGCGTTTACGATGAGGTATTTTTTGGTAATGTCGATCCCCAGTAAAATTAAATCAGCTCATAGTGCTTATATATGTACTTTTTATCGAAAATTTGTCCTCTTATCGTGTTTCAAACAGAAGTTATAACGTTTCATATGAGCTCACCTCCCTGCTCACAGTGAAAATCTTTTAACCTTAAAAAAGGTGTGAGGGAGGGATTTAAAAAAAAAATGCCTTATCGTAAACGCTTATCACAACACTTTAAGGAATCGATTGGTACATACATGTTGGAACACTTTATTACGAATCACTCTGTGCATATATCCGTATAAAATGTTGATTATGTTCATTTGTATACATTATGTATCCATCAGATATTTATTATTATGTATTTGAAATATTTAATTCAAATTAAGTGCAAATTTATAGTTTGTCAAATTGATATTAAAAATTATAAGGTATTAAAAAATCATTTATAAAATGCGATTAACCGAAAATCATAAACCGATTTTTTGGTTAAATAATAATTAAATGTAGAAATCAATCAATATATCGTACACTCAATAAATATTATCGTTATTTTAACAATGAATTTTTATTATCTATCAGAAAATTATGAAAGAAATTTGCAACTGAATTATTTCAATAATGTTGTTATAATAATTAAATACTTGATTTTGGGAGGAGACTTGAATCAGCATTTCTGAACTAATTTTTACTAGTAAACTGAACTTATTTAAAACTGAATGAACTTTGGAGATAAAAACAATTAAAAACTATTTCTTTTCTAACTTTTTGCTTGGCATGGAAATCGAACTCGAGATTTTGTGATCATACTATAGACTCGCCACCCTTTCAATTGAGCTAATGAATTTCCAAACTATGAGCGAGCCATCGTAAATACTTAATTACCTCAGCCAATTAGTTAAAAGGTTGTGGCCAATGGCCAAATATAAAGAAATACAAATATTATTATTCATAATATCAGCGCATACATTAAAAGAAAATTGAAGAAAATACAAATTGTGTGTTGGAAATGACAATGGATCGAGAAAGAAAATGGCAGGATATGTATAATATGAAAAATATACCTTGAATTTAAATCTTCAAAGACATTTAAGAACAGTATAAAAGACAAAAAAAAAAAAATAACTCGCGGCATCAACTATACAAAAAAGAGATTGTGGGAACTCTATATCATAACTGGATTCGATGAAAATATTTTATTGAGGCTGCTCTGCTCTATAGATATACTATTAAAAGAGTAAAAGTTAAAAGATCATATTGAAATATTTATGAATAATAAAAATATATGTAAATATATGCCATATATGTAATGCACATTATAGTTATATTTTGTATACATGTATACTTTACAATAGGTGTTTTCAATTTGCAAATTTCAAGTACTTGCGAGTAGAAAAGGTAAATGTCTGTGTTAAACCATCTGCTCGCAGCTACTCATGAAAATTTTTTCAAATAGCTACGGATAAGTAGATGCAAGTAGTTACGAATAATTTTTGTGTCGTTCGTTTTAACAATTTATCCTAGACACATTCTAGTACTAGCAAGTACTTGAAATTTGCAAATCGAAAACACCTAATGTTCACGAGAAAAATACTGAAATCGATACTTTATTTCTTCTTACAGGCTATGTAATGTAACATTATGTATATATAGCCTGCAGAAAACTTTTAAAATTATAAAATCAAGATAATAAATGAAAGTTACATGAAAATCATTATTTTGTAGAAAATATTTTATGAGATAATAAACTTATAAAATGGAGTATATAATTTTGTGTTATCGAAAATTTGATAATAAAATAATTGGAAGATATCAGGAACGAAATTAATTTTAAATTTTGCATTTTAAGCATATTATAGTCCATCATACCAACATACCATTTTTGTGGGAGTATTATAGGTAACTAAAATTGTACATCGATATACATACATAATTAATGTACATACTGGTATGCATATAAAAAGGATAAATGGCATGCTATAAAAATTAATTATTTGAAAAATATCATTTTATATACTATATTCATTCAGTATTAGGTATTAGTTTCTATAAATTCATTTGTTTGTACCATTTGTACGTATTGTGTATACAAATCTATTATGCATTTTACTACTCTGTGCTTTCTATATACTTATGTACTCGTATTTTCTAAAAAATTTCAGTCAAAATGTATCAGTATTTATTATAATTACTTATTCAATTTCAATTATAAATATTCTAGCATTATCTTACAACAATAAATCGAATAATACTGTATAAAAATAAAAATTATATAAATTTGAACTTTTTAAATATTTAATTTTCAATTTTTACCAATTGATCCTTGTTTTCTTTCATTTCTACATGCAATGCACAAGCATAACTACAACCTACAACTAAACTACAACTTCATAGATAATGCTGTATAGTTTCATAGTTTATATTCTGTACATATGGTATACATATGTACATACTCATATTATAGATTTTATAGTTTAACCCAAGACTTTTATTTCGGTTTTATTGTCCCATTTAAATATGAATAAAAACGAAAAAACAACAAAACATTTATTCTTACATCCCCAAAACACATATGTGTGTATGTTATGTACGAGTACCAGTACATACGAGTATGTAAATTTATTTGAAAATTTATTTATCTGACAATATGATTTTGATATCGGTCAACCGATAAAAAAAAATGTACATATACAAAAATAATATTGAATATAAGATACATGTACATATAGTATATATTTGAATATAGAATTGAATGCATTCACATATAAATTCAATTTTATATAAATATGTACATATAGGTATACATAAACATATACTAGTACTACATATAATAGCTGTGTTCCTTTCACGTGAGCGAAGTACTTCTGAGCAATTATTTTAGCAATGACTCAAACTATTCAAAGAAACATAAATAAATTTGACGAGTGAAGCAAAAGATAACATTAAAATTATTTTACTTTAAATTTGAAAAATTTATATAAAACACTCCATATGATATTTGTTTATACCAAGAAATCTAATCTAAACAGTCAATTTCCATCTGTTGGATAATGTGAAACTGAAAAGACATCTGGTAGAAAGAAATAACGTAACTACTTACAATGTATGAGTGAACTACTTTTGAAAAATTGTTTGAGCAGTTCACACATAAAAATTTAGTGAAGTATTAAACCAAAGTGATTTTTAAGTACTTTGCTCACGTGAAAGGAACACAGCTAATGTAGATGTACTACTATTTATTTTATTTTCTATTTCGTTTGATTGTATATTTTGTATTCAATGTACATTTTTGTAAATTTATATTTTTTTTTTATTATCCATTTGCACGTTCAAATTTAAAAAAACAACAAAAATATAAATTAAGATCATAAAATTTTTTTATCCAAGAATGATGAATGAAATTTCTTCAAGAATGAATTTCTTCTATTAAATAATTTTAAATAATTTATATAGGTTTTCTTTATTTTTTAAATATTTTCTTATGTATTATTTTTTTTTATTTTCTATTTATTTATAAGAAATTTGTTTTGTTTTGTTTTTTTTTTTTTTTCATCATCTCTTTATTATTTTTCGCTGTTTCGTTTTTTGTGTTTTGTTTTAAAATTAAAAATAAATATTTAATACACGTGTACACATTTGTATTCATCTTTTATGTACATACATACATACATACATATATACACTGACTTATGTACTTAGATACAATGTCATGTCATATATTAATTACATTAATTATCAATTTTATGTTATACTTATTTACTTTGTGTATGTATCTATACATTAGTATAAAATAACACACGAACTTCACCTTATTAAATATACAAAGGAACTATATACGATATGAGTAAATTAAAATAAAAAAGTCAAAGAAAAAAAAAAAATAAAAAAGAAACGTAAAACTATGTACTTACATATATGCAGGTAAAAATTTATATGAATATAGTATATTTATAAAAGAATAAATACAAGAAAAAAAATTAATTAAAAAAATCAACAAAAAAAAAATTGTTAAAAAGGATAAGAAAAAAATTTTTTAATTAAAATAAAATGTAAACAGTTGGGAAATATTGTTTTTATATATAATGTACATTTTACCAATACCCGCACATATGGACGTACATAAATATATACTAATATATGTACATATGTACATATTTAAATTTTTAGATAGTATATGCATCTATGAGTATTTTATCAATCCATATAGTACATATGAATATTGTGTTCACTATAGTACACATCCCTCGCATATTCATGTGTTCATGTATGGAAATAGTACTGTATATTATTTGGAATATAATATGTGAAATACAAAATGTAATGAAATTTGTTTTTATTTTTTTTATTTTGTCGTATTTTGTATTTTTAAGAAGATGAAAAAAAAAAAAAAAATCTGCAAAAAATAAAACTTACATTTTTTTCCTACTTTCGTTTTTTATACATTAGGTACATACGTATGTATATATGTATATTCATTCGAATATATGATTTTGTATATTCATCTGTTTCCTTCCTTTTTGATATTATATACGAAGGTTAAAAAGTCAAAGTCATACCACTGATTACGTGTACATTTGTATGTATATGTACATATTCAAAGAAAACATAAAGACACTCACATACTCGTATAGGATAATATTATATATAAATTGCGAGTAATACATGAATATCCATATATGTACGTATGTATGTATGTATATACACAGTTGGATTCAATTTTAATGCCGTGTATCTACTAGCTACTAGTCATATATATGTACATTATATTATCTTATCTTCATTTTCTTTTGAGTGAATGCGAACAAAAATAAAAATAACAGGCAATTTTTCTATATAATTTTTTTATATTATCTATGTACGTACATTTTCGTAATATGCCCGTCCGTATTTATCTATACGGTATAAAGTCGCTTATGAACATACATATTATATATGTACCTACATATATGCAAGTACATAATATACAAAATGAAAAGACAATAAGTACATACGTATACATATACGAGTATGGCGGATAAGTACATTTGTGATAAATTTTTTAATAAAATAGAGAAAAATGACAAACAGAAATTATAAATTACATAAATAATAAAAGGACACAGGTCCATATATAGTACATGAAAAGAAAATTTCTATTTGAATACAGATATAGATATACGTGTGTACTTATTACATGATATGATGTATATGTAATATGCACACCATGTAGAAAAAATTCTAATTTATTTATTTATTTTTTTGCTTTTACGATCATCATAGATGTAGAAAATGTGTTCATTTTTTCGTTATTTTTTCAGTCACTTTTTTTTTTTTATATTTTCTATTTTCGTAAAGTAAACGAAATAAAATAAATTATAAAAGGATGATATGAAAGTTATTTATATGTAAACTAATTAAGTAGGTACTTTCATTTTTTTTTTTTTGCAATAAAACTAAAATCTAGATATGAAAAGTATACTCAGATATACAGACATAATATACATATACTATGTATAAAACGAATATAATATTACTTCTCTATATCCTGTATGTATAATTTGATATTATTTATTTTCTAATTTACGTATGTTATGTAGATATCCTTAAACTCGTTATGTTTGTGATATAACATTATATGTATAATGTAATTATATAAATGTATGTGTATGCTCGTTCGTCGTTTGTATATTCAATTACATAGAATAGTCGAATTTCGGATGTACCATTTTATAATAATTTTATGTGCATTATGTGTACTATATATAAAAGTTTTTACCTTTTACAGGCATCATTTAATATTCTCTGATTTACAATTTTAATTTCAATTACATTACAATTTCATTTCATTTAGTGTACATATATGTACGTTCATATATTTTTGTCCATGTATATGTATATGTACATTACATATATAGATACGAACGAATGTATAATAATTAAAACATACATATATCATGTAATGAAGCTATATTAATATACTCAAAAGTATACTTTTCTCACAATATAGTACAATATATATATTGTACATAAATATGAACATTTGTATATATATACATACATAAACATATATGCATATCATTTACAATACTTTTTATGTAAATAAATAAATTTTTATATATAATACTTGTTTATATTTATTTATGTACATATATGTAAATAAATATAAATATGCATGCATATATTATATTACATATAATAATGTAAATGTACAATTGCTTATTTCGATATTGAAAGACGTAATTTAAATAATGTACGAGTACCAGTACGTACAGTATATATGTAGTATAAGTATAACATGTAATACATGATATGATATGGAATGTAATATTACATTTTATGTACAAATATTGTATGGATGATATATTTATGTACATATTTACCCAAGAAATGTATATTTACCTACATTATGTATACAACCATGCATACATAATGATGGAAATATGAATAAGCTCATTACATTTTTGTGAAATTTATTAAAACAGAAATAAAAAATGTCTGTCTGTTCAAACAAACTTTATATAAATTTAATTTAAAATTGAATCTGTTGTGATTTTCTTTAACAAAAAATATTTAGGTTAAGTTCTACTAAAATCATTATAGGTAGATATAGAAAAAAGGAAAGTATAGCAGTGACAGTTCTATGCCCATTTGTAGATAGATTAAACACTCAAATAATAATTTTTGTGCCGTTTTGTTTGCACATAGTTTCGTCATGAATTGCTAAAAAAAAACTATAAACGGAAATTTGGATATCTTCATTAAAAATTTTTTATCTTATGATAGGCGGCTTTAACAGTAGCCAGCAACAAATCTTCTGTCTTTTACATCACATATCTCAGTATTTAATCAACTGATTTCAATAAAATTTAAAATACTTATAAATATTTTGAAAAGATTTGCGGTCCTTAAAAATTCAATTTCAATAGCAATTTCAAAAACATATGAATCTTAATGGAATTTTAGTTAATTTCGATTATTTTGAGCTCTAATAAAAGTTAATATCATTCTCAAACTGAGGTTAATCCTTAAAATTCTACTCAACAAAATAATATGAAAACTCAATTAAATTGCACTATGATTTTATATAAATAGAATTAATATTTGCTTCAATTTGCTACGAAAATTCATTACACTTTCATTTAGAATAACATTTTTTATAAAAATAAATATGTATAATAATGAATTTTTAGTGAGGATGTCCATATTTTCACTACTATATGGGGAGAACTTGTACTTATGTGTGTTAACCAATTTTTTAATTATAAAATTTTAATTATTTATTAAAAAAAAATTTACATACATATTTTTTGATAATTATTTTGATATGTAAAATGTTATTATGTATATTCTTTTATATGCATACATGTATGTATATTACCATATATTACATATTATGTAAATATTACTGTATCTGCACAGCTCATAAATTTAATATGAAATTACTTACAGTGTTATACATTAATGATTTGTAATTATGGTAATATAATGACTAAGTTACACTCTGTACATACATATATGTACATCTACATTCATATATATAAACATTTACCTAGAACTGTTCTGTGTATACATAAAGTAAAATGCGATATTAATATAAATTGAAAAGAAAAAAAGAGACAATTCTGTAACATTTCGAATATCCAATGTTTTGCGTAAAGCGTAATTCTACGTAATACGTATATTAACGTCTGTCTTTTCCATGCCATATACCAAATCTGTACGTTTGGTATTGAGTTTTTTTTTTTGTATGTATGTATATAACAATTCTGATAAATAAATACATTACATTATATATGTGTAGAAAAGTGCATACTTCATGTTTGTTTATGTACATAGTATAGGTATCTATACTTACAACCAAAATATACAAATTTTTGTACAATATGTGCAAATGTATATATAAGAATTTTTGGTTAAAAACAAACAATACATAAATGTGAATACATATATGTATGTATATTATGTATATTTGAATGAATTTTCATACAGTCAGAAATTTCATTTTATTTTTTAATTAAAATGAATCGTATTTGTTTATTTGTTTATCTGCAATTAATTAAAATTTTAAAATACTACACATATTTAAAATGATTGTATATACCTCACTACTTAAATATACGAGAATATACATACATACATATGTATGTAGATATCCATATGTGTATATACGAAACCGAAACCTATACTCCTATCGTATGTAAAAAAAAAACAATTCAATACGAAATTTAATTTCGTTTTAATTAAACTTTAAAATTGAATATTTAAAAATTAATTTGAAATAAAAAAAAATAACAGAATCCACAGGACCTTAATCAGCGTCATCAGCATCATCATCATCATCATAACCTTAATCAAATCGAATTATTATACCCACATTATGCGTACAAAAAAATTTTACATTCGTATACCACCTATACATAGTAGTAATCCTTCAGACACATGTATATACATATTGAGTTTTTTTTTTTTTTTTCAAATAAATAATTTGATTTGTAATCAGAAAATGAATTTTCTAAAATACAAAAATGTTCAATTCAAAATGATGCATGGTGTACGTGGGCCGCTCCATAAATACTCACTCGGCCTAGCAAAGAAAACATAAACATTTTAGAAAAATATATTTTTAAATAAATTTCTCAAAATGATTTTCTTCTCAAAATGAGTCCGATACACTCTTTATGGCGATGTTCTGTAGTTTTTATATCCGCTGCTTATTGTAAGAATCATCGAGCTCTTCAGCATAGGCATCTACTACACGGACTTCTTAATTGTTGATGAGTCTTTTATCTTCGAACAATTTTTTTTTCGAGTAAAATCTAGCTCAGCTTTAATATTGGCTAGACTAAGACTTTTAAAATGAAAATAATCACATAATGTTGCCTAATTTTTCCATTTTAACAAATATAGGTATTGCATATTGATTACTTGTCAACAAAACACTAAACAATGTAGCGTCTTGAAACTTCAAAAGGCTGATACTTTCTATCATACTTATTTTTTTCCAAGCAAGTACCGGCATTTAAATGTTAGATCGGGTACTTCTGGCACTGTCTGGTACAATATCCATGTAGGCATATAATAATATATTATTCGTTCATTTTGTAGGTGTATCCTCAACATATACATATGTACATTTATTGTGCATTTTACATAATTTGTTATTTTTCAAAGTGCTGTTCAGTGAATTAAAAAAAAAGGATAAAAATAAAATTAAAATCTCTCTAAAGAAATCATATACTCGTATATCCATCCATACAATTTTCAATTGTTGTTGTTGTTAAATTATTATAAGTAATTATTATTTTATATTTTTTATTGTCATTGTGTACATATATACATTTGTTATCCTTTTATATATAATGCACTGTTATACTCATACATGATCATTATATCCAACCTTCAATCAACCACCCGCGTCGATATTAATCAATTCAATTTTTCCCACACATGACACATCTATGCATGCAAATTTATTAATGCGTTATTTTTCTTTTTATTTGAAACCTTCAACTATATTTTTGATTAAAAAAAATAAAATAAAAAAAAACGTTATATGTTTGTATGTATAAGTATTTTATAAATAATTGATGATTAAACACACTTCAGTGTGCTTGAATTATGGATTTTATAACTTATGACTTTCAAAACTTTTGAAACAGAGATTCAAAAATATTTTTCATCAATATAAAATCACAAGTACATTTTAGAGTTACCTATAGTAAACATATATGTATATATAGTAGAGTCATTACTTATAATATATACACAATCCACACAGGAAATAATGTAAATATATGTACGTATACTTATGTACTGTAATGCATGAATGTACGAGCATTTGATCAACAATTTAACAATAATATAATACGAATAGGAGTACAAGAGGATAATGATATATGATATAATATTATTTTATCAAATATATAAATAAAAATAATATATCAGGATATTTTTAATATACATACATATGGTATGTGGTATAAAATGTAACAAATAAATGTTAATATTTTTATTCGCTTATGTGTTGACATTTTAATGTATTACTACGTATATATTATATGTATACAAATTAATATGTAGATATATACATATAATACGGAATAGTGATAAATAAAATACAATAAAAAAAAAAAATATAAAAATAAAATTAAAAATAAAAGTAAGAAGAAAACATATATGTACATATGATCTGTACAATTTTCGAATGCAGAATTGTATTTATGTACACGCATACACTTAGCAATAAAGTCAAACTATGACATTTATGAAAAATATAAAAATAAGTGACTTATTTTTTTTTAATAAAAATTTATTATCTGTATGTACATATACAGTGATTAACAAAACATTTTTGTAACATAACAATATTAAATTGTTGTAAAAATTTGTTATTTCTTTGTCGATTCTTTATGTAATTCTATTCAAGATTTTAATTATTCATCTCAATAAAGAATACAATAATTCTAAGCTAAAACTATTAAAAATTTTGTGTCAACTTTGTGATGAGAAGATGATATGTATGTAGATCGTTTATGTGTGAAAGAAAGAAAAAAAAAAATTAAAAATGAATTGCATTTATTGCAAAATGTTTGCAAAAAGTTTTTACCTCCATTTTGAAATATTCTTTGAGATAAATGGTTGAAAAATTAGATACACAATAGAGTCACATGATTTATTAGAGCGTAGTCACGATACGACCGTTCCGTTCCGTAAAAAGAAAAAAGTTGGATATTTGACATTTCCATGTTATTTATATTGATTGACGGAAAAGCTGTTACGATTTCAGCTTTAACTTTCAACTTTACTACATACCGTTCCGTTTCATTATAACAGGTATGTTTTGAAACGTGTCGGAACGGAACGGGGCGGGATGGAACGGCCTTATCGTGACTACGCCTTTAATTTTTCGATGGTATTCTTTTCGAAAATGGTATACAACAATTTCTTGGCATGTTTCATTTAATATTGCATGTGTTTTGTTCACTACTGTATATTTCACTCATGTACATTTACATACATATTTAAAGGTATGTCTACCATATCTACGTAATATTGTATACTTATGGGAATAAATGACAAAAAAAACTACATACATACATCAAATTTTCAAAATGGAAAAACCAATAATTGAAATATTTGTATACTACGAGAGTACACTATAAGATGGCTCCTATTACAAAAATTCATTACTATACTTGTAATATTCATAAAATATAAAAAAAAATTTTTCAATAATATAACATAAGTAGATACAGTGTAAATTTTTCATACACAGTGATATGCAAAAATCCATGCACATAATACAAAATTTAAAAAAAAAAATTGAAAAAAAATTATATGAAATGTTTATTCGAAATTTTTATTATAAATGATTTTTGAAGTACATATTCTTATTAGATACTAGTCCTACATTTTTTTTTCATTTCAAAAACAATAAATTAAATAATTTTTCTACAAAATTGATCATAAAAATATTTATTTTTCACTACTACAAAAATCTGCTTACAGTCTAATGAAATAATTTTTAAAATATCTGATTGGCAAAAATTTTGAATTACTTACATAATTATAGATAGTCTGAAACAGATGAGTCATTATATTTTTTAAAAAATTTGATAGTTATTTCGGGATCAATTTTTTTTCATTTTTCAACCATAGTAACCACCTTTTAGATCTTGCTTATTTAATATTACTAATTCTTCTCTCGAGTCTTCTTTCTATAGCTTTGTGAACAAATTTGTTATATGGAATTTCAATTATGACAGGGAACTATGATTTGTAATTCACTGTACAATATTATGAAAAACTATATTTGATTATTAAATGAAAAATTACGATGCTAGTATTATGTACACACACACACACAAAAAAACTTTAAAATGGGTTCATCTTTCAGAGATATACAATGCCGATTACGTTATATGCACATATATTACAAGTATATGCACTTAAATATATTAACTTTCTTTTGAAATTAATATATATGTATTAAATAATAATGTTATATAAATAATTTTAAAATGCATTATCCATATTATTTGCACTTTACACATACACATATATATTATGTACATATACTCATATATCACAAACGTTTTATTATTTAATTTTCTATCTATCTATATTTATTTACTTATCTATTTCTCTATATTTTGTTCGCTCTTAATTCAATATTCGAGAAATTGATTTTTTTCCCTTTCGTACTATCTAAATAGCAAGTATGTACATATACATTTATATTTCCTTTTATTATGAGTATATATACCCGCACTCTATTTCTATGCTTTTTTG
Source organism: Villa cingulata (assembly GCA_951394055.1). Taxonomy (NCBI): domain Eukaryota; kingdom Metazoa; phylum Arthropoda; class Insecta; order Diptera; family Bombyliidae; genus Villa; species Villa cingulata. Next base: position 46,022,573 of record OX596019.1, read on the forward strand.
CCATATACTCGTACATACATCTAAAATAAATTTTATTATGAATCTCTTTTAAAAACTATAATCTATAAAATTATGCATACAACTTATGCACATTACATTATAAGAGTATGTATATGTATGTATTACACTATTATTACAACTACCATAACATATATACCTACTATATTATTGTTCTTATTACTATTTGCTGTATTAATAAAAGAAAATTATTACAATAGAAAAAGATGATCATAAATCAACTAACCACATTAAAATGACAAATCATATAATTATTTATGGATAATTTATAAACACATACAGATATTTAATATTATATAATATTTGTAAAGAAAATATTTTTTTTTTTTTTTTTTTTTTTGCATAATAAACACACATGATGATATTAAAACGTTAAATGCAATTGAGACTAATATTTCATGAATGAAAAACAAATTACTTTCATAATGTCCTATATACATTATGATATACATATATTATATAGCCACATTCACATATATATAGTTACGTGTCTTTTTCTTCTTATTCTTGCCCGTTTAAAAGCACATAAAATGTACATAAATGTATATTATATATGCATGTATGTAAATATATTCGTAATATGTAACATTATACATATGTGTCCATTATGTACACAAACAACACATACTGTGTTATCCATCTGTATTATACATATACATATATTTTACTTCAAACTAAAATTTTATATTACATATTTACATACATACATATGATGTACTTACACGTAACGAACGTATGTAAATTTGTTCGTACATACATATAATATGCTCATAAATTACAATGTAAAGAAAATATTATGTGTACACTCGTATAAACTAATATAATGTACCTTTACGATAGTAATAATATTCAGAAGGATAAGTACACATAAAATAATATATAAATAGATACATATCTACTATGTAGGTATATAAATATTATACATAGGATAGAAGGAAAATAATAAAGAAAAATAAAAATACACAAATATGTACTATACTACTATATATACTCGTACATAAAAATAAAAGCAAGAAAACAAGAAAATTATTTAATTTTATAAACTATATGCTTTTGGGGATTTAATGTTCATCATTTTCTTCATACATAGCTTGCATACGAGCACAATAGAACATAAATATCAGATCATATAATGTAGAATGTAGATGTACACATATATTCGTATATTTACAAGTATAATATAATATGATATGTACTGTATATCCTGCCATGTAGAAAATAAAAACAATGCTGAATATTTCATCTGAATTATTCAAAAAAAAAAAAAATATATATATTTTTTTAACTTCATCTTGATGTGATCTTGGTGGTTTATTATTTTTTATTATGTTTTTTTCTTTTCATTGGTGCGGTTTTTGTTTTTATGTGTCCTTCATAAACTTGAAAAGTGTAAATTTACCTATTAAATTTAATATACATATATGTATGTATAACCACATAATAAAGTATATATGTACATTATGTACGTATACTCGTACATACCATACATATTATACCACATATAGGTGTACGATATAATAACTTTTGTATAGTATAATTATTATTATTTTCGATCATAAACAACATACATATATACGAATAAGAGTAATAATACTCGTACATTTGTAAATTTTTACGTTGATATAATAAAGAACAAATAAAAAGGAAGAGAAAGTAAAAACAAAAGAAAAAAAAAAACGTACGTACATAATACGTATATAAATAAATAAATTGAATAAAATGTGCATGGAAAATTTACAATTTTTTATACTGTCATTATAATTATTATATGAAGGTAAATACATATCTATATGTATGTATGTATACAAATTGTATTATATAAATATGTATGTACATGTAGATATTTGTATACGGTGTGTTTATATACTCGTATAGTTTATAATAATATTTGCTTTAAATTTTTTTTATTTAAAGATAATAATTTGATGTAACTACACATATACATAATATGAATGTATACGTATGTAATTCATGTAGATACTTATTATATACATATGTATAATAAATATAATGCATTAATTGCATAGTATACTATGTAATATACGTACATACTCGTAGTTATATAAAAATATATACAATGTATATATAAATGAAGAAAATAAAATAATACAAAATTTAAATAATGAAAATTTATTATTAAATTTACTAAATACTTCCTTACACAAATATAGAGACGTAATGTACACATCATATGAACATGTATGCATAAACAAATTTATAATATAGTTACTGTAGGTATAGTCTATATTATATTTTCCTGTATTTTCCTGTAAATTACATAAGTAGTACATTATATTCTTTATTGTTGTACTATGCACTTTGAGCACATACGGGTATATACAAGACGTACAAAATATACATATTTATATGAACTAGTATACTGTTATAATTATATAAACGGATACATATATATATATGTAATTAATATTACATTACGCATGCAACTGTGTATGTACATATTATAATGTGAAAAGGAAAATCTTAAAATGAACGTTAATTACAATTTATCTTCATATTTCCTTTTAAAAGATATAATTATGTATTATTTAAAAAGTTTTTCGTTAATGTTACTTTTCGTATCTTTTGTTCTTTATACACAGACATACATGCAACATATACATTTTTTTTTGTCAATTTTCATATAAGAAAAGGATATATATGACTTTTCGAATTGATATTAACTTGTATAATAAAAATATATACATTTATGACTGTATATATACATATGTACACGATTTGAATCAACAAATATTCAAGATATTCAAGGATGAGTTTTTAATTATTCTGTTTATATATTGTTTTTATACATACTCGTATGTATGTATATACTTATGTATACATTTACACAGTTATTACAGTTAGTTATAATCTTATGTGTAGTTTTATAGATAGGTAGTTTTTTGTTTTGTTTTAAATCATTCAAGACAATAAGGTATAATAAATAAATAATAAATTATAAATATATACATGAAGGAATAATATACTTATGTATGTATGTATGTATGTACATATATAACATCATAATGTATAAACGTATACGTACAGATGCTTACGTACATGTATACATATACATATACAGTACATATCATACTTGTGTTACATCCACATACTTTGGTATTTATGTAACTTCATATATGTATATACCTTTAAAATCAAAACTTTTCTATCTTTATACAATATTTAAAATTTAATTTTATAAATATAATATGTAAGTGCACACCACATATACTCGTATGTATGTATGTATCTACATATAATGTGTATCTAAGTATATGGGTGAAATATATTACTTAAGTGGTTAAAGTTTATTCATTATTTTCTACATACAATAATAATTATTATTTGTCGAATATAATTTTATTTGCACATCAATTTTAATTATCAACAATAATTAAGAGATTTTGTTTATTGATGCGAATTTATCTACAAATATATGGATGGTAAATAATAATCAATAAAAAATATATATTACTGATATTACTCATATCAAGTATGTATATAAAGGTATGTATACCTGCCAGCATGCATGTATGTGAAAGAGTATACAAACGAAAGTGTGTACTGTATACACGAATTATTCATTCGTATATATATTATTATATTCGTAACTCGTACAATATGTATATTATTAATAAATGTAAAAAATTTCATTTAAATTAAAGGATTCATTTTCATTTTTATTAAATTTATTGGATAATTGATTTATGAATTTTACTTATATATTATTTGGATAATATGAAAATGAATTACAAATATTTATGTTATTACCTGTAATAATATTCTTGTATAATCACAAAAATATTGCAAAAAATTATAATAATAAATTTTATTTTTATTTCAATATACTTAATTCAATTTAAATTTATTTATTTAACCAAAAGATTACGTATATAGGGAGATAAAAATTAAAAATTAAAAAAAAAAAAAACAGAATCCTGAATAATTATCAATTAATTTGCATAAGTATATGCAACTAAATGCACACACATATTGTGTATAATTATAAATACATTAAATTTTACATTTGAAATAAATGTGAAATTCTAAAAAAGACAAAAAAAAATTGAAATCAACTATACGTAATCATTCAATGTTAATTATTATAATGATTTTAGTTTAATGACATCGTGAAAAAAAGAGATTTTAATCTAATGGTATGTTTATGCATTAGACCGGTGATAACATACGCCAGCGAAATGTTGAGACAATGCGCCAAATATATGAAAGAAAGCTGCTGATATTTGAAACATAAATACTCCGATAAATATTCGGGCCCCTTAAATTGGATGACAACACATACAGAATAAGGATGAATCACGAACTCGATAACATAATAAATGCAGAAAATATAATAAGATTCTCCAAGGCGCAAAGACTACGATGAGCTGGTCACATGTTAAGGCTAACCGACGACAGGTGGCCCAAAACAAGAAGAAGAAGAGAACGTCCGAAGAAAAGATGAATAGACGAAATAAGACGAGATGCTAAAATAATTGGAATAACAGCATGGACAGAGGTGGTATAAGATAGGAATGGCTGAAGGCAGATTGTAGAGGAGGCGAAAGTCTACAAAGGACTATAACTCAAGGATGATGATGATGATGATGATGTTGAGTATATTTATGCACAGATAACACAAAGATGTGCATAGATAAATAAATAAAGTAATTGTACTGGAATGCTTTTCAATGGAATTGAAGGAAAAGAACAAAAATGTTGAATGTTATTATTATTAGTGTTCTTGTAAACAAGCTTCAAACTAATGCAAATTAAACTTAGTTTAGATGCAAACCTTTATTACATAATCCAATTTTCAATTAACTAACTTCTAGTATATGTACGTGAGTTTCGGTGGCTCTAAAGATAATAAATTCGAAACAGCTATTTTCAATTTTCATTCAGTTTTAATTTCAAATGATTGTCAGTTCACTGAAAAAAAAAATCACACATAAATTGATGTTGACCACATTTACTTAATTTATTCATTTGCTAGTTTATTCAATTTTTTTTTTTAACTGCATTGAATATCCCTTTGGCTACTGTCTAGTGCAGCAGTCAGTACGTCAAATTTGCATTAAATTTTTTTTTTTTTTATATTTTAATGTTTAAATTTTAATAATGCAGTAAATGGATGGTATATAAACGTATAAATCTTACTCGTACGAGTATTAAGGTTTTTTTTTTTTAACTTTTCTAAAGTTTATATTTTTGCATAAATAAATTTTCTATACAGAAAAAATAAATAAATTATAATAAAATATAATTTTGTTTAAATTTTGAAAAGAATACCCATCAGTTACCACAGTTACCAAGAAAAATTTAATTTTAATTTAAATTTCAATTTAAAGAAAAAACAAAAAAAAGGGATATTTACGTTCATAATATGCATATACGTACACAGGAGAATATAATTCTTATACGAATAATATAAAGAAACTGAACAAATTGGTTCAATATCAATATTCATTGTACCAGCACTTTTTTATTTATTTATTTATTTTTTTGTTTGTATTAAGAAACCCATAGTATCAGAGAAACTTTTTAACTAACCCATATGTATACATATTTATACAGGGTGTCCGGAGTTCGGGTGCAGGCATTTTGCCAATATCAACGGGTGATGATCTAGGGGACTTAGAAGTTTTTTTTTGAGGTCAAGTGACTTGTTTCCTATTTGTGGTCATAACTCACGAAATCTTTCGAATTATTTTGCATTCATTGGAAAGATAATCAATCAGTCTTCACTTTGATACTTAAATTGTACAGATGATGGTCCAGTGATGCCAAAGATATGGTACATCAAATTCAAATTTTTATGAAAAAAAAAAAATGCAAAATTTTGAGTTCAAGGTCAAATATCTCAAAATTTTGCCGAATTTTTTATTAATCTTCTTTACTTAAAATATTGCCCAAAGGATTGCCTTTCATTTGCAATTTATTTCATTCAATTATCTGTCTTGGTTTTTGAGTTGTGGAAAAAAAAATGTAACAGTGGGTTATACCAAGAAGTTAATATCGTGTCATCCCATCCCACAATACTTATTCTACACACACAAATATATAAATTTTTTTTATGCGATTTGTAAAAATATATAGGAATTTTAATAAATATTGTTTTCAATGGTTTTGATTTCGTTCTAAACTTTTTCAATTTTGTATTTTCATTTAAAATTTATTTTTTTTTTTTTGCATGATTTTACTCAATTAAGTGTATTTTTTTTTATAATCTTTGTTTTTCTTTTATGTATTTATTTGGCATTATAATTTTTTTTTTATATTTCTGCATATAAATGTACTCGCCGTAGCATGAATGTATTTCCGTAGATTTTTGAATATTATTGCTATTGGTTTTGTATACATTACATGATACATACGTATACATATGTTTAGCGTACGTATGTATATTTGTACATTTTTATTCAAATATTTATTATACATATACTAGATATATATACGTACCTACTTTATATAATATTTTATATATACGTACAACATTATATCCTTTTTCATTTTATAATTGAAGGAAGCTTTTATTTTTCAGTTCATATAATAAGGATAATTAGAAAATTTCATGTTTCTCTCAAATGTAAATAATACTTATGATATATGTATCTATGTATAGTTATAGATGATATACATATACATATACAGATGAATATATGTATGTACGAGTACGTTTATATATTATATGTTTACTCATATATTAGAGGTATTCACGGTTAAAGTGTAAAAGTGTAAAAAAGTGTAAGCATACACCCAAATCTTACACTATATTTCGTGAACGCGCACCATAGCAAACTTTGTATTGAAAGCAAGCAAATTAGTAACATAAATGTCAGCTAAAATATTATAAAAATAAATTTAATCAAATTACTTTAGCATTTAATGTCAGAATAGCATATACAATAGAGTAATATACACCGTATACAATGGGTTTCAGCGTTGTAAATTTTTACAAGCAGTGTAATGCCGATTCTACATTCAATGCAGAGACTTCAACTTCGACTTTGATTTAATGGATACGTATTAGAACTTCTTCATTCAATGCAATAGACTTGACAGCTACTTTTACATGTTAAGCATGCTATGAAGTCGAAAGTCGAAGTCCAAGTTGAAGTCACTGCATTGAATATAAAAGCGGCATAAGTAAAAATCATGTTTACAATAGGTGTAGAATTGTACGAGTTTACACCGTTTACAATGATACAAGACCAAACCGTGAATACCCTTATTGTATATTTATATGAGGATATAAGTAATATCATTTATATGCACATATAAATTTCATTTTTTCTCTCTATACTGTTTTTATATGTATGTATGTATTTTATTCATCAGCGAATAAAAAATCACAAAAAAAAATTGAATAGAAAAGCACTAATAATAAATAAAGAGAAATACTGAGAAAAACATAACCTATTAATAATTTTTATGAAGTTATTGAAATTATATTGCGTATAACATGAGTGTCTATACATACATCTATATCTCTAATCTCTATATACGTAAACGTAAGTATGTATTTATATGAATAGGCACATACAGTGAGCGTCAAAATAAAGTGAATATTATACCGATTATCTATTTTGAATATAAGTAAATCGAATTTTAATTTAATTATGCAAAATAAAACCTAAGTATTTCTTGTATTTATAAAGGAAAACAATTCATAAATGCTATTTATATGTATGTATGTTGTTATTAAAAAAGTTTTAAAATGTAGGTACAAAATAAGAATATTCATAAAATTGTACTTCAAAAGTGAATAAATATTTCATATTATTCAGTTAAATCTGCACCTACAAACTATAAATTCTATAGATGTAGATTTAGTTTTTATTAAAATACACCTTGTGTAAGGTTTATGTGTTCTAAATTCATATTGAGAAAAGAAAGTTATACTGAAGAATAAAGATAAATATTTCTCATTTGTCTTAAAATTCATACTTTTTCGTTGTTAATTCATTTTTGTGTATTTTAAATTCATCTTCATTTAACACATTTTTCGTTCATCCTGAAAACGACTAACCAGTTTTATTCTTAAAAATGACCAATTTAATATTCTTCAGTTCAGAAAAGAGGTTCTAAGCTAGAAGAAACAGTATCTAAATTCATCATCATTTGTGTAGAATCGGATGCAGTAAAAGTATTAACGTTTTTGTTAAAATAACTTACATTAAATCGTTAATATCGTTCTTGAAGAATATCATTTCAGTCATTTTGAGGAATAAAATCAGTCTTTTGCAGGATTACATAAAAATTTTACAAAGAGTAAAGTTTTTGATTGCATCACATGGACAAAAAAATGAATAAAAAATGAACAAATGATAATAATTTTGGTTAAAAAAATATGATAAAATCATTTAAACCGATAACATTTGAGATGTTTACTTAATTTTGGCTCTTACAGTACATATAAATGTACATCAGTCAGTAAATACTCGTAGATATCGTATATACGATAGCATTTATAGATATATGTAGCTGTATTAGTAAGTATGTATACTTATATATTATATGCACAATATAAATAAATGAATGAATAGAAATTGTTTTTTTTTTTTTTATTTTTTTTTAAGTTTTCATTTTTATTAAATAAATTAGGTCGGTAAATAATATAATGTGAAAAATTGTGTATATGTATATAGATATGTGTATATGAGTAATTTGTTTGAATAGGTTTTCTAATAGGATTATAAAAATATTAATGTACATATGTACATTTTTGTAGGTATACATTATTTCTCTTTCTTGTTGTTTTATTATTTTTAGTTTTTTTCGTATCAAATAAAGATAAAAAAAAATTCTTTTTCTTTTAATATAAAAAAAAATATATAATAATAATTTTGCTTTTATTTCTCGAAAGTAAACAAGGTCAGAAAATAACACGAAATACTATTAAGTATATAATAAATAAGGAATAAATTTTTAAAAATAAAAAAAATTTTATTTTTCCTTTTTTATAATTATTAATTTAATATGAACATTATGTATATGTATGTATGTATGTATCAGCATATCTATAGTGTATAGAGTTTCCAAAATTCATATTTGAAAATAAAAAAAAAAAATTAATCAAAAAATTAAATAAGAAATCCTTCAAAATAAATTAAGAGTCCGAAAGGAATTAATAATACGATTTTTTTTAAAAAAAAAGAAAGAAATTAAATTAAAGGAGAATAAAAAAAAATAAAAAAAAAATATGTTTAGTATTAAAAGGATGGATTATTATGTATACAAATATATAGTATACCATACATGCATAGTATGTATATTATATATGTACTTATATTTACTCTTTATAAAGTTATATGTATATGAAAATTTTTTAATCCTTATATGAAACAGGTATACATTACCTACAATAATAATCTATGCATCCCCATTTGTATATAAAAATTTGCTCAAAAAACAAAAAAAAATTATAAAAGTAAAAATTTTTGCTACTTAAAACCACAATGAAAAAGTTAAGAAAATTCTTGTTTTTTTTTGTTTATATTATAATCGGAAAGCATTGCATACTCGTATATACTAATATACTATAATACAGTATACATGTATGTAATGTATAAACACATGAATATGTATACTTAAATACATTTGATACTTAGTTGTAAAAACTTTTGTTATGTTTACGTTTAAAATTTCATGAAAAATTTATATGCATGTACTGCTAAAACTAATGGTGTAATGGGTAATACAAATTTATGTACATATGTATGAATGTAAGTTGTAAGGATGAACATATATACATACTTTATCTTTTGCGAATTAGTACAATATAAGAAAAAATATGTATTATATTTTTAAACTTTTAACACAAAATATGTTACGTTACTATGTGAAATGTTAAATTTAATTTTGAATACATGAAAGAAATTTTGAATTTTCAAAACAAAAAAAAATATAAAAAATAAAAAATAAAAATAAAAATTAATAGGAAAATGTTGAAAAATAAAACCGTAATATACTCGTATTAATGTGGATGTATTCATGTGTTAAATGAGAGAAATTATTATGTAAATCACACACATACTCGTACGTCCATAACGACACATTTATCTATTTATAAATACATATGCATAATTACATATATGTGCGACCTCGTTTTGCATCGTTCCAGTTTGCGTTCAAACTCAAAATGCTTCGTGATTAACTCACTTTGCGTCAAACAGAAAAAAATTGCTTCTAAGTAAACCGCTCATTCAATCAAAAGCAAAAGCTTTATTCGAAGATCTTAAATCAAATTTCATAATTTTCTATAAATTCTAATGATTTTTATTTCTAAATTTTTGTTTGAAGTTACATACAACATAGTACATATTGACTTTATTCACATACATCTACATATACTTATTTTATTGAATTAATTGTTTTGTTTCACATAAGTTTTCTTTTATTTTTGTTTAATAAAAATATGAACTCTAATTTTCTAGTTTTTATTTATCAAATTTCGAAACAGAAATCTATTATCTACTTTTATGTGGGTTTATATGAGAAAATATATTTCACTTTGCGTTGCTTCGTTTTGAGTACCTTTTTCCATCAGGAACGTAACTCCGACGCAAAGTAAGGTTGTACTGTATACAAAAACTCATTTGCCGTATATATACAAGTATAGTAAGTAGATTTTAAATACATATTTTGAACTTTCTTAGAAAACCAAAAATGGGGGAAAAATATTTGCGAGTAAAATGTACGTAGTATCGTGTAGTATGTACATATATGAAACGTACAAATTCAAAGAAATTTTTACCACCAAAAATTTTCACGAACATTTTATCAAATTTCTTTTTGGCATTTTTGTTTTTTTTTTTTTCAATTTTGTTTAAATTTTTTTATAATTTTTATATTTTGTAGATAAATTATTTAGCACATATATGTAGATATAATACATTTTATATAGTACATAAATACATACGTAGTCGAATACAGTATAATTTTGTACATATTTTACACTTGAAAATGAACTACTGATCTTTGACATGGGTTAAAAATTAAAGATTATGAGGATTATAAAAACGACTAGCGAATTTTGAGATACATCATATTCATCATCTGCCACATGTCATAAGTAAGATAATACTCGTATAAATAATACGGATTGTATAAGATAAGACAATGAACATTATTTAAATTTATAGCTTCTATGGAAGAAATTTATAAATCTAAATTATTAGATGCCTTCGATTTGGCAATTTCAAGTACTTGCGAGTACTAAAATGTGTCAAGGACAAATTGTTAAAACGAACGACACAAAAATTATTCGTAACTACTTGCATCTACTTATCGAGCTACTTGAAAATTTTTCCATGAGTAGCTGCGAGTAGATGGTTTAAGCACAGACATTTACCTTTTCTACTCTCAAGTACTTGAAATTGACAAATCGAAAACACCAAAAACACATATTATTTCATAGTGGTTCGAGCCAATGCTTAGTTTAGTTTGTATTGAAAATGAATAAAAATTGATTTTGTTTATTTTTCTTTTTTATTTTAACTGAACAATTATTTCAGATTCATTTTACTTTATTTTACAATTTACATCCATCCGGATATGTTGCATTATTTATGATTTTTATACTTCTATGTCTATCATTTGTATAGTATCAGTAATCACTTACTGTTGATGTATTTTACTATAAATACTGATTGAATAATATTGATAGACTTGTATGGAGTGCACTGGTTGAAGTTGAACTTAATCTTCCATAAGTTTTGTAAGTATGGTGGGAAACTAGCTTATCAATTCAATCATTGCGCTTTCAAATTCTCCTTCAATCAATTTTACTGATGCGTTTGTTTTGAATTATTGTATGAATATTTATATTTTTGATCATTAATTATTAATACACTTATCTAATTTTCAAAATATTCGATAAAAATTTACACATACCTATTTACTTACATGCAGATACATAAAAATACTCAAATAAAATTTGATAAATTAAATTATATCCTTTTATTTATGCTTGATTAATTATTAATCATTTAATGAATGAACAGACAGAAGAGTGCCTAAAAAAAAGTTTCACAAATTCATTAAAATGCCCATTCATGACATAATTATTAAATTATGTAAATGTTTACGCCGTTGTATACCAATGTATTTTAATTCTAATTCTAATACCGTACTATACTATTATTGATATAAATAAATAAATAGCATAAAATGTGGTTTAGTTTTAGTTCAGTAATTTTTGGTTTTAATGAAACTTTCGCTGTACAATAATTGTTAGTTTGCAGTTGTATTTAGTTGTCGTGTTGTTGTGTTGTTACAGTATGTTAGTCGTGTATAAGATTGGATGTACATTCAACAGTTGTACATACATTTACGAGTACATATATGTATGTATATAAAAATTGTATAGTTTATAGGTAACTTTAGAATTACACATTGTCATTGTGTGTGTGTTTGCGTTACATTAATTGATTTTATTCGTTTTCGCCAGTAGAAAACGAAAAACAAAATCGCACACAGTTCAAACACATACGTATAAGTGCGTACACGTATTGTATACTTACATATATGTACATATATGTATACATTTATACACAGGAATTACATTGATGTGAAACATATGTACGTTATAATCTCTGTAAGTAAATTAAAATATTATGTAAATATCTGAAAATTCAATTATCACACACACATTTAATTTAATGTACGTTCCAAGATATGAATATAAATGTATGTACAAGTAAAATTACGGTATATATCATCTCCTGTATACACTTATTTAAAGGATACTTTATGTAAGCATCAATTTCCATCATTTATCTAAATGTTTTATAATTGAAAAGCTATTTAGAAGATACATTTTTTTTTCTCTTCATATGCATCTATTAATTATTGTGTTATTGGATACGATATTTGAATCGTTTTCTCTGAAAGTTGTATAAGTCCATTTTTAATTATATATAGCTGTGGTGACGTAATCAAAGTATGTACATATATTTGAATGGCAATGTAAATTTATATTGGCAAAATTTTGAAAGGATTTTTGTTTTAGCTTTTAGGGAAACTGTTTACAGATAAAAAAATTATCAAATTACGTTCATATTGTTACTATTAATTAGTTTTTTTTTTTTATATAAAAATGAATTTATACCATTTTCTTAAAAAATGGTTGATTTACAAGTATTTATAGATTATTATTCATTCAATCACATTCTATTGATTAACATATATTTTCACTTTCAAATACATTTACACACATGTATGTATACGTATATGTATACGCAATCATACATTTCATTTCATTTGTAGTACATACCATTGTATGTTCATTTATTCAGAATTGTGTATATGCATCAATTGATGTTTTACTGATGACAATAATGATGGTGATAATGATGATAAATGCTGTCTAGTGTTATAATTTTAAATTGAAATTATTTGAGTACATTACATACCATACAGATGAGTATCAGTATATACATAATACATATATACATACTTAGAAACGTACAATTTATTTATAATGTATAAGTACATACATATAAATTAAAATGAATGTTGACAGCCATATAATTACAATGGGATAAATACCTACATACTTCAATTTTATATTTTGTCTATTGGTATATATACAATTGTCAATGTATGGAATTAATTATTTGTGTAATTATTCGAAATTAAAAAAAATATATATACTTGTATTATCGAATAGAGGAGACAAATATTAAAAATCGTTCCTATTCTTATCCTTTGGGGTCATACTCCTCCAGACCATATCTTAGCATCTTCATCTCAGTTGTATCCATACAAAATCTGAGTAGTTTATTTTTTTGCTATTTTATATATCATCAACATCATCATCATCATTATCCTTAAGAAAATAATAAAAATTAAAAAGGTTAATAACGTCTTAAAAACATTATAAGAAGAACGTTGTTCTACTTTATTGTCTTATTATTTTTGTAGATTTTTCCGTTTATTTTATGAAATTTTCATTTATAGTACATACTCGTATATGTACAAGTATTGTCTTACTATTTACTCTTACTTACATGTATGACAATATCTTTTTTTTTTGTACGTACACAAACAATCATACATATAAAAAACAAATAAATAATATATAATACGTAAATGCATATACATTTTAATCTTTTATGTGTTATATTTCATGTACTAGTACTGCGCCTACTACACTACATACATATGTATTATGTATGTATTTAAGAATATATAGTTTCACTTTTTTTTTTGTTAAATTGAAGAACTCTTATTAAAAATAATATTTAAAAAAAAATAAAAGAAAACAATTTTTTTTTTTGCTTTTTTTTGTAAATTAATTTTTATATTTTTGTCAAGTACAGAACAGAATACAAGAATAAAAAATCTTTGTTATTATTATTATTATTGTTTTTCATTTTTCATTTTTTAATTTAACGTTTTGTATTCTACTTAGCTTTTTTGAAAGAGAAAAAAAAATCAAAAAAAAAAAATATATTTTTTTAAAAGTAAATACATATAAAAAAAAATATAAAAAACGGATAAAATTATTTTTAAAAATTTGCTGCTATTTTTGTTTTTATTTTACGTACATAGGTACCTACTTTTGATTGAACAATGAAATAAAAGTAATAAAAATAAATCTGTACCTACTATTCCATTTATATTACTTATGATGTGAAAAAAAGTTATAGAATCATCATTTCTCGTATATCCTTTAATATACATGCATACGAGTATATTTTTGAATCAAAAATATTCTTCAAAAAGCAAAGCAGTTTTTTTTTTTCATATTTTTAAAAGCCTATACTACTCTAATCTATAAATATAGGTACTTTACTTTATGCCTATACATTTATCTACTTTAAATGCAAAAAAAAAAGAAAAGAAAAAGAAAAAAGGAAAACATCATCAATCATATATGCAATAATCCTTGTACGAATATGAATGTCATTTGCTTATATTTGCGGTACAAGTATGTATTTACGTAATCATTCTACAATATACAGTGCAATTCGATTTAAATGATTCTTAAAGGATGAAATGATTTTCATCACAAAAACATTTATAAATGCATTATATAATGTAACGAATCTATATTGTTAATTTTCTTCTTAGAATTCAATTAAGTTTCGGATCTTGAAAATCATTTACTTATTACTTTTGTTTTCTATCTGTTGAAAATTCAAATAGTTGATGGTTCATTATAGCTGTACAATTGAATCAATTCTTCAAATTTCTTAAACATCACACATTTTCCTCTTCAGTTGTATTGAATTCAATTTTACCCTGAATTACAATTTTAATCATCCAGAAAATTTTCACATTTGCTCTATAAATATTTAAAATTTAACATATAATTTGGCGTTTAAAATCATTCTCACACACTACACCACATAATCACAAACAATCATTTGATCGATATTTTCGTTATGGATGCGGTATAATTATCAAAATTCTTTTGAAACTAAAAATTGCATAATCAACGGTGTCAACTGGAATCAAGTATAGAATTTGAAAAAAAAAAAAAGTAGAATTGATTGGAAAATGCGTATAAAAACCTTTTACATAAATGCGAGGTTGTTTTTATATGAATTTCACTGTACTAAAATTTTGCCTTTACAGAATAAAACTGAAAAAATAAATGTTAAGGCTATACAAAATAAAAAAAAAGGAGAAAAATAAAAATTTAAATACAATAAAAATGAACAGCCCAATTTAAAAATATGTCATACATATACTCGTATACTTAGAGTATGTAAGAATTTTTTGTTTAGAACAATTTATTTGTATTTTATGTACATAAATTTCGATATGCATGATATGCTTGCTTTGTACACATAATCGTACGTAATACTCGCATCGCATTTATATACTTTGTATATTGAATGAATAAATACATATATCACCTGTTTTCTTTACGGCGATAAATTAAAAATTTTCCTTTTTATTTTTTGATTTTATAATGTTTTTCATCTTGTACAGAAGGAGACTGTATGTAGAATTGAAAAATTAAAGAAAATAAATTGTGAAAATTTAACAATAATTTTTTTCTTTATGTGTTTTTTGTTCAATAAAATAATTTTTAGCAAAATTTCAAATTCAAATTCAAGGACTTTCATTATTATTACATATACATATGATGAGTAATAATTAAATTGAATATTAAATACCCTTTCAAAAAAGTATTGGGACCAAACGAAAAGTTCTAGAAAAGTTGCAAATAAAATATTTTTATGATTGTTATTTAAAAAATTTTCAATTTACTTATCAAAAGTTTTTAAACAAATTACAATAATATATAATTTTAAAAAAAAAATTTATTGGGATACCATTTAAATAAAAAGAAAATTCAGCATTTTAATTGAAAGAAAATGATTTATTAAAAATATTGAATACTAGTGTGTGCCTGCGATTTCGTCCGCATTGTCATAGAGCTATAAAACGAACCACGATATACAGAATAAGGTGATTTCGAGCGAAAAAGCTCTTTGTAAAGCTTTATGTTATTACGTCATTTCTATCGAGTTTGTATCACGATCAACCACGATTATCAGTTCATTTAGAAGAAAAAGCTTTTCATACATTTTATAAATTTTTTTCATACCTTCATCAGTTTAAATCAAATTTTTATTGTTTTAAATAATAAATTTTGGAAAAAAAGTAGCCTATTATTTGTGGGAGAAATTCCTCTTTCAGATAAAAAAAGTTCCATCAAGATTGGTTTAGCCGTTTTCGAGATTACCCCGAACATACAGACAGACAGACGCACCAAATTTATTTATAAGATTTAGTTACTCGACTTTTTCTCTTTATCTGGATATATGGTATATGGTATTACTGAAAGCACTAATTTTTTCACCAAACATTCAGATTTACGATCGACGTAGCGGCATTCATTTTGAAGAGTTTCTCGTAGAATCGTATAGGATTTTTATACCATTTAATGATGGTTTATTAGTTGTTCAATTGAATCAATCCTTCAATTTTTTTTTTGCTCAGCTTATCGCAAAAATGTTCGATTGAGTTCAAAATTACACTTAGAGGTGGTATGATAACCGAAATAATAAAGACATATCTGTCTGTACTCAATGAAAGGATAACAAATGGATACGTTTTCAAATTGAAAAAAAATCTGAAATTATGTGCTGAAAAATTAACTGAAAATGTGAAAAATAATTTATTAATAATTTTTTCAGAAATTTTCACCTATTCTAGTACTTTTTTGAGCGGGTGCATACCATTGCTTTGGGTCTTCAATAATTCAGATTTAATTTCGATAAGTGTAAGCATCATATTATCATCGTAAAGTATAAAATTGAACAAGAAAAAAAAAATAATTTCAATAATATCGATGATAATATGTATATTTTTAATATTCCATTAAGGTGTATCGAACCAAATAAGTATACGTACATGATTGTATATTCTGTCCTGTACCTTTTTTTGTTTGCTTTTCATTTATTTATTTTTTTATGTACCTATCTATTCATTTCATGAAAATATGTATTAATAAAATGTTTATATACAACGAGTATGATTTTTATTTAATTCCTCTGCATTAAGAAATACTCTATTTTATTGTTGTGTTTGTGTACTTTGAACTTTTTTTTCCTTCTAATTTCATTTTGTGTTTGGTAAAACATTTTATATAGAATTTTTTCAATAAATTTAATGTATGAAAAATGTAGATATTTTTGTATTTATTTTATTTTATATAAACGTCATGTACATTTATATATTTCAGATAAAAGATGTCACAAGAAATATAAAAAAAGCAATTGTTGCATCAACACTTGAAGAGATTAAAACGAAAGTATCGGAAAAATTTGAAAAACTTGATATAATGCCAACAATACATTTAGATTCGGATGGTACTGAAGTAGATGATGAAGAATATTTTCGTACATTAGAACCGAATACAGAATTGATAGCTGTTTTTCCAGGAGAACATTGGATTGATGTGAGTATATGGTATTATGTATTATGAATAGCTCGTCTCGTAGTCATAGAGAAAATTGATATGTGCACAAACACAAGTGTACCTTATATACAATAGTATATGTATACATATGTACATATGTTTGTAATAAAAATTAATGTGTTCTTTTAATATTCTTACTTTCTATTCTCTTTCAATCTTATACTTACATTTTTATCTACTTCATTATTCTAATTGAAAAAAAGGACACAAAAAAAAAAATTCAAACTCTACTCATTATTTATTTTAACGAAATTAATTTAATTAAAATAAAAGTACATCAGTAATTGATTTTAAAAAGTTTCAGTTTTACTTCATTGTAATTGGTATTTTTTTTTTTGATTTATTTTTAACAAGTAACAATGAAAAGTTAATGAAAAATTTCCTGTTACAATATTTGATGTACTAAAAAATTAGAAATTGAAAATAGATTAATTAATTTTAATTAAAAAAATTTAATACCTACATATCTCGTAGTATTTTATTTTCATTTATCGGTATCTATAAATACTTACGTAATTGTTTATGTTATATTTGTATTGTAGCCAACACAATTTGTAACGATATCGAGCCATCATCAACGAAGATCATCATCATCATCATCAATACAACAAGATACAACCGATGCAACAATAACAGCGGCAACAGCAGCTGCTGCCGCTGCAGCAGCTGAATCAGATCGTATCAAAAAATTAGTCGGACAAATAAAAAATAATTTATGTAATGTGTCCGTTATGAATGATACTGATTTAGATTCATTATCTGATATGGATCCAAATTCATTGGTCGATATAACTGGAAAGGAATATATGATGGATCAATTAACAAAGGATGCAACAGGCAGGTTAGGGGGAAGAAGACACCAAAAGATGATTTGATTGGGTCATATTCCCCCTTCAGCATCTTTGTGTTTTACTTATATACTCGTATATTTTTATTTATTTTTTTTTAAATGTATTTTGATTATTTTTGCAATTGAAGGGCTGAGATGATGAGCATGTTATCTGTCACAATACACTTTTTGAGTTATTGGACTTCAAAGGTTCTTCTTTGATATTATTTTTCTAAGTGAAGATATCATTACCCATGAAGAAAACATGGAAATTATGATAGACAGGAGGTCACACTCAACGTCGTAAGATTTATATGCACTTAAAATTTTTATCTAACTGAAAAACAGAATTTATTCAAATTTGTCGGTTAACATCTTCATCATCTCAGCCCTTCAATTGTTTATTTTATTTTTTGCCTATTTTGATGTCTTAAATTCTGAATATTATATTGGCATGCTTGAATTTATTTTGGTTTTTGTGCTTTTAATTAAAAAAAATTCAATAATAAAGTTTATGTTTTTATTATTTTATAATAAATTTTAATTTTTTCAAATTTTTTTTTTTTTTCATTTAATAAAAAAAATCAAATAAAATAAATGAACAGATCAATGTGTGCAAAACGAGAGGCTGAGGACCGAATTGACTTGTTGAAATTATTAATTGATGAAGCTATACTATCGAAATCAACAACTGCATCAACTGATACAACATCAGAATCCGAAGAACATTCATCATCCTCTTCAAATACTAGTGATCTACAACAAAAGAATTCTACTAATACAATAATTATTGGGCAGCAATTGCAATTGCAACAACAACAACAACAACAACAGGAAAAACAAGACAAAAATTATATTGAAGATGAACAAAGACAACAAATTATTGAAAATAAATCATCATCGAATTCTACACCAGCAGCAGCAACAACTAAAACTGAAGATATTTGATTATAGTATTACTCGCATTTAATGGAATGATCAAAATTAAATAATAATAGTACTACTATTTGTATACCATTTAATAAAAACAATAGCATCAATTTAAAATCAATATCTCTAATTAGATGATTAAAAAAAAAATAAAATAGAACAAATTTAAAGTCTCTACCATACACACTAATGTAGGATATTTAAGAAAAATAGCCGTCTTTTCTGAAAAAAAAAAAACAAAAAAAATTGGATCTCTAAATACAAGCTCATATATCATAGCTGAAAATAATAATTAGCTAAAGTAATAATTGATGCATGAATCATTTCTAATTCATATCTAAAAATAAAAAATAAAATGATAAAAAAATGAAAAAAAAAATTTGATCTGAATAATGATTACCTATCTATTTAAGTATTCGGTAATTTTGAAAGAAAAACAAAATAAAAACAAGACAAAGGACAAATCATATTGTTTATCAACATATACACAATAACATACATTATATATATACCCTCTATACCTTCTATATACTCGTATATTATACATACATACACTCATGTTTACATTCAATATGATTACATTATTATATAAATAAATAATAGAAACTACTATACTATACATAATTATACGTATATCTACACGTAATCGTATAAACAATTTTAACTGATAAATAATTCACATACATAATAAATAGAAAATTAATGTATAGAAAATTATTATTAATAGAATATTGAATAATAATACTCGTACAATATTACATACCAAAATGAAGAAAAATATTCAAAAATTCAATTAATAAAATACTTTTATAAAATAAATAAAATTCTTATACTTATACATACATATAAAAATATACATATACATTCATGAGAAATGGGGTAAATTTAAAAGCGTTTGAATATGAAAATGGCTTCATTGTAAATTTTAAAAAATTTCAAAATGGCAACACTTAAAATGATGGTAATGTTCAAAATGTCAAAACTTATTTTAAACGTATTTTTGACGCATCAGCTAAACAACAGCTAGCTATGTATATCGAACATTTTCTTAATGCACAAACGAAAGTATTAGCGTGTATTAGCCCGAGAGAACAGTGAAAGTATTCATACCGCATTTGTCGTAACGCGAATTCACTTAGTTCTTGCATATGTATCGAAGATATTGACTGATGTAGAAGTTAATCAACTTTCTACTTTGATACATTCATACGTAACGCAGCTAACTTACATATTTAACTTTGTATGGGATAATAATGTTACATTAGACATAATGATGGTATTTAGTGTAAATCTGTTTTAACATGTTACATTTTTATTATTACTTAATTTCGATGATATGTAGCAACTATAGGTTTATTGTGCTCAATCATCGTTTATTCTATACGTTATGAATATTTGTAAGTCAATTAACTTTGGTTATGTCGAATGTGGTATGAATATGTTCATTGTGCTTCAGCGTTAAGGCCAAAACCAAATGCATACCTCAAGACTCATACCTCAAAATTTAAATGTCAAAATTGATTCTGATAAATGAAAATGTATTGAAGCAATCCAAATGCATACTTCACGACTTCAGCCGCAAATGAAGCTGAGTCCAAGATTCTGAAAATTTAGAATTTTGAGTCTGAGGTAGCAATAATGCCAACATCTATAATACAAAATATGCTTCTTGACATCTATCATTTTTATTTGTAATATATGTACAAAGATTATACAGTCCTGACGAAAACTATTTGTATGTATATGGAGTGTTCTGAGGAGTAACTTGAATTATTTATTTATTGATTTTGGTCAATAATACGAATACTAAGATGAAAATAATTCATTTAATTTAATTTTCAAGTGCGTTTAGTGAGTATTGGAAGTAAAAATGCAACGAAAAAGTGAATTATCGATAGAAAAAAGAGCTGCTATAGTTGCTGAATATAACAAATGGCATTCCTGTTATTGTTTAAAACATTTAGTTAAAAAGTGTAAAGTTCACAGAAATACCATTCTATATTAAGTCCTGAAGAAAAATAATTAAGGAATTGTACAAAATAGAGCTTGAAGAGGGACAAAAAGAAAAAAAAACTTTGTTACTTACAAATAATTTTGGTAACCACTGTATATTATATTTACATGTATATAATTTTTGTTT
This sequence comes from Villa cingulata, assembly GCA_951394055.1. Classification (NCBI taxonomy): domain Eukaryota; kingdom Metazoa; phylum Arthropoda; class Insecta; order Diptera; family Bombyliidae; genus Villa; species Villa cingulata. The sequence continues at coordinate 46,044,434 of OX596019.1, forward strand.
TCATAATATTGGCAACAGTTTGAAGCTGAGGTAAGCATTTGGTTTTGCTAAGATTCAGAGTCTTGAAGTACACTTTTTGAAGTATGAGGTATGAGTCTTGAGGTATGCATTTGGTTTTGGCCTTTAATGAAATTTTATAAGTATTGCGTCGAAATACTATAGCGTATTATCGTATGATAGGTATCAGTATCATAACATATTGTTTTTAACGTTTTGAAACTCACCCGTGGATGTATAATAACACAATAATAATAATAATAACAATAATAATATACATCCTAATATATATAAAACTATTTATAATCATATACACACACACATACACTCATACATATTTATAATGTATACATTTTAATAATATAATGTAATATTAATAAATATACACACATTTATATTATAAATTATATTATCTATTATATATATACACACACACACATATAAAATCGTATTCAATTATAAAATAAATCAATTCGAATTTTTCGATATACTAAATGTATAAATATACATACATAAATATACTCGATATACCACTCACTCGTACACAAATAAAATAATTTCGTACTACTATTCGTGTACAAGAAAAAAAATATTTACTCAGATTTTTGTATTTCCTTTTTTTTTTTTTTCAAAATAGGAAAATTAAACATTTTTCAACAATAAATACCAATTTTAAAACGATTTACAAAAAAAAAAAAAAAACGAAACACAAATGCATGAAAATTGAATATGTATATTACGTGAAAATATTTCGTTTTATCTCTAACGAGCACACATTATTTGTGTTTTTTTTTTTTCATTATTATGTATTCGTATTTCGTAACAATTCAAAGGATGCAGATGCAGACATTATTTATACTGCATGCATACATATTAAATAAATAATATTTGATGTACGTAAATGTGTATGGATTTATAAAAAGATAATAATTCACATATAATTTAATAATAAATTTAAGAAAAATATAAAAAATGAAGAAAAAAAAACAAAGAAAAGTTAAATGAAATCAATTTTGATCAATTAAGTAAAATAAATCTTAATTATTAAATCATAAAATAATATTAAATAATGATAATCGAAAATTTTCAAAAAAAAAAAAAACTTAAATCTTAAATTAATCAAAATATGATGGAAAAAAATTTAATTACGCGTACATAATTTAAATGAAGAATTAAAATAATTTATTAAAAAAGGCTATGAATCGAAAAGGCATTGCGAAAAAAAAATATATATCAATTTAAGCCCATTATCGTGTAATTGGATTGTTTTCGTGTATCAATAACAATTCTGTGGTTCATAATCCACATTTAATTGTAGTTGGTGCAAGAACAAGATATTGATATTATAGAATTGTAATGGAAAAATCATTGTACGTAGTATTTTATGTTAAAGCGTTTCAGCGGCCATGAATTCAATCATGAATTTAATATGAAAATAATTAAAAGAATAGCAGGATAGAATTTTTTAATATAATTTAAAATTTTTGATTAACGACACCATATTCGCCATTTAAAAAATAAATTTGAATAATAGAGAATTTTTAAATGAAAATTATTTTTTTGCAACATTCAATTTACACAAATTTTTTGAATAGAATACACGTATAATTAAATTTTAAAATAGATAATATACATGTCTGTAATAAAATGAATTAAAAATTTCACAATAAAAATAATAATAATAATAATAATAATAAAAAAAAAAACACGTTCACACTTATAAAAAAATGCATTTTAAATGTGAATAAAAATGAGTAAAATGTATATGTAGGTGTGTAATAAAAACACACAGTAAAAATTAAAATATAAAAAATAAGAAAAAAAAATTATAAATGAATCACGATCGCAATGAAATTAAATTTATATATAAAAAAAATTTTTGAATTATACATATTAATACATAGATACATACATGGTAAATGTAATTGTGTACCATTAATTAAAACGGATTTGAAAATATATAATACGAGTATATAAAATTTGTATTTTAATTAAATGAAATAGATTTACATCGCAGATATCAATTTATAACTGCCTTTTTATGAAGTTGAATTATTATGAAAATTAATTTAAAATAAAAGAAATAAAACGAAAAAATAAAAAATAAAATAAAATCAACTTAATACCATCAGTTTATATCACAAGTATGAATTAAAATATAAATTAATTTTTATGTAGAAACATCATTAAAGTAAACTTATCTTATACTTAATTTAGAATATTCATCAACATTGTACAAAATTTTGAAGCATTTCCAAATTATTCTAAAATATTTAAAACATTTTGGAATATTTTGGGACATTTTTAGAAATTCTAAGAAAATTTAGAAAATATTTATTTCTATAAATATTCCAGAAATTATTCGAATATTTTAGAGTTAAAAAAAAAAATTAGGAAATAAATGTATTTGCCAATATATGTATTGTAAAATATTTACACTTCAATATTGAGTGGGTTCAAAAATTCAACAGTAGCTGCGTTAGTGTTGCTAAAGAAGCTTTCGTCAACAGTTCGAAAAGTAATCATGACTAAAATCATGTGTTCATTTTTGCATTTTGTTCGCAACACTAAATTAACACAAAGTCAACATTTGCATCATGATTTTTGATGTTGTAATGAATAAATATAACCTCAAATTTGTGACGTTTAGTTGATTTTAAATTAATTATCGATGCTATCATGGATCAAGAAAACAATGAACAATGCGTTAAATTTCAATATTTTGAATTTGGTTTATTTATTTAATTAATTTTTGATTTTTGTAAATTTTTACCGATTTGTAAAATTTGTAAAAGACAACAAAACTTCAAAACTGTCTTAAAATTAATCAACATCATCAAAGCATCGCAACATAAATTATTAGTGTTGCACTAACACTGCAGCAACACTTCTGCAACAGTGCAAAATCATGATTAATTTTTGAACCCAGCCATTATTTAAACATTTTGGATCAATACATTGCTAATTTTTATCGTAAATTTTAAATTTGAATTCTCATTTCGAAAGTTAAAAATAAAAAAAAAAATTAATTAAAAAACCCATGTGATGAAATGTTTTGTTTGATGAATATAATGGATAAGGGTTAGAAATTATTGAGGAAAAGCATCCATTAAATTTAGATAAGATAAGAGTATTTTATTTCAATGTTGGATTTTTATTTGAGAATGCAAAATGAACGAAATAAAAAATGAAAAATAAAAATAATATATAAAAAATTGATTGTAATTAAAAATAATTAACAAATTAATGAAATTTATTGTTCACTTTTACATTTATATATTTATTGTTCGTTCTTTTTTTAAATAATGAAATTTTTAACACGTTGAGATAATATGCACATAAATATTTAAACAGAATGAAATTGAAAAATCAAATTTCAAACTGTTACTTATGTATTAAAAATGCAATTCATATATAAAAAATTTTCAAAATGAAATTCTTATGATATTATTCTTCAATTGAATATCTGTAGAAAAAAAAAAAATAATAATCGTCCATTTGCATTTTAATCGAAAAAATAAATATTTTTAAATAAATTAAACGATTTCATTTTGTATTTCAAAATATTTTAAAGTGTATTTGATCGATCGAAATATAAAAAAAAAATTTTTTTTTTGCTTTATGCATACGTTATTTTTATATTATCGAAATATTATAACACAAATGCATAAACATCGCATATTATGTTTACGTATACGTAATATTTAAATTTAGCACGATAAATTTATTACTTAAAATTTAATGAATCAAATTATTATTGAAAAAAATCCTTTATCCCGCACAAAGAAGAGTGAATATAGCTAAATTCCATTCTACGTGTGTTAAAATAAATAAATTAAATATTTTATTGTTTATGAAATAAGTGAAATTCAAAAAAAAAAAAAATTAAAATCCAAGTTATTCATTTGAAAAGAAAAAGCAGAAAAAAAAATATTGCTTTGTTCTTCTGTGGTTTTACGTATAGCATTCCAAAAAGATAGCTGGTCAGCTGATCATTTTCATTGTGAAACAAATAAATTTTTGCACAATTCATCTCATATTCGTATTATGTAATTTATGTACTACGTTTAATTTATTTGTTCTAGCTTCTGAAAATGAATTGAATAAGAGCAGACATTTTGTAGAATTTAGATGTAGATTACATAAACAGAAACAAAATTAAAACAAAAAAATTAAAAAATTTAAAGAAACATTAAAAAAAAATATTCAAAAAATTATTAAACTAAAACGCAATAAAAAGAGAAAAATAATAAAATTAACGAAAGATCAAAGATCTAAAAAAGTTTAAAATTTCGTTAAAATTTAAATGAGGAATTAATATATAAATATTTAATATGAAAATAACACAAAATTAAAATGAAAACAATTAATTAATTAAAACCAAAAAAAAAAAAAAAAAAACAAAGAAAAACGACTAAAATAACAATCGAATTTTGAAATAATATATAAAATGAAATAAACAAAATAAAAAAGAAATAAATAAAAAACGAAAAATTAAAAATAAATGTTAACGTAAAAAAATGAACAAAAAAAAAATATATAAAAATGAAAAAAATTTTGAAATTTTTTTACATTTGCATTTACAAGTTACATATAAATGTATGTATATGTATATTATGTATATGTTAGTTATTAGAATTAAAATGTTTGAAATGGAAAAAGCAAAAAAGAAAATAAAAAAATACATATACGGTAAAAACAAGTAACAAAAAATTATTATTAAATGAACAAATGAATGAATATTTTATGAAATATATTTTTAGTTAGTTAGATATAACACATGAAAATACATAACATAACATAAAAAAAAACAATTTTTATTTTATTTACTCATGAAAAAAGAAAGTATACAAGTTCGTAGATATTTTAATTATAAAAATAATGAAGAAAAACAAAATAAACAAAAAACAAAAATACAAAAAAAACACTAAAAATTAGTAACAGTAGTTATGGAAAAATTTTGAACAAAATAATAAACAAAAAAAAATAAAAAAAAAATAGAAAAATGTAAAAGGTTTTAACGTACTTAACACACACTCATTATATTATCCTTATGTAATTCAATCAACAATAGAATATGCTGCAATAGAACAGATTCAAAATAATTGAAAATATGTAGTTTACAAAACAAAAATAAATAAAACAAACAAAAACTATTAAAACTTGTTAGTTAACAGAAATTAGGTACGTCAAAGAAGAGTAGCTGGCATTAAAATTGTGTTGTTTAAAAGCACAAAATTAATAAAAAAAAGCAAACTTTATCGTTGTTTTTATTAAATTATATACATATATATTTTTTTATTGTTGACTTTTCAATGTAATTTTTTTAAGTTTTCATTCACATTCTCGTGTATACACGAATTGGATAAAATAACAGGATAAAAAATGATCAAATGTATCTAGGTACTAGGTATCTAGGTAGGATTGCGTTTATTAGAAAAGAACATTTCAACAAGATAAAACACAGAATTAATTCAGGAAGTTTAAGTCAGGATTAATTTTTTCTTTTTTTTTAGTTTTTTTAAGAAAAACTTTCTCGGCAATTTTTTTTTTAAAGAATCTTGTAAATTATGTATTATGATTATGATTATTAATTTATATATTATGTACTATAATAATGTATGTGTAAGTAAGTACATAATTGATGTTGAATTTGTACTAATAAAATTAATTATAAAATGGAATTTATTATTGAAAGAATTAACATATACTTATGTACAACAATTATACGTATATGAGTATACGTATAAATAATACATATATGTAGGTATATGTATTTAAAAAAAAAAAAGTAAATAAAGAAAAGTAAAACTAAGAAAAAATATTAAACTGATAATTTAAATAATAACTACAGATTTGTAATACTAACACGTGTATGTATGAAAGTATACAGATAAACAGATGGAACGAGATGAAAATAAATTAGTATTGTCATACAAAAACCAAAATGGAGTGTTGTTTTATTGTTGGTTTTCTTTTTTTGTTTTTAAACGAAACAGAAATTGTTTCAAAAAATTCAATAATGGATGGATTTATTTGATTATTGACTAGTATCAGTTTTATGCAATCATGCATGCACTTCTTTATAAAACGTTTGTGTTCTGTTTAAAGGAAATAAGGTAAGAAAGAAAATAAAGGAATAAAAATATAAAGAAAATGCAATTAAAATAAATTTCCTAGTACTTACACTATGGAATGGTGAGCACTCAGTTTCACTAATATAAATGTAATGTGTTCCAATTCCAATTGGCATAGATACAGATACATACAACTGCTGATCCCATGAAAATTGTGACAAATGTTGAGAAACATTAAACGAAGCTTCCTTCCAATAACTGAAACTGTTGAAAAAATTAGAACGAAAAGTGAAATTGAATTAAAAATGAAATTTTCAATAATTTTCCAAAAGATTCTTGCTACCATAAACTTTCTTAATATGACCATGGTGGTGGTAATGACCAGTATGATGTATGACGGAATTTTTAAATAATTTTTTGAAGGTAGACATGGAAAATATTGAATTTGAAGATTTTCATAATAAACAAAATTCACAATCATAAGTTATAAGAAATTTTTTTTTAAAAATTTTCAAAATTATTTACAAATTATATATATATGGGAAATTTCGGTTCCGATAAATGAAAATATTTAAAATAATTATTCGTTAAATTAAATATGTGGTGTGTGCAAGTGTACGTTATTATTGGTTATTAGATGTAGGAATGCACGAACGAATGTTTCAAAGCTGTAACAGTTATAAGAGAAAGCCAGAAAGCTCTAAAATGAACAGTTTATAAGTTTTTATATACATTTTTAATTTTTAAAATTTCAAAAAAAAAAAAATAATTGTTTTTAATATGCAGTGTTGAAGATGGAACAAATAACACAAAGAGTTATTAGAGCACAACATCATTCTAATAATAGAGATCATTTAAACCGTTTGTTTCTCTACCAGCAATTAAGTGGTTCACATTTCGCAATCCACGTTAAACTGTATAGGTACTGGTACACACATGATAGTAATAATGGTTACAAATCACTGCGGTGAAAGCCCTTACTCACCTGGAGTTGTAGTGATATTGATGATGATGAAGATGGAAAATATAAAACTTCATTTATATATAAGAAAATTTTCAAGCATCTTCGTTCAGTTTCACATATTAGATAATATTAGGAAATCTCATGAATGGGCTATTATTTTGAAACACACTGTATATATAATTTTTGTAGGGGTCGCTTTTAATTTTAAAAACATTGGTTAATAGAAATTGAAATTATTTATGAAATGTCGTTATTTTTTTTTCGTGAACACTATTAAACTAATATAGTATGTATAATACGTATAGTACATATCATATATGTACAATGCATATCAAAAATGTATAAATTTAATAATAATGAGTTTTCGATTTCATTAAACTCGAATACACATGTGCACATTACACACATGTTTTTTGTATTCGTTATTACCATTTACATTTGACCATATATATACATACTTAACTTACGTATCCAAATGAATATTTATATTGATTGCTTATTGACAAGAGTATCGTTAGAAATAGGGTGATGTCTATATTATGCGCATTATCATGCGTTATGCCATTTATGCGTATCTGTACAGATGTACAAGTTTATTCGATATAAGGAAGACATGCATAAGTACAAAAGATGATGTGAAATTTTTTTTTTTTTTTTGAAAACAGAATTTCTATGCTTACCCTAATTCATTCACAAGAATAGAACTATAGAATAGTGTAAGTTTTATTTTAAATTTTGAAATATTGGAACTTAGAATTCAGAGTGTAAACTAATGGATTTCTTTAATTTCATAATTTTTTTTAAATTTCATTCTTATCGAAAATTTGAAACACCCTAATATAATATTAATTACACTGCGCGATTAAATAATTAGTATAGCCACATATAGCCAACAAAAGTTTTATTGGTTTTATCTTTGTCTCCTTATACAATATACGTACGTACATAGAATTCTGTCAAAATCAAAGGCCATTTAACTGCGACGATGTTAATCAACGCAACAACACTGATATTTTTTTAATATTTTTCCATCCAGTTAATTAGCCAACCAATCTGTCCATCCAATACACATACACGAGTAAGTATTATCATTTCGTCTTGTCATACACATGATCAAGTTAATTGGCAATCATAGAGCTATACACAAGTATGTAGTTACATAGGCATATAGGTAAATAATTTCAATTTTATACATGTTGATTTCTTCATCATATATAATTTTTTTTGTACACTCTCGTACTTAATTTTTATAAAACAAAATGCATAATAAAACATATGATCACCTATGTGGCTGGCTATATATGAAAATACATATGAAATTATATGTATGTAATTATACGATATCTTGCACAATTTTTGTCAAACCAAAAAACAAAAATAAGAAAAAAAAAATATCACTTAGATACTATTGCAACACATATATACACTATACAAATTATAGGAGAAGGTAAATTATAAATAATTTCGGAAATGTGGTACATAATGTATTGACATAAATATGTTACTCTTATCTAAATACTCATACATTTACGTATGACTTGATAAATAAGTATTTCCAAGTATATGGAAACTGGCACATGATATAAAGCTATAGAATGATATTTTGATTATTCGAAATTTTTTATTACAAATTATTATTGTGGCATAAAATCAAATATACAAAAACTATCGTCGTCTACATTGAATAAAATCGAAATTTTTTAAATTGGATCTCATTCGTATAAGACGCGACAAATAATCATTTTTATGGTACTTAGATCGTTTCAATTTTTTCTACATTTTTATTTTTTGTTTTAATCTTTCAAAGTTAGTTATAATTATGTACAAAGGTATGTGTCCTAAAATGAATAAGTAATAATATACGAGTGTAAATTACATATACATACAACGTACGAGTATACTATAATTATTGATGGAATTTATAGTTACGAAATTAAAATGCAAAAATATCTAACATGCGACCATAAAAACAATTTTGACTTAATATACTTGTATTATATTGTAATCAAAGTTTCAGTTTGTTTTTATAAATTTAGGAAAAAAATTTGCCGTATGTTTGACACACATTTTACAAGATATACATAAGTGTACATACTTAGGAGATAGGTACTTGATGCATAGTTTGTGGATTTACGTGTATTATGTATTTACTGCAGCGTATGGTTTTTTTAAATCTAAAAATTTCAGTTTCTGAAATGATAAAAAATATTTTGTTTTTGTGCATTTTTTTCGCTCAGAAGAGGTTAATCAACTTTCAAATCAACTGTCGTTGCGTATGTAATCAAAATGAAATCATAAATGATTGTTGATGAAAAAATACGAGTATGCTATCTATAACTATAACTAAATACCATATAAATACATATAAGTATTTAAGTATATGGTTTTTGCTATGACTGAAATCGAAAATTATGAAAAACTGGACATAATAATTCTAGAAAAGAAAATGATAATTATTTATAAAATTTAAGTATAGGAGTTTTCAACATTTATTCGATACTGAAATTTGATAGGATTTTTTCATTAATTTTTTCTCTGTAATGTGATCCACTTTTAACTTTTAAAGTACCTGTGTAGTTAGCTATAGTTGTTGTAGACATCGAATAGTTTTGTATGTAAGAAAAAATTGCTAATGAAACTATAGCTCCTTTTCTTTGCGCCTTGCATAAAATATCATATATCAATTTCTATAGCTCCATTGTTCATATGCGTAGTCTTCATTTTAATGTGATTTTTTATTTATTATGTTCTTGACCCTACAGAAAGATGCATTTTCATGTGCCTTTTCACTGATATAACAGTTAATTTCTTCTGTTTAAAAGCGTTTTCTTTTTTCTCTTTAATAATTTATTATCTTCTTTCCTTTCAATTGTTTCTTTTTTATACGTAGGTGCGTGCTATTTTGTATAAATATAATGCCGTATTAATGGATTAGCTAAACTAATAATACTTCTATTGTCTTTAGTTAAACCGTTAAACTATGTAAGTGCTAAGAAGATTACTTAACCACAAGCGAATCTTTTTTTTTTATTTCTATTACGTCTAACTTTGAGTATTTTCCATATATGGAATTAATTTCAAAATATAACCATCATATTCCTATATATGTATGATGAAAGAGAAACGGAAATGATGAAGAGATTTAGTGCATTTACCGTAGATTTTGATTTTCGATTTTGAATGATATTGCCACAGCTTTAGCCAGAGACTAGAAAGGTAGAGATGTATACGCGTCCAACGAAACCGGCATTGACAAGAATGTAATAAGCGAAAGTAAATAATTTTAAATTGGAACAATATATGTATACTCTGAATCTATAGGGTAGAGCAAAAGTAATTTTATAATATGAATTGGCTGCCATTTTATTAGAAATGAAAAAGAATGGATTCTGTTTTCACGGAAAATTTATTTAAATTTGTGAAACTGATGACATCTTGAAGAGTTAAAACATGACGACAATATAGACGTCATTTGCGAAAATTGTGGCATATTCCTATTATGACATAACTTTTCATTCACCTTATAGACTAGATGGAATCTAGATTGTATCCAATAAAACGACATGTATACGCACAGACAGACCGAGTTCAAGTATACAAAAAAAAAAAAAAAAAACAAAACTCATAGATGTGCAATCTGTCATTCCTAAATTTCCATAAATATACATTTATTCCTCTTTCAATTATTTTTTTTTATATCATCACATATTGAAAAATAAAATTTTATAAAATAATTAATACCATAACGAATTAGATTTCAATTATTTTCATTTTGTATAATGATTTTAAAATGCAATTAATTTCTAATATTTTTCTTTTGTCAATATTTTCATTTCATGAAAATCCAAAATGTTAACATTAAAAAAAGAAATTGCTACAAAATAATAAAAAAAAAAATAAAAAATTAATCAAGACCGGTTACCATTAATTTACTCATTATGTATATACGTTTGTATAATGAAAACGAGAAATAAATTTCCATTTCATTTTATACTTTTTTTTTTCAAATGAAAGCAAAAGTAAATTGTCGCATCGAGTAGATTTATGTCTTCGACACACAGAGGTTGAAATTAAACAGATTTCATTTTAATTTCGAGTAGAAATTACGAAGGTGACACACAGCGATTTTGACAGTTTGTCTAATTTATTTAATTTATCTGAACATAGCCTACTTTAACAATCAATTATTATATTCAATTATTTCTTAATGAAAAGTTTAAAAAAACATTGTTTTGGTTTACAATTTGTTGGTAGATGTCTCTGTTCTATGTAAAGAGCGAAACATGAGTAGATTTCGAGCGATAATTACGTATTTTTTATGTAATTTCGCTGACTAGATTTCGGCCCAAAATCCGTCGTTTTTTCCGGATTTCGAAGCTGAAATTAGCAAAATACTTAATTTTAGAAAAATAATTAACTAAATAAAATAAATGCTACAAGATACAGAAAGTATAGAGTATTATGTGTTATCAAATCAAAATTTGATACGTGTTGTTAATCTTTGCTTGTCCAAGAAGACTAAATACCCTTATGATACATATAACAACATATCTGAGATATATTTGGGTACCTACTAAAAAGTAAGTAACAGAGCATAAAATTGTATCTTGTGTCTTTTGTATATTTTTGTATATTTACATAAATGTAGTTATTTACTTATTTACTGACATTTTACAATTACAAGTCAGTGATGCTGATAAATTACTTTTATTACATATTGGAATTTTGAATGTGTTTATCATGAATTTTTAATTTTAAATGATATGTTAACATATTAATTACACATGCATAGTATCTTATTATCGTCTTTGATAGTATATACCTGTTCATGAACAATGGATATACAAAAAAAAAAAAATTAAATAAAATTGAATTAAAATAAAACTAATAAAAAAAAAAAATTAAAAATACAAATTCTGTATACAAACTAAACATCAGATAAAAAAGAAAATGAATGAAAATTTGAAAAAAAAAAAAAAACATTTTCATTCTGATGATGATTAGGTGATTATAAACGAACCGTGGATTATAAATAGGACGATTCATTATAAAAATAAAGAAAAAAAATATGTATATTTAATATTTTCTTTATTACGTATACACACACATACCATAACCAGAGACCATATAAATATTATATGGTCTTTTGTATATAAACTATACTGATTCGAAAAAGTATTGGGACATTAACGTTTTTTTTTTCGGTTTTAGAAACTTATTATGTGATAGAAACAATTTTACAAATAATTATAGTATTTTCGAGTATAGCTGAAAAGAAAGCCATTCATAAATAAGAAAAGCTGATGGTTGAAGACCAGTCGAGAACAGTTTAGCGTTTCAATACTTTTTTATGTCAGTGTATGTACGCATTGTAATTTATTTATTATTATTTTTTCTTTTTTTTTGTTTCTAAATGTAACGTAAAATAGCATTTTATATGTACTCACATTTTTGTAAAAGACATGTAACATGTAACAATGAAGCATTATAATATGTACTAAATATTTTATGCGTGCATGCATATCATATGGACATATGGATGGATGTATCATATTTTGTAACTTTCACTATAGAAAAAAAAAATTAAAAATGAAAAATAAGAAATATGTACATCATACTATGTAAAAAAATAAAAAATATATAAGTAAAAATTAAATTTATAATAATCTTTTGTATAAAATTACACATGATGCTCATGAACTAGACACATCATTATAATGATGCCAATATAATATATATGATGCTGATACACATCAGCGTACACTCTTCATACATGCATGAGTATGCATAGTACATGAGTGTGTATTGTAAAAAAAAAAGAATTAAAATATGTAAATAAAATATAATATAATTTTTCAAGGTTAATTTAAAACCAAATATAAGGACTTAGGAGAGGGGAAAGGAGTAAAGCAATATAAAAATTTATTTACATATTAAATACATATCATGTATAGTTTATATATGGATGGATACAGTTGTAGACGATTACACTTATAGCTGCCCTACTCACCCTACTCATTACTCCATGCAAAGAGAAACTTGACTCGAATAAAATCAAAACAGAACATCAATAGGAGATTTTATCGATAGAATCTGTGTTAGAATTAATTCAATTAGAATGTATAAAAGTTGTGTAGTTGATTCAATGAAAAATAGAAGAGAAAAAATTGAATTTGTTTTTCCATGGCACTATGCAGCTCGTTGAAAATTTCTCCATCTTTTGCATGTTAAATACTTAAATACGTATTACATAAATTTATATCCGTACTGCATCAATTTACTAATTATTATCAGTATTTATTTTTAAATAATAATCTAAGAAATTTATGCGTTTATTTTTCAGTTAAATTATTTAATAATACTTTTTTATTGGTAAAATTTCACCTTTTCATTTAATTTTTTCACTATATTGTCTTCATCTCTATCTCGATAAAAATTTTTCGCATAGTAAGCAGATTATATTTAGATACAAAACGTTGAATGTACATAAATTTTTTGTCTATATACGAACAAAATAATTACGTTTTTTTTAGCACTGTGTGTAGTACAAACATACCCATACAACCACACATTTTTCAACACCTACTCTTCAATAAATCATCATCATAATTAGGTAATTATATAGACGTCAGAAACGTACTCACATAAATACACTACGCGGTACACGAATTATTAATTTATTTTTATTTTTTTGGTATATGAACTTGATGATAATATCTGTAAATAAGTACATATTTTGATAATAAATATAAAGAGGCGGTTTGTAACATTGTAATGAACTATAAAAGAAGAATATGATGCTCATATGTACATATAGGAAAGTAGCTGTAATTTGGATGTTGAAATTTTGAAATTTTTATTACAAATTATAAAGAAGATGAATGAAAGAAATGAAAGTAAAAGTTTGCTAAATTTTGAATGATTAGAATGTAATGCTCTTCTCTTTTATACTCGAAATGATAAATATGAGAATTTCAAAATTTTACATTGCTTGCTGCTTACTTTTAAATCTTTACTACGAATTTTTTTTTTTCACTTTTGATATGAAGATAGTCAAGGTTGGTCAAGGTCTAGGGTCTATTTAGAAAGATTATCAAGAAATGAAAATTTCTTTAAATAAATAAATGATGAATGTTCAGTCATAATGTGATACATCTATTTTCTTCAGTTAACGATTAAATGAAGGAAAATAAATTAATGATTTATGCAAATATTTTGTAATTTGAACATTATTCATTTTTCAAATGTTTATTTTCTAATATTTTTTAATTATTTCTACACCAACTGAGAACTGTAAAATATCAACTACATACGAAACTACGAAATACAAAAGTTAAAAACTGCAAAGCATTTCACCTTCGTAATTTTTCAAAAATTTCATAGTTAACAAATGTATGGAAATGAACTACGAAGACTACGAAAAGTGACATGAATCCCCCCTTATTACCTCTTATTTTTATTAATTTAATATATGTACATATGAGTTTATGTTATTCAGGTGAAAATAGAATCAATCGATGTTTATCTAATCTATAAGCACGTATACATACATCATTATGATGCAACTATAATACGCATTATCATTAACATACATCCGACTGCGAGTATAGGCAGCAATATAGCCACTAAAAATATTAAAGTATGTTACCATTATTTTTACAAAAAAAAATTTTTAAATATTTTTTAATTAAATTATAACATGCATATATGCATACTAAATATGTACTACCGTACTACTCGTATACTTAATATTATAACCAATCCCTTCAGTCAGATATTGGCAATTGTATGATATATGATATATGTATAAAGGAATTTATGAATTTTTAATTAATTTTCATTTGATTTTTTAATTCATTTTACAAGTATGTATTTTGAATTTTTTCCAATGTGTAATTATTTAAACGTGAAATTATTTTTTAATTTGATTTTGAAAATTTCAAAAAATTATTTTTATCCATATGTACAAGTTATAAATACGTATACACAAAAATGTGTATACGAGAATATGTAAGAGTATATATGTATGTATATGCTTGACTTATGTGCGGTTAACTACATATACTGTATTATAGGATTATGTACAAGAATGTTAAAATTACATGAAATTATCAGAGAATATCGATGAAAAAAAATTTCATTTATAAACAATAATCACATATAGTACATGTAGATATATACAAATACATGGAGATTTCAGTATCATTAATATATGCATATTTCAGTAACAGTTTTTTTTTTTTTTTAAAAATATATCGCATTAATTTTCCTAAATTTTTAGTTTCATAAATTATAATTAAACAATTATTTTTAATAATAATATGCAACATACAGTGATGAACAAAACACTTGCAACAAAACATATTTAAAATGTTGCAGCACAGATATAAGTAACTACTTAGTAGGGTTTTAGTTTAATCGAATCATTTTTTTTTTTTTATAAACATTAGAAAATCATTGGAATTTGCAATATTATTTCATTTATTTACTTCTTGTGGCTATAGCATTAAGATTTCATATTATTTATATCAATAATTAAGCAAAAAAATAAGCAAAAACTATTGAAACTTTTCATTTTTCAGTAACAAACCATTGACTACATAGTATACATTTTTGTATGATAACATTATATAAATCGTTTATATGTGATAATGAGCAATATGGAAAATGAAATGAATTAATTAACTGATACTGGAAATGAAATATTTTCTCTTAATTATTATTGATTTCGGACAAAACTTGAAAATTGAATAAATGTTGATATTGCAAAATGTAGATACAGATTTGTTGCTATCATTTTGAAATCTTCGTTGAGATAAATGTGATTGAAATTTTGCATAATTATATACAAGAGATCACAGATATTTTAATTTTTCGATAATAATTGATAATTTCATTTAAGTATAATTGCATATGTTTTGTTCATAACTATATAATATGATATAGTATTTTATTGAATTTGAATTGCAACATTGAATAAATTGTACCTGTCTGTATGTACGTTTACATACGATACGAGTACTAATATGTATATGTATGTGTGTATATGTAGTGCATGAAATTATATTTTTATTATTCACTGACTTTATTTATCCATTAAAACAGTTTATGCATCAATAAAAAAAAATATTATAAATCCATTACTCGTAAATTAATGAAAAATGACCATTTCATTCGAACTATAAGATTGTTACATATGTATATGAATAAAGGTGTGATAATTTTTTTCTTTTGCGTTATTGGAAGTAACTTTTAATTTGAAAATTTCATAGTCGTATTTCAATTATGTATATGTATACATATACATGTATGTATAATTGATATAACGTATGTATATATTTTGGAACCTGGAACAAATTTAATTACGATGATATATAGTAGACGTGCAGCTATACGTTGTGAATATAAAACTATATTAAGCAATTTTGTATTTTATGACACACTGTGTAGATTTTAATTATAATATTGCATTGAATTACATTATATACGAATATGTACGTACGATAATAAAATTTACACGGTTTCTATTGAAATAAAATTATGTACCCTTTACCAATATATCTTCTTTTCAATATGCACTCAGTTATTTATTATTTTGAAATTTGTAAAAATCCATAATCTATGTACGCATCTCACCTCACACATATGTATGTACAAATACAATAAATATGATAGGTATATGATGATGTATAGGTGCGTCTTTGTATATATGTATTGTATTGTATCTTCAATTATGAAAGTGGTCTAAGTCAAATTTTACATCATTTCAATATATTACTTATGAAAATCATTGAGAGGAGTCTTAATAGCTAGATAGTAGAGATTGAGATGATGAACTCGTAAACATAAAGTATCAAATTCTATTCTCGATTTATGCACTAATCTCGCTCAAGTCGATCATAAATTCGATCAACAGAGAACACTTCCAATCAGAAATAGTGACTTGAGAAAGCCAAAAATGTTTTTGTTTTTGACTGTGCGGTGCCATCTAAAGTCTAATTGCGAAAGAAGATTTTGTTTTATTTTTTTATTTTTTTTTTATTTTCAGTATTAGATAATTTTCCATTGTACAAACCTTAATCCTAAATCAGACCACAGATCATATTTAATTTTACTTTTTATAAAAATTATTTTTTCTAATTTATAATAATTGCCTCTAAATTTAAGTACCATATTTACTTATATATTTTATGGTTTTTTTTTTTACTTACGATTCTACCATACAGTGTCTGTGACTGTAAAATCTTTTATCTATAAAAAATTAAATGCCTACATCGTGTCTGTACTTATACTCATATTCCTAAGCATATATTTTATAATTTAGCAGTAATTAATTTATCATAAAAGTGTTTGTACATTCGTTTTATAAAATTGTGAATGTGGGTATGTGAAGGTATGTAATAAGTTAGATAGGTATGATGTATGATGAAAAATTACATAAATTAATTATTTTTATTATAAAATTTTAGAAGAAAATCGAATGAAAATGAAGAAAAAAAACCGCTAAACTATAGGCGAAACTATTAAAATAAATTAAAATTTTTAATTTAAAAAAATTACACACACAAATACACATCATGAACTATCGATATTTTTAATACTTATAAACAAAATTCATATGTGAATTATTTTGGGCTTAAATATTTTACAATAACCATACTGGCATCATATACGAGCGAACACATGTAGGAATACATAATTAATTCATTTTATCATTTTTTTTTAAGATATCGAACGAATTTGTATTATACGAATATTATTTACAGTTTACACCTTCTTATACATATATCAGACACACAGATATATAAGATATTTTTACATATAGATATACATTTAAATATATTTATATTATACGTAAATTATACATGAAATGATTTACGTTTTCTTTATAATGTTCATCATACAATCATTTTTTCTATAATGGAATTATAATTATGACAGATTTATTTAATTTATGCACATACATACTATAATACTCGTACTTTGATGAAGAGTGAAAGTGAAATGTATATGAATATGAATAATAAAATATGAAAATTATATATATGAGTACAGTAACAAAATTTGAAAATATATTTGCCTTTCTGTTTTTTAAAATTCATATTCGAACGAATACGTATATAAGTACTTAGTTATCTATATATGTCTAAATGCGTGCATGAATGTTTGCCTACAATTGCCTATGGGATACCGGATAAATACTTATTTTGATCACTAGAAAGGCGGAAAGTTATCTAGAAATTCAGATATGAATGTGATTGCAAATGTGAATAACTGTACCGACAATTTTTGGTTCGAAATAAAACCAAATATTTGTAGGTAAATAGTTGCACAGAATCAACTTTAATAAAACATTAGAAATTAGAATTATAAAAGCAAATAAAGACGTCAGCCAGAACAGAGATTATCCATCAAAGTATCCAAAGTGAAGAGGTAGTTGACGACATTTAAATAGTAACAAGACTTCACAGTCAATCATGTTCATAAGACCACTGAAACTTATATACAGTGAGAAGCAAGATGTATAGATATAGAGTAACAAGGTGAGCCAGAGCGAAAAAGCTGTTTATGAGAAGTATCCTGTCAGTAAATAATCTCGATCATCGAAATATCCCTAGACAATTTATACAAGAACAATATACGAAGTAACATTATCAATTATTTTTATATTTAAATATTTTTATTTTATTTTCTTATTTTACTTCGAATGATTCATCATCATAAACAATTAATAATTCAAAATTTAATCTTAAAAAAATTCTTCCCATTACAAGGTAAGAAAAATCTAAATAATTTTCTTGAATCAGTTGATAAAAATGAAATGACTAACAAATTAATACATATAGCTATTCAGAACAAGAAAGAATTGATAAAAATAAAAATAGCAAATAGATACATATACACAACATTCTAATCGATCACAATTAAAATCAAATATTTTGATCACATTCGCTTCTGTGGATTTTATCTGAAATAAGTAATATATGACAGTGCGATAAAATAATTCTGTTTGAATACGAGTAAAATACTTAAGATGAATGCTAATTTGAAAAAAAAAAAAAAAAATGAGAATATGTACATATATAATCTTCATTAGATTAGATTATTATCGCTACTGTATGGACTGTGTAGCATATAAATGATGTACAAGTATATATAGCTATACTTACTGCTCATATATAGATATAGTAACATAATTTAATTATGAATATAAGTACAGTAGAGTAACGCTAAACCGGATTAAATAATGAAAACTTATTGAAAACTTTTCATTCATTTTATGACTACGTTACTTTCTGAACTGATTATCAATCAATAAATTTAAGTTTTAATAATTTCACACGTTCAATTTTACAAGTAAGTATATAAAAATATTTAAAAAAGATATATGCAACTTCTAAATTTCGATAACATAAAATATGTACCATAAAATTCTATGATAACTCTGAAATTCGATTTAGAGACGACAACATTTTAAAACAAACATTTCGAATTGTAGGTTATAAATATTGGGACGGCATATTAAATAATTCGAACATTATAGAATATGAAAATAGTGATGCAGATTAGTGTATTATCATCAGGATTACCTAAATTTAGTTTAACGATATTTTACTGTACTGAATTTGTGTATATATACTCAATATATATGTATGTGTGTCAAATGTGTACATAAACAGAAAAATATCTTTATGAGTTTTGAACAAATTCTTTCTCATAGTTGTCTTGAACTTATTTTCTATAGAATTGTATAAAATCTTGATAATAAAAGTTTACTTAACTTAACCTTAACTTCATGAAGAACAAAAATAAATGGCTAATTTGCATGTTAACCATATATAAAAATGACTACATATAGAGATATAAATTGCATTTACTTTTGTATGATTTAAAAGATATTTTAGAGAATTTTCGTATTAACAATATGGTAAATATTTATAGGTTTCTGTATATCATATCATATGTACATACATCCATATATGATTGAATGTAATGTATACAGAAAAAAAATAAATAAATAAATAAATTTAAATATACCGTTTGCAAGTTTTTAAAAAATATGCAAATTTCTTGCGAATCAAAATTATTAATAAAAATTCAAATTTATATTTAATTTGTTTGTGTTTCTTTTACTATATATTCAAAACGGGATTTACTATTTTCACAAATAAATTGTAAAGTATTTTGTTTTTTGAATAAATTGGGTAAAGGTATAGATTTTAACCCCATTCGCGGAAGGACTTTAGTAGTATGACAATCGATAGAGGGGGTGACCCCAATCAACAATCTGAGAAAAATTCGTGGCGCTCACCCCCCCTTAAAAAGATACACCCCTTTGAAAAAAAAATTTTTTTTTCTTTTTCGCCAATATCTTCATAACGGTAAGTGATACAAATTTGATATATGGCTCAAAAAATTCGTCTTTAAATGCTCTAAAATTTAATTTTGTTTTTTTTAAAAAAAGTCCTTCTGGAAGGATAAAAAAGGACATTTTGTGTTTTTTGTTATTTTTGTTTTTTTCTGTATCTGTGTGTCATGTAATCACCAAAAATGCAAAAAAAAATTTTTCGCAAAATTTCGCGAATTTTTTTCGCTAAATTTCGCGACTTTAAACTACAATGAAAACAAAATGTACCTTGTACCTATCATAATTGTATTATAGAATTGTAAAAATTTTAATGTTAATGCAATACTAGCATTTATTTATATTTCTGTTCAAATTTATTTACTAACAATAATAAATAATATTATCATAATGTACAGTTATACTGTATGATTCAATCAACAATGAAAAAAAAAATTGATAATGAAAAATATGTAAAAATGTGTAATAATGTAAATGCAGGTAGCATCATTTGTTTTTGTTTACATTTTTTTTATATTTTACAGTTACAAATGATTTTCGAACAAAATGATAAATTTGATAATTCAAAGTAACTATATTCAATTAGTTCATGATTAGCAATTAATTCGTGTACTTTAAAATGCGATTGTTTGAATTTTTAAATATTGTTAACAATAAAGAATTATTATTAAACTTTTTATTTTCGCGAAAATTAATTCGTGAATATGTTATATGCCAGAAGTGTGGGACGCGAATTAAAGTCAATCGCGAAGGGCTACATTTACAGTGCCCAAGTAATGTTGTACGTGCGGTAAAAGGAAAAAAAAGGCGTATAATAAGATGCTCGTATAGAGTGAGCGCGTTGAGTGGTACGTGGTTTAAGAGTGCACACGAGATTTTTAAACTGTGCGAGTTTATCGGTTATTTTTTGTGGTTTCCTCCTCCACACACGGCAGTAATGATGGCAGAACTAGAAATCAGTAAAATGACTTGCATTGATTATGCATCATTCTGTCGTGAGGTAATTATTTAACAAGCTTAACCATTTTCTATGCAGACATACTTACCCTGTCAGATTTACCTTCTACAAATGTACATGTATGTAGAAGGTAAATCTGACAGGGTGAGTATGTCTACATAGAAAATGGTTAAAAATTGTTTCTTATCCCCTACAATATTTTCATCAATCTTCATTATCATAATTCTTTTAACAGGTTTGCTTTCACTGGGCAAAAAACCAGAAGAAAAAAAGAATAATACGCAAGAATAATACGCAAATATGTTACATTTACTAAAATTGTAGACGAGATTAGCACGAGCCTCTGCGCAAGAATAATACTCAAAATCACAAAAATAGTAAAAAGTGTAATATTATAAGTTTTTAATCATTTTCAAAGTTTTCAAGGTACATTTTGTTTTCAGGGTAGTTAAAAGTCGCGAAATTTAGCAAAAAAATTTCGCGAAATTTTGCGAAAAAATTTTTTTTGCATTTTTGGTGATTACATGACACACAGATACAGAAAAAAACAAAAATAACAAAAAACACAAAATGTCCTTTTTTATCCTTCCGGAAGGACTTTTTTTAAAAAAAACAAAATTAAATTTTAGAGCATTTAAAGACGAATTTTTTGAGCCATAAACTAAATTTGTATCACTTACCGTTATAAAGATATTGGCGAAAAAGAAAAAAAAATTTTTTTTTCAAAGGGGTGTATCTTTTTAAGGGGGGGTGAGCGCCACGAATTTTTTTCTGATTGTTGATTGGGGTCACCCCCTCTATCGAATGTGATACCTCTCCACTTGCTCCTGAGATGGGGTTAAAATCTATACCTTTACCATAAATTGTTATAAAGTGTATAGCTGTTAAAAGGTATGAGCACAACACAAATTATTCAATCTACGATTTTAATTCAAAAGTCAATAGACTTATTTTTCTCGTGGTCTGCATAAAATCTGCAACTATGGTTTCGTTTCTTCGTTTCTGTTTCATTTTTATTTTTGGTAATTCTCATTTTATTTTTGACAATTGACACTTTATTCTCTATACGGAATTAGTTACATTTAACACAAAAAAAAAAACAAAATGATTGTTTTGAGAGATTCTGTCAATTTGATAAAATTTTAACAGTTCAAAAAAAAAAAAAAAACAAATTTATTGTCAAAATTTTGGATAAATCTGTTAACACGGTCCGACGAAAATATAAATATACCATTTTCAGTTTCCTCTACTTTATGCCGTTTGCTAAAGTTCCAATTTTCTCAATTTTCTAATATCACATATTTTAACTTTTATGTTTACCCTTTTAACATTCAAAAATACTTTTAAATGATCCAAATTATGTACTTTTATTTCTCTACTTATGATACTTCTATATACCAATAGAATTTTTCTTTATAAAATTTACATACTAATCGTGACATTAAAAATACAAAAGAACAAGAAAATAGTAAACAAAGTAACAAATTGCTAAAATTTAAAATTCAAAATTATCTTTTTATTATGCTAGTCATATGCATGTATAATAAAGTACAAGAATTTCAAGAATATGATGACAATAACCGATCTTATGTATATACTAGGTACACATATAGTGACTACCATAATACTGTCATACACTCCGGCAATCCAATGTATTTGTATCTGTAGAAGTAGATATGATTCGGTAACTAAGCTCTTCAAACTTTATTTGAAATTTACTTCTACTGAATGAAATAATGTAAAAAATTTTGTATGTGTATTAACCAACTCGAGCATTAAAATTAATGCAAAAAGATTTGTTTGATTATCTTAGTGAGAATAATAGAGCAATAACAGTAGTGCCATTTTAATGTGGGAAATTTTTTTAAATATACATAACCACAACAGCAATGTTAGAAAATTTAAAATCTCAGAATTTTTTTTTTTAATGTTTTGTAAATTTTTACAAATAAATACACAATACAAAAGAATATGTAAGTAACTTCGACAGATTGTATAATGTGTGTGTACTTTTATAAGATATTTGGATGGATATACATTGAATAAGTTCTTTTTTTTTTTTTTTAAATTGAATTTAATTCAAAATCACTCCTTCATGTTTCGTTCGAATTTTAATAGTTTTTTCTTCTTATTTTAAATTTTTTTTCTTCCCATTTTCATTTTCCTTTATTTGTTATTGGATTGATGATATCTTTGGAGTTTTTCAAAAAAAAAAAAAAAAAAAAAAAAAATTTTCACATAACGCAAAGAATAGGTAATAGAAAATTTAAACGAAAAAAAATACATAATAATTTTTCTTTTAAATTACATATTGTTGTTACGTCATTCATTACAAAAATAAAATTTACAAGTATACGCGAGTATGTGTACATAAATAGGTAAGTACACATGAGTGAACAATTTTTTCCACATGAAAATTCATACATACTCGTACATACATTTATGTACTCGTACATGACCAAACGTATTCACATACCTAAGATGTACTATGTCAATCAAACTTTAACTGTGCGGTTCCTGCTAAGTATATGTCTATGATTATATCAGTTTAATGACATCGAAAATTATCAAATTTTCTCATACTTGATTTTTGTTGTTGTTGTTGTTGTTGCTGTTGATGTTTCTTTTTCCAATTTGATTCTAAAAAATTTTTTTTCGATATTTTTTGATTGACAAGTACATGTGTAGAAGTAATGCGAGTATGTACATATGTATACGTACTACGGTACTACAGATAAAATGAATCTAAAATTGTAGATATGAAATAAACAAATACTGGTGTTTCTATACATACTCGTATTCGTATATTATGTACTCGTAGAAGGAAACATGGCATGTAAAAGTTACATTATAAGTTCACATTATGTATGAACGGTTACGAAAGTTATGTGAACAAAAATTAATTAAAGATAGCGCTTTTTATATATTGCTCCATCACCATATAATTACAAATTCTTATATAACCTTCAGAGATAAATGACTTATTTCACAGAACACGAAAGACAGAAAATAGAATAATTCTAATTACGGGTTCTGTTTCAGATGTACTTTTATACTTTTTTTTTAAATTCGCATTTTTCTTAGTAGTTATGTCTGGCATTTTATCAAAAGAAAATTAATAAATCATTTTTTTTTTAAATAATTTTTGTTTTAATTTAAAATATTAATTTATGCAACACCTTATGTATTTCTTAATTAAATTTAAATTTTTTTTCAAAATTTTGCTTTATGGCTTTATCGATTTTGATATACTAACGTACATACAAATTAACATAAAATTGAATGATTAATACACATTTTCATTTGTTTGTTTTGAACGTATTTAAGTTTACATTTATGCGCAAAGTATCTACATACATACATACATATGTACAGTGTATTATCACACAAATTTAAATGTTGTCTTTCATTAAATATTTGATAAACAATAGAAAAAGAAAGTATACTTACATATAACTCTGTTAATATTTAAATGAGGTAAAAATAAATAAAAAAAAATGAATGTGCAAAAGCGAAAACAAACAAACAAACAATCAGTTAAGTATTGGTATTGGTATAAGTAATGTAATGGTCAACAATAAACAAGAAATCATGAAGACACAAACGAAAAGATGTATGCTCGTACTCGTATATGCCGCATGTAATGTATGTATATACTCAATTCAAGAAACCCTCCATAAAATCCTCAACAAAATAAGTAAAAGAAAAACCATACCGGTGAATGGCCTCTAAAAATCGAAACAAAAATAAAACATTTTATACGAATTAATAATAAAGTGAAGAATACGAAAGCTAAAAAAAAAAAAATAACCAAGTCACACCAAAAATTACATACTCGTCCATAATACATTATGTATGTAAGTACGCACAGTGCGCAGTGCAGCAGTCACGAGAATATTCCTACGTATATAATCGTGCACATATTGTATGTACAAGTATGCTCATGTGCGTTAATAATTTTCACAATGCCAGCCAAATGCCACCACATATCATACCACCGCGCAATGCAGCATGCATTATAATACATAGGCTCAAATGTAAAAAATTTAAAAATTTATTTTATTTTTCATTTATTTGAAAACATCAAATGATACTCTGATATGTACACAATCATCTGCATGTAATAGTAAATGATGAATCTCCGGTATACCCATTCATATATACATATGTAGTTCATATGATATAAGAAATGATCACAAGTGTAGATCTTTCTATTTGGTTTATATATGCATATTTATATGAGTGGATATTGTATACAGGATGTAAAATGCGGTAATGGTTTTTTTTTTTTTTAAATATAATCAAATTCAAACTCTATAGAAAAGTAACGATAATTTTTTTTCCTTTTGCCATCTTATAAATCATAGAAGATAACAACATGGGTATCGCAGTAATAGGTATCGCATCATAGTCTATAGGTATCATGCGCTATTGTTGTGCATAATTTCAAATTTTCAATGTAAAGTTCATCATCACTATTAAGTATATATCATCATATCAAAACATCACTCATTTGTTTTTGTGTTCATTCATTGTATGATCATCATCATAACATATCATAACACATAATACTCATCATAATTATTGGTATATCATTATCATAAATATACAGATACACATATGAAAGTGAATAATAAAAAAGCGATCATTTCTTTTTTTGTTTTTTTCATCAATTTTGTTATTGCTTCTGCTGCTGTTTCGTTGTTTTTGTTGTTGTTGATGATGTTTATACGAAAAACTTTCACCTGTATCTGTATGACTGTATGCTTATTTATTAATTTCATATATGATTACAAATCATAAACGTGTATTTATGTTGTATTCGGTTTGTTTCTTTTTCTTTTTCTTCTTTTTTTTTTGTAATAAAAAATAAAAGTTAATAAATATTAACGAATAAATCCAAAAGAAAATTAAAATTAAAAAAATCCAACAACAACAAAAAAAAAATAAACAAAACATCAATTTATTGAGTTTACCATATCCATATGTACATATCACTTTGCGCATGATCTGATGAATGAAAGCAAAATAAAAAAACATCAAATCTTTTGTTCACTGACCAATTTGATAACAGACTGTGACCTGTGAATATTGTGACAATTTTTTTTATTTCAATTTATCTATCCACAAATTTATAATAAATATCAAATTAATTTCAATAATAATAAACGAAAGATTTAAATGCCAGAAATAAGCGACAAACTTTTCTATGGAAAATTTTCAGTTTTTCAGATTTTTTGTTACCAATTATTCCGAATTTCGTATAGATTGAAATTTATTTCTTTTAATCAAAAATTGAATTTATAACAATATGCATGTGCATTTGTGCATATTATATTCATGTTCGTACTCGTATATACATATGTATGTAGATTCTGATCTGGATTTCATGACGAACTCTATAAAGATTTTACTATGTTGTTCAAACTGTAATTTTCATGTACTCGTGAATGTACGAGTATACATATTCTGTAAAAGATTGTAATACATGCATTTTCAAAAAAATAACAACAACAAAATAATCAAAATAATGAAGCAAACAAACAGCGGCCAGTTTCTTTATAATGCTCAAAGGCTCAAAGCAAATAATTATGTGCGAGCATTTTGACAGGGCAAACTGCAAATATTTGTGTATTGGTGGTAGAGTAACAAAACAAAATAAGCAAAACATATAGCTAGTGATTGATGCGGAAGAGGTTTCCGATGCGAAACAAGTCGGCAAAAGTTGGAGAGTATATATAAAAATACAAATGAACCAAAATTGGATATCGTGTTTGTAAAACTTTTTCAGTTTAATTTTAAATTTTTTTCGTTTTGTGTTTTTTTTTTTTTATATTACGAGTATGAAGAAGTGCATTCAACTAATTATACATACCACTCTATTTTTATAAAGTTTGCAACTTTTTGTATACTTATACACGATACGAATACGATACGGTTACATCGGTATGGTTTGGTATGATGCCTCCCACCCACTTGGTTAAAAGCTACGACTGCAAGTACTTGTAAAGTTAAAAAGTATTCATCCATCCATCCGTTTTTTTTTTATTATAATTTACCACATTACACATTGGGTGCAGTACAAATAGATTTTTGCGAAAACTGCTATAACGATGTACATATGTACATGAAATACAGTTATCGTAGTTCTCGGCTGTGGTATATATACTGCAGTGCTCTGTTGTTTCTAGGTATATATTCTATATAGGTACGTACGTATTCACCTGAGAAGTCAATGAAATGAATTCAGATAAAATCGTGTGTGGACTGAATTCAAAATGAATGAATCCATTCGATACGATACACTATACAGTACTATATAGGAAAAGTATGTAAACGTATACACAATCACATACATCAGGTATTTGAAAAAATTTTATATGTATAGTATGCATACATTCTCTTAGTTTGGATATAGTTTTCTTACGTCCATACATACAAATATCTATACAGTATGCAGTATGTATATTTGGACGCATATATGAATACGTATACGTATACGCGAACTTTATTTTTTTTTTTTATTACAGACAGTTGAAAATTATTAGATATAGCTTTATAGTTAGTCAGTTAGTTTGTAATTTAGTTCGCTGTTATTAGTTAGTTTGGCGTAAGTTATCTTTTTAGTATGTTGTATGATTTTTTAGTAGTCGCATAGTCTATTTATGAGGATTTATAGATACCTAAATATACAATATGTATTATATTGGTACACAAAATATACCAAGTTTATATACTACAAATACATTTTTGTAACGTAACATAACCAACAGTTAATTCTAAACGGAATTTAAAAAAATAAATAAATAAATATCTATAAATAAATAAAAAACTTGATGATAAAGTGCTTTTCAATTTCGTGCAGTTATAATAATGTAAGAAGATTGTTTTTTAAGAAGTTGATTATACATATGTTATATATGTAGTACATACTATATGCGCGTACAGTCTTGTGTGATGGATAGACAAGATATATACAGATACAGTGTATAGAGCAGATCGAAAATTCTATTGCATACAAGTATATTACATGTAATTCTTGTTATTTTTTTCTATTTTAATAAATTTAGTTTTTTTAATTTTTTTTTTGTTTTTTTACATTTGTGTGATTAAATAATCGTTATCATATTATCGTACATTACATATATATATTTTCTATAAACAAATATAAATATATCTATACCTATAGATTTCATATCTGCGTGTAATAGGTAATTAAGAATAAACTGTGAAAATGTTTACAATAAAAAAAAATGTAAAAAAAAAAACCAAGGAATGTATGTATATGTACGTAAATACACATACATGTAGTATCTGTATTTAATTTAATTTTCGTTTTTTATTCTTTTCATAATTTGATTCAATAATAAGATTAAAAACGGATATCATATGAAAATGATCAAATAATATACACGTCTGGATAAGTACACAGTGTATTTTTGTACATGGTACTAGTATTGCTATGGTATAGAGATTTTTGTATCTATACTTATATACAGTTACACACGTACACGTTATATACACTATACGCACTTGCACTTTATATATGCATGAATATGTAATATATATACGAGTACATACTTACATACTGGACTATATAAAATAAATGTTCATACATAAAAATTATCTTCTTAAACGTTATATCTTCTTTTATAATATGATTATGTGTTAATGTATAAAATAAAATAAAATTTGCAGTTAGAAAATTGCAAATAAACCGTTAAATTTATTTTATTAAAACATTATATTCGCATGTACATAAATGTATGCGATGATGATGATATTATGATGATGTTATTCTTAAAAGAATTATTTAATAAACTATTAAAGTCTGGATTTAAAAAGATGTACTATATGTTACATATATGCGAAGTTATCTCTTTATAGATATCTATTCTATGTATACAGGCATATACATAATATGGATGCATGTTCGTCGGTCATTTATGAACATATTTATGTACATAAGTACTTACTTATGTAGATACTTGCGTACTGTATACTGTTTTATATTCATCATATATTACAGTGTACAGATAAAATATTACTTTTTGCTCGTATATCTTTTCTGCGTATAAGTACATAACGTATAAAGCATCTAATAACGATCGTTTAATGAAATTTTAATTAAAAAGAAAATAATAAAATATGTAATTGATAATAACTGCGCTAAAAGAGAAGAATTATATGTACGTAGCGTGTATGATATAAAATTCTTCTTGTTACTTTTGTTGTTGTTGTTGATGTGTATTTTTGGTTTATTCTTATATTCTTTCTATTATTTGTTTTTGTTTTTTTTTTAAAGAAATGTTTTTCAAAATTAAATATAAAATCGATCAACGATAAATTCATCATCCATCCATCCATCCATCCATCAGCATTATTAAATGACAACGTGACGACTAACCGGCGCTCTTTAAATATAAAAACGAACTCTTATACAGATTAATGACAAAACGGCTAAATTACAAAAAAAAAAAAAAAACCCCGCAATAATGAAATAAAATTTAAAAAGTCTAAAATATTAAAAGAAAATATTTCATTAGATATACGAATGAATCTTGGATCATTTGTTTTTGTCAATCGAAATTTATTCTTATTTCTACGAGTTAACTTGAAGAAGATACACACACTAACTACGGACTGTACGAAATACGATACACACTCATATAAGAATCATCTGAAAAGTAATCGTTCAATCGATCGTGTCGTGGTATCAGTTCAATTAAACAGTACATATACATACTATGCGACGATGAGTATACGCGTTAGCTGTAGCTCTAGTGAATTTGATATCCGATTTTTTTTTTAATTTTTTTTTTCTTGTTCCAAGAAATATTTTATTGTACTCAGCTCATCTCATCTCATAAGTATAAGGTGATATAAGTGATTAAAAACTTTTCATATTAAAGATTAAAAAAAAAAAAAACATTAAACAGATTATAAAATAAAAACAAAATTGAACAGTTATAACTGAAATTAATTAAACTAAATGTGCAAAAACAATGTTGTTCTTATTTTGTTTTTGTAACTATACTCGGATAAAAATACACACCGCGAATATGTAAAAAGATACAGTTTAGTGTATAGAGTTATATATGTATATGTATCTTTTGAAAAAATAGCACGAAAATTAATTAAAAAAAAAAATCTAAAGTGAATTTTAATTACAATACGAAATTTTAATGAAAGATAAAGAAAATAGAAAAGAAAAAGGAGAAATAAAATTAAAATCAGAATCAGAACTTCAACAATCAGAATCAGAAAAAATCAACAATTAATTAAAAGAAAACAGTTATACGAGTTATACACTTAACCACATACACGAACATTAAACGTTTTTACGGCTTACATATATAGTACGTACATACTTTTTTTGATAGAAAATTCTGGTAATCATCTGTGAATATCCAATTAAAGTAACAGTTCAATTTAGTTGAATTTAATTGAAAGATTTTGAATTAAAATAATCTTTTATATAGTTTTTCGTATTTGTGTAATTATAGTGTATAGTATCTATTTTGTGTTCGTGATTTTTTGATTTTATTTTAATACCTTTTTTTCATTCTACTTTTGAACATTACAGAAAAACAAAAAAAGAATTTTCGTCGTTGTCATTCGCATCATTCATCTTATAAATTAAAGAGGCAAATAAAAGATCAAAATTGAAATAAATGTAAGTATATAGGTACACTATAATATTAATTATTACATAAATAGACATAAATATCACATCAATATAATCATTAGTTCTGTGTATGCGAATAAGTAGGTACGCGTATATTGTATATTGTTATGTTACATACATATTACTCGTACTGCTACTTAAATTGAAAAGATATTTATTTTACCATCGATTATTTTTTTGTCTTGTTATAATTTTTTTTATAGTTTTTTTTTTTTTTTTGTTTTTGTGGTAAATATTTTAAAGTAATTCGCGATAAATTTATTAATTCGTTAATTTTCTATATAAAGAAATACTGAATTTTATGAATTCATATAAGTACATATACTAGGTATGTATTTATGAGTGTACTTAGTAGCTCCAGGGTAAACAAAAAAAAACTAAATCTAACTACATTACATATGTACATACCACTTGTCTATTTAAGAAAAAAATATCTCCACTACATATACATTTAGAAGTATAAAAAAGTGCATATATGTATGTTTGATGGTATCTTGTTTTTTCTTAACTCAATGTATGTACATTCTCGTATTCGTATATATGTTGGTTATTCATGTTCAATGTTTAAGAAAAAAAAAATTATTTAGATTGTCAGATACAAAATATATTGAGGTCAATTCAAAATTCTAATTTATGAGATTTTTTTTTTTTTTTTCAAATTATTTATACATGCATATGATATTAGATAGTCTTATATGTACATACACGTCGTACCTTTGCACAGTTTATATGAATATTATTCACATAAATATTAAGATATTTATGTACTTATATGCGCCTATTTTATATACAGTTCTTACATGTCAATTAACTGGAAAATATTTTAGACATGTACTGACATTTATAAGTACTATGTGCACATACTATACTCTTAAAGGTAATCGTTTATTTAATATACATTTAATATGTTTATATAATATGCATTTTAATTTAAATTAAAAATTATAAATTGTTATTTTACATACATATAATACAATGGCTCAAAAAATTATTAGGACGAAATTTTATTTTAACACGCGACAATCCTAATTAGCACACATCAGTTTACAATCAATTTATTTGGTTCTATAGTGCGTAACGTTTCAAAGACATATACTATAACTTTTGATAACACTTCAATCAAATTTATAAGAAAGTAAAAATAATAAATTTAAGAAACTTAATTGTTATTCCATTAAATTAAGATAGAAATATAAATGCAAAATAATTCTTCAGTAATTGATTTAAAAAATTGATAAATTGAAAAAAAAATTAGTTTTCTGCATTTCGTATCATATCATACATATCAACAGTCGAATAATTCTTGTGTTTTGGTTGACAAAAAATTTTGTAAATTTTTTCTTTTTTCGTATTTTACATTAATTCTTCTTTTTCTTTTACGTCATGATTGGTTTGGTTCATTAATATTCAAAAGAGTGTTCTATCTATCTATATATCACAAATCACACACAGATAGATATAGTAACAGTGACAAGTAAAGGGAACGACATACTAAAAAATATAGATACCGGATGTACTGTGTATACGAGTATGTAACGAAATGAGTACTTAGCAAATTTGCATGCATGCTAGTCAAAAATCAAAAAAAAAAAAAATTTGACGAGATCATATACGGATTTCCGAATATAATACTCTAAAGAATACAATGAATAACAATATTAATAAATTGTTACTAATCATCTTTAACCATTTAATTAAATGTAACTGTAAAATGAATTATTATTATCTCACTGAATAAGTATAGAGATAAACTGTCAACTGGTAGATTAAATCGATTTGACTGTGACTTTGTTACTTTGCTGCTAATTTTGAATTATCAATCAAAATATCTTTTATTATTTTTAGCTTGTGTTTCGAATAATTCATGAAATTTTAAAAATCGAATATTAAAAGTTTTAAAGAAAAAAATTTTAACCTTAACCTTCAATGAATTTCATGAATTCATTATTCGATTTCATATAGCACATTTCGTACACTGTCCACAGTCAAAAACAAATTACCAAATTGTAAAATACATATTGTGTGGGACGTCGGCAAACTTTAAATTTCATAACAGTAGGCATTATTATGTGTGGCAAATTATATGTATGTGTGGCAAACGAGAAAAGCAAACTAATAATGAAGCACTTGGAAACGTACTCGAATTTTAAAAATAGATTTATTCATTTTAGCACTGAATTTAAATGTATAGGGTGGCATTTCTGCTTTTGCGGTTTGTGAAAAGAAAATAAAACATTAATTAATTTTAGGACAAACGTAATTAAATTTCATCCAAAAACTATTAACAATCATTGAGATTTCAACTTTA
Organism: Villa cingulata; assembly: GCA_951394055.1. Lineage (NCBI taxonomy): Eukaryota > Metazoa > Arthropoda > Insecta > Diptera > Bombyliidae > Villa > Villa cingulata. The sequence continues at coordinate 46,077,792 of OX596019.1, forward strand.
AAGATTTAGATATAACTCCTCATAAGATACAAGTGGTAATGTAACTGATTATCACGTTAAATTAAAGCAAAAACCTTCTTATCAGCCGCGTATTTACCTAGAACTGTAAACAGAGTAATTTCAGAGATACGAGTGAAAAATATTTGAATCTCTTTTGTGCATACAGTGTACTTACTAATATAAAATTTATATAATCTACAATGAGAGAATGGTCAATCGATGAAGTGCATGTATCGGTTAATAGTCGAACCATCCTGTATTTCATTGATCCATTATTTAGTTTTCCAAATAATTTAAAGAAATATTTACAAATCAAATTTCATTTTTAGTTTTGATGAAAAATTATTGAAATTAATTTGTCAGTTAAATACTCATATGTATAGATAATTTATGCATATACGTATAGGAGTATTTATGTTCATTTGTGATAATAACTCTATGTAGTGTCTATAGTATTGAAGACTTTCACATATTTCGTGATCATATGTCACTTGAAAAACACACGTAAATGCTAAATTAAATTTCGAAATTGTTAATTTTCGAATGTTTATAATTTAAACTTTTAATCCCTAAAGACACTAAAGCTACTCGCATATAATATACGTTGGCAGCCGCTGGTATACTCGTATACACGCACAATTTTTTTTTTTTTAATTAAATAAATAAAAATATAAAAGTACTGAAAGAAGAAGAAAACTTTTTCAATTGTATCTACCATCAATGTCACATAATATACTACGTAATTGCACTATTTTAGGCAGTCACATAAGAGCAAATATAAATTTATAAAAGAAAACCAAAAATCTCAAAATAAAAGCCAAAATATCAATTATATACTCGTATGAATGGCGAAAAATTTATAAAAGTAAAAACGTAAATAATTAAATACAATTACTTTTGATTACTGAAATCTGAAATGAAATTTGCCTAAAGCATCACCATATTCATATCATTATTATTGCAATAATACATATATTATTCGCTGTAATTTAATACATGCATGTGTAAATACATTGACACAGTAGTACCTGTCTATACAGTGCAGTTTGCAAGGCAGTGCTTATTTAACAATCTCAATTTCATATATTTTTTCACAGGTTTTATATCCATACATAATGTACTTATAATCATATCTCATATCTTACACAAGAAACGAATACACGTAATAAAAAATAAATAAAAATAAAATTATAAAAATATAAAGAGAAAAGTTGACCTGAAAATATACAACATATACAACGAATATACGTGTACGGATGGAGTAATATGTATACGCATATTTGAAAATATATATAGATACTGTGTAGGCACACTTTATATGAAATACGAGCGAAAAAGATATGATAATTGCTAAATACTGATTTGATTACATTATAAAATTAAAAACCACAATCAGTATAGTATCGGATATTACATGCGTACATGTACTCAAACAATCATGTATAAATATGAACTATGAAGTGTATGATGCAATGGATATTATCGCACGCTTGTATCAAAATCAGTAGAGATTGAGAATGCTGGTTCATATAGTATGTATGCACATCAACAAAATGAATGATTAAAGCCCTTGCAAAAGCATACTATTTTGCAATTTCTGAAATATATACATATATCGCTGCAGTAAAATGCAGTTAATGCTAACAAAATTTCTTTTTATTCTTTCTCGAATTTTTTTATTTCTGTTTGGAGTCGGTCCTTGTAATCCTTATTCTTCGTACAATTTGTGTCTCGAGTCATTTCGCTTTCTACATCTAGTCTTTTAGTACCACTTCCAACACCTCTGAGCCATGTTGTTTTGAGACGTCAAACACTTCTAATTTTGTATCTCGGTTTCAAGGGTCCTCTTTGCAATGTCGTTGGCATTTTGACTCAGTTCAATATGTTCAAAATTATATATGCTCAGTTCAAAACTGTCCGGACATATTCATTCTTCCTAATCCTAGTAATGTTACCAATTTCCATTTTAATAATTTCATTTCATTTCATTTTTTTTTTCATTTGTATTATAGTAGAGAGCTTTATATTTTATACATTACAACATATTACGCATGCGTACACTATTAAATACAATCCTAATGCGGTATCTAAAGAGTTTCTAAAGTTATATAAGAAAATTTTATAGAAAGTAATTAATTAGTCAGTCACATCATTTTCAATTTCAATTTTTACACAGTTACTTATTTGAACATTAATTTAATTTTTCATTTTTTTTATATTGTTCATTTTGAAATTTAAATAAAAACTTGCACTACATTTTACATATGTAAGTATGCAGTACCAGTAGTACGTAGAACGAATATTACATGTTATTTACTTACGAATATTACTTTAATATTTTTATACGCACAATCACACGCCATAATTGTGTAATTCTTATCATCTCTAATCTGTATAGAAAAAACATCAAAACATCTAATATGCGTATATACATTAAAATTTACTCTTAGATATGCATCTAAACATGAAAGTAATTAATTCATAAATTATACAAAAAGAAAAAAAAAGAAGAAAGAAGTTAACTTTTAACTAAAATAATTTTCCTACATATTTTTTAATATATTTTTTTTTTGTTTTTCAATTTAAATGGGAGCAAAAATTCATAATAAAGTGAAAGTGTTACTAATGCAGCTATTTAATAATTTACTTTCTTATAATTCTGTTACTTTTTTGGTGTATAAATTTTAATAAGGACAACAACTGCTGAAACACAAAATGTACCCTATAGTACTTAGTACATATTTGTACATATAATATTTTTTTGTAATTATTTTCATTTATTTGTTGGTGGCTAGTGGTGGTAATTATTGGTGAGATATTTTCAAAGAAAAAATTAAAACAGATTCATAAATTATACAATCGTACAATCGTAATGAATTGTCCGTGTAATAACTGTGGTAATCACATTACATAAAAATTATTATGAATATCATAAATCAAATTACAAGTCATTTTCTACTTCTACTACAGCTTGAGTGAGTTGTGAGGTTGTGATAAATGCTGTTTTTGTTGTTGTTTCTACTGTTTGCACTATTTAATGCTCGTATTTTCTTGACACTATTCAAATGAATTTTTTTTTTCGTTTTTTTAGTTTTTTGTTACATTTTGTTCATTAGTTTATGTAATTTTTTTTTCGCGCTTTTAAATTTTTCAATTTATATTAAATTCAATTTCATAATTTTAAAAGTGATTTTTTATTCTTTATTTATTTAGTTTGTTTTTGATTTTTAGTTTATTTTTTTTTTTTTTTTGTTATTTTTTCAAATTTACAATTTCTTGTTGTTGTTAATTTTTTATTTTTCTTTCTTTATTGGAATGGAAATAAAAATTTTTTTTTCTCTCTGCTTTTAGATCTTTTAGATGGATATTATATGAGCGTGTGATGTACATAATACATATTTGTCTGTTGTTTTGTTTTATTACATTGTTAAATAACATTTAAAATTTGTTTATGACTTTTGTATATGATGGTAATTATATAAATTACCAATACATTCTAATAAAATAAACGAAAACAAAACAAATAACAGGAAAAAACTATACTTTTTATAGATGTAAGATATTCATTTCAAATAAAAATGACAAGGAAACATTTTATGATATAAGATATAAGCATAAGGAAGTCCATCATATCATCAATGGTCAACATTTAAACATACTTACATCAAATCGAGCCAATATATTCGCAGAAATAATTTTCATACCCAAATCATGTTCAAATCATCATCAAACAAATATTTCAGTTCGTATAACTACATCGAATAATTGTGATACACATCGAGCATTATTATGTTTATGTAGTCACAAAAAGATTCTAAAATTAAATTAATGAATAAGAAGAAAATGATAATCTAAATTCTAGCTATAGATTTAGATTCGACTTACCTTAATACGCATTAGACATTAGACATATAAATTTGTGTTTGTGAAATTAAATCCGAATGACATACAAGTACATAGTATACGATCCAAAATGCGCATAGTACACATATTTTTATGTGACAATATTTTACAATCACCTGTACTAAATCAACTTGTTATAAGTATGCATATGGCTGAATTCAAGCATCTACCATTGAAACTGTCTACAACATTTCACAGATTAAGATTGTACAATTTATGATTATTCACAATCACAATAAATTATTTTAATTATAAGGTTATAGTATTATCGTATATCATTTTGTTTAACAATTTCTGTTACATAATCAAAGTAATCTGTGTAATGTATGTAATGTATAATGTATAATGTATGTAATGTAATGTATAATCAATGTATGTAATGCAATGAATTTTTCACATAGGTACATATCAATTCTCGACTAATTAATCAAGGTACTCTCGTTATATCTATTTGATTTTAATTTCTTTAATTTAACTTTAGAGATGTAAAATATTGTAACAAAATATAGTAGTTAACTAGCTTTACATATATACATACATACATAAATTCTTAAACGCATGCATGTAAGTATGTACAGTATGTACATGATGGTTAGATAAAATTTCTTTTAATCGCCAAACCGCAATTTTATGCATAAATCTGAGTGTTGTTTATTTAAATTTTATCTAAATGAGATTTTAATGGTATTCATAAGTATGTGCAAATATATATGTGCATGTATGTATGTCCCTATCCATACATACAATACAAACGTGCTTTTATTCATTCATTTAAACTTCGAGTAGAATTTACACGATTTTCATTTCACACTTCACATACATACATATCGGACTAAGAATTTTTTCAACATTTTTGCTTACTTAATTAAGTGGTTTTGCATACTGAAAGCGTAAAGATAATTTGTTGTGTGAAAAATTTCATAATAACTGTCATCTCTAAGCTATCGAAGAATAAGATGAAGAATAAAGTGATCTTTAGAAGAAAACAAATTAATCTCAAATTTTGTAATATTTTGCATGACATTTAATCTCATTTATTGACAATACCCTCCATGTTGTCTTTTATACTTTTGTGACAGATTGCATATTTTGTATCCGTATGTCCTGTTCATATTCATTAAATTTACATTTTTGTTATTCCTTTGTATTTGACCACTTTTGTCAGTTAATTTTTCTTAGTTTTTTTTCGCATTTTTTACCTCATTTAAAAAAAAAAGGTAATATATTTGTTTTACACATACATACCTGCATACTTAAATCAAATAAATAAATATGGTAATTTTGCGCAATCCCTTTTCTATGACACATTGTACTTTAATTGTACATGACACATTCAAGTCTATAGAAAACATGAATATAGGTGCATTGTATGAAGTGATATTATTCGTATAATAGAATTAATACTCTATACGTTTACATACAGTGTAAACAAAAAAATTAATGGAAAAATTGAATTGAATTGGGATTGAAATTGAAATGCGGCTGGTTTTTTCTTGGACCACATTTGTGAATGCATGTATGTACTACATAGATATCTATACAATGCATATATAATGATAACTTGTTTCTCTACATTTTAACATTTTTATACCCTACCCACCTACCTACCCTTCGAATCAAATAATACATATACGAGTACATATTATAAAAATGCGGATTGTATAGGTAGGTACATGAATTTATATCTCTTGAAATATTTTTTTAACATTTATTTAAATAATTTATAGCCACAATTTTCATATATCATATACAATACACATAATGTATGTCAGTATATTGATAAAATAATACACTTTAAATTGTTTTTATGTATGCCTATATAATAAAATTGAATGTATGTTGCAATTGAAATTCATATCATTCATTAAGTGCAAATAATACTCCTGATAGACGGCAATTCTTCAATAATCATTTTTTTCAGTTGTCGAATGATCATTCTGTCACCGTATTTTTGTAATAACAGCTTTCATTTTTACTGTCACTTATGATTGTTAGTTCTTTTTGTCACCAATAAAAATTTTCATTTCTTCATCTTATCTTCGTTCTCTGCTGAATGAAATTTTGAGACTGTTAATGATTATTTCAACTTAATTCGTTGGCAAATGAATTATCATTCTCTACGAATGAAAAATTTTCGTTTATCATGGGCATAAAGTTCAATCTAAATTGTATAATGATATAATATGTAGCGTATAATAACTCAAATATAATACCTAGTAATATCTGAACCATAAATAGGTGTCTGTAAATAATTAAAGACAAAAGAATAAGATATTTTATTTTAGTTTATTTTTAACGTAATCACATATGAACATGTAAATATCTATAAAAAGTAAAAAATGGCCAATAAAAAAACGTCACATATACCCTAACAGAGTGCAGAGTATTTAACAATGTTTCATTTAATTATTGCCCCATTGTATAAACTACAAAAAATTTACCATACACAGTAAATAATATCTGCATACTAATAAATATGAAAATGAATACATACATACATATATATAATAAAATTAAACTGTTATAAGTTTACGTAACATCAATTATTATCATATATGAATTTATAATAATCATTTTATCTAATAAAAAAGATAGAAAAAAAAATGAAATGAAAATGCAAATGTTCATCAATTTGCATTATACCGTAAAAACATTATAAATGCCGTATGTCATATTTCATGCGAAATCAATGATTAAGAAAAGGTTATACACCACACGCTATACACACTTACGTTTGTGTATATATATGAGCATGTACGTAGTTAATCTAACATCAATATAATGACAATATTGAAGATATTTTAGTAGTGGATGGATTACTAATAAAATTACAATGTAAACAAACGACGTGTACAGTAGATAAAATACAACCTAGAATATCTACGAACTGAATAAATCAATCAATCAGTGGAAAACATTTTTTTTTTCAAATATTTAAAAATATTTTGCATCGACACCGTCAGGTCAGCCTCATCTCACAATCACTGGTCTAGTTATTGCTTGGGTCTCAGTCATGGACAGAAAAATTGACTTTCTAAATTTTAAAAAAAAAATGTCAAAAATTCTAATTGAATGAAATAAACTTTTATATATAGTAGATCAAATTCAGAATTTTAAGTAGAAGTACTAAAAATGGATTCGATTTGCAAGAAGTTGTATTTAAAGTAGTAACAATACTCCAATTCTATACATCAAAGTTTTATTTCAACTAAATGAACTAACGTAAATCAACTGACATAAATACATCAAATCAACGAATATTTATTATTCAAAACTCCCGAAAATAAATTCTTAAATTTGAACATTTGATATCTTTTCTCGTACTTGGGTACACTATACATAGTATACTTTAAAGTATGTAATTGAAAAATTGAAAAAATTTTAAAGTAATAAAATAAATTTCCAAACATTTGACTAAAATATTTCAAAATCAGAATATATTTACATATTCAGAGACCTTCAGAAAATATTTGATTACATTCGATCTGTCTATCTTTAGATTTTTTTTCAAATTTTATATATACGAGTATATAAATATACTCCTATTTACCACATACTTACTTAACTTTAGATGAAGCTCCAATAATACATATACTCATTCATGATGTGTAGTGTACATACGTAACGTCTATACAAACGTTAAAAATTTCAAGACAATTTAAAATGTGTGTTCTCATAATTCACACACATAATTATACAAAATTTTTTTTCTTTTTTTAAATAAAAGATTTTTTATCAAAATGTAGGACATGAATTTTATCGTTTTATTGTTTGTTACTATACCTTCTCAGATCAGGAGAAGAAAATAAAATATTTATGCGTAGCATATTTTTTGTTATTCTTAAAAGTGAGGTAGACATACATAAAATAAAATGAATACATTTACATACGGATACGAGTACTCGTATTATGCGATTCAATTGAAAAAATTCTTGCATTTAAATTGACTGACAAATGAATGTAAAATTTGGACAATAATAAAACAGAAAATTAAATAACAGAAAACACAATTGAATAGTCACCTACAATAATATGGTAAATAGTTACCTATTTTTTGCACAAACTCTGCTTTGGAGAAAAGAAAGAAAAATGAAGAAAAAAAATGAATAAATATAAATGCAACAGAACGAATGACGAATAACGAGCACTGACGAGCGCAATAGCAAATAAATTTCGAAATATACAGAATAGTAATTTGTATGGGTAGGTGAGAATTGATATCAAGCTTTTTCTGAAGCTTTTTCAACTGAAAATCTTTTATGAACATTGGGCATTAATTAAAAAACAGATTTTAAAGTGTATAAGATATCTACCACTACCACTAGCTTACAAGATATATTATTGTTTTGAATTGAAATTTAAGTTTGAATGTAGGAGAATATAAAAATTGAAAAAAAAGAATGTTGTTTATTGAGCTCGAAACCCTCATCCATAGTCAAAATGCTTAATGTCAAAAACTAAGCTGCTTTATCACCATCAATGGCACTTGACACTGAAGCCAACTGCAGCACAAATCGAATCTTATGGCTTCCTATAAAAGTTGCCTTCATTCTACTCTATATTTATTTGCTTTATGCTTTTCCAGTTCCTCGAACAAAGTATTTTTCTTGTGTTGCTATCTACTACCACTACTACTTAGAGCCATTTTATTTTAGATCTTCCAGTTGGTCGCTTTTTCATTATTTATTCTGATCATGTTCATGTGTCCTTGCCCACTGCAGTCTTTTTAGTTTTATAATATCATTCACCTCACAGAAATATAGTCATATATCTGATATAATTCCACATTACACCTTAGTCTCAATCTCAAAGTGCTATTAATCATTTATGGAAGCCATCATTCCGTTTAAAAGTCCAAGTTTCATGATATCATATAATATCTGTAACTAAGTAGAACTAACTAAGAACAAATTTAGCTTATTTTGTTCATAATATCAAACGTTTTTATTGTACATATACACATCACATGTGCATTTTTATATGTGTATTTACTGAATATAATATAATGTACTTATTTAGAATTTATAAAATTTTCACATAATCATTTGCATGTGTATCTGTACATACATAAAATACATTACTACTTAATATACTGCACATCTTAGACAAGTGTAGTTCATTTCATGTATTATGTATATTATATATGTACATGTCCTTGAACTGTACAAAATGAAGTTTGTGTGCTATTTGTTGGCATTTTTCTTAACATAGAAAAAATTAATATTCTAATTTTTTTTTGCTTTGTTTTCGTTAATTTTCTTTCTTTATTGTTAGTTGTTTTTTTTTTAGTTTTTTACTTTAGCGCAGTGTAACATATATGTATAACTACACTACTCGCATTATTATTATTATTATTCACGTTCACACTCTATAAAATTTGTAATTTTTTTTACTCCAATCATTCATTTATTTTTGTTTTCTTTTTTATCATTTCTCATGCAACATATTCGTGTAAAATGCAAGATACGTGCAATATTTTCATTAAATATGCGTTTCAAATACAAGATACATTATGTACATATACATGTGTTCGTAAATTGTAAATTAAAGAAAATTTTTGTTATGATATGATGAAGAAAAAGGCTATCTGAAAGCATTAAAAATAATTATAAAGAATGTGCATGTATATCGATGTATCTATATATATATCTATCCATCTGTCTACATACGAATAAAAGTATTATATTCATGCATGTACATATTACAAATACTCGTACATACAATGTACTATAGGCTAGGATACATGTGTAGATTATGTCTTGCAAAATGTATACATTATGATATCAGTATGGTATGTTAATAAATTTCCATAATTATATATTACAAAATTTTTAATAAAAAAAAATATAAAAGAAGATATAAAAGATAAAAAATATATAAACTGAAAATTAGGTATGAAAAAAATCTTTGATGCATAAATTTAAACTTACTACCAATATCAAATCATCATCATCTTCTTGGATATAAACAGAAGCGTGAAAATATATTTATTTTTTTCTTGACTTGTATATTTTACTTTTTCAAATGTAAAAAGCACATACGTATTTTACTCTACCATTATTATTGAGTAATTAGTATACTTTAGTACCTATATGCGTATGATATATTAAAAGGTAGCCCTCAGACAATTGTTTTATATTTACTCACTACACACGCATATACAAAAATACGTACATATTTGCTAAAATTTAAGTTTATATTTAACTAATAATACTCTAACTCTTATAAGTACATACATATATACTATTTTCGTGTGAAAAATTTTACGCTTAGCTAACCCATCCATCCCATACCATTTCTCTATTCATACTATATTTATACAATTTTCATGATTTTTATCATTTATAATTTTTGATTCATTTTCACGAGAATAAAAACCAACTCAAATAAACAATTCTCTTCTAAGTATTATTATCAATGCAAATGTGTAATATCTACAATACACGAGCATGCAGGTAAATACCACTAGCTATAGATAGTAGATGTACTCTTTATGGCAATTTGCTTGTATGATGATTTGCTGAATTTAAACAATAGAATGGAAAAATATACAAAATCACACAGACACACATCATACTAATGGAAAATATGAACTCGTAAAACCCTATTGATAAATAAAATTGAACTCTGTACGATGACTCCAAATATATGCATATATAGTCAAAGAAAATTGAATTGAATTTGAATTTTTGTTCTTGCTCCTGATGAAAAAAAAAATAATCGTCAACAACAAAATAATATAGAATATAAATTGTGTAGCCTCGCCTCTTGCAAAGGAAAAATATTAAATAGAAGCATACAGCAAATTCAAAAAAATTTAATACAACGATGAGACTTTTGTACTGATCACATGACAATCACAAATGGAAAACAAAAAAAATTTCAATTGACTGCAAAAGTTAAGTGAATCGATTTTATCTATAGACCTACAAATAGTTTTCAATTTTAAATGTAAAACACAAACACAATTAATTTAAATATTAAACAAATAGAATATGTATGTATAATATGATAATAATTATACACTTTCAAACTGCAACCATACAACAAGGTTTGATATCTTTTAGATTTTCCACACACATTCAAACGTTTGGTAAAATCGATTGCACATAGTTTACTTGCAATTATTGGTCATGATGATGATTAAATAAGACATACATTACCAATTTACCAAACAAATTGAGAAAAAAATTCAAAAATACAAATGAAAATTTTTTGAAATTATTCAAATCCTCTTTTGGTTTATCGAATTTCAGTATGCACAGTACATAAACTTTTTATTAAACCTTTGCTTCATCCCGGAAAAATCAAAAATTTTTGATTTTAATTCCAATCGTATAACAAACAATAATGCGTATACGGTACAACGTACAATCTTAATCCAACTTGTTCGAGTTGCACAATCAAATTGGACTGTCTGCAGGTAGCATAATATGTGAATATTTGTTAAAGATAAAGAATAGACTTTTTCACATAATACGACGAAAAAATACAACAATCGCATAATTATACAAATTATATTATCAATTTATATACGTGAATGTATGCAATAAATCGCGTTCGCATATAAGAAATAATAGAGGCAATATAGATACATATATACATGTATGCAGTATGTGTGAATTTTTAATTAGATATTCCCAACTGATAATTTCGTTTATTTAAAATTTTAGTGTTTTTTTTTATGTTTTTTTGTTTTAAATTTTTAATTTTCATTTTACCGTGAAAATGTACTAAAAATTTGCTAAATGGCCTTTGTCTTGTAATTGTAAAATATATACAGACATGTTAATTGAAGGAGACATTCTTAATTACAAATTCACATATCGTCATCGAATTGTTGTATGAAAAATTTCGCGAAGGCTTACGCATATTATATCCATACGACTAGCGACATTTAGAAGTGCATATGCAGTTTAAAAAAAAATTTCTTTTCAATTTTTTGTTCTACAATCCTACGGGTAATTTAGTTGAAAGATTTTTTTCATAATTCCGCTTTCACTTGCTGTGCTGAAATACAATAACAAACAAACATTCTTACACTTTAACGCTAACACTCAAATTTTCTAGCAAAAATATCTTGGGAAAACAAAAATGTCAGAAAATATGAAAAAATTAAGTAAAGTAAAATAATTCATAGACGCTTAGTTTAAACTGTCGCTGGATGTACGTCTTGGGTATTGAAAATAAGTGTGAGCTTCAATCATTAAGAATTCATTACACACCTTATTTATACATATTGAATAATCTAGTTGCAAGACATCAATACGTCAGCCAGCACATTCTTTTGAAGGATTCGTTTATAGATAAAAAGTTCGTTATAATTCTCATTTAAATAAGTAACAGATTTTTAGGTTTTTGGATCTTAATAGTGAAAACAATGTTTTTTTTTTTCTCAATTCCAAATTCCAAAATATGAATTCTAACTATACATGTATTGTGCAGAAATAAATATTGTCGTAAATCTCTTAAGAAAAGACATACATACATATTTGAACGATTTCAAAGTGAAACCACATGAAACAATAGCACAAATATTTTAAATGATCATGGAGTTATATGCACCTACATTTATGTATGAAAAGTAAATATGTAAGTATATAGAATACAACTGTAATAAATGATGATGAATCTCATTTGTCATCATCATAGTGTATTATTGCTATAATAAGAAGAAAATTCTAAGAAAATATATTTTAACAATAATGAACATTACATACACAATACTTGTACATTTATTTTCATTTTCAGTGATCTATTGTTATATTATTTTTCTGTATACGCGACATCATTAATTAAATGTCTAATTATTTGCTGCATATACAAGCAAATACGTACATAATGTATGTCAAAATTGACAATGTGAAAATGGTTAAAAAAAAACAGAAAGAAACAAACGAATAAAAAATATTCACATCACTTGACACAATTACAATGGTGCCATACATAATTAAAAATTTTAAGAGAAAAACAAACAAACAAACCAAAAATGAAAATATGACATATCTTTATATGTGCATAGGTGATTTTTATCTACATGTACATATGTAATATCTCGTGGTATTTGATTTAAAAAATAAAAGCAAACATAAATAATATATAGAAAGAATCTCAAAAGAATGTGGGAAGTGTAGAAAAATGAAACGAAATAAATAAAGAGAAAAAAAACAACTTAATCTTGATTGAAATTAATTTACAAAGAAAAAAATATTATTATTCTTGCTTCTTCTCAATGAAAGAATATAATATATGTGTATATATGTAGAAGAATACTAATGTAAAAATTAAACATAATCAAGCAAACACACATATACTATATACAACATTGTCAACCTTCAAATCAAATATGAAGAAAAGCAATGACAAACAATAGTTTATGAAAAAAATTCACCCACCTATTATTACAAATTTTACATGAAATCGACTCTTCTTCCATTTGGTAATGAGTGGTAATGAGGAACGTTGTAATTTTTCACCATGACTGTCATTATGACAAAAACCAACATATTATGTACATCTATTTACCTAATTACAGAGTGTGTACACGTCTGCGGATGTATAGGTATACACTTTTATGGATGTATGGATGCATGTTTAAAGGTCATTACCAACATTATAATTAATGGAAATAATAAAAAAATCAAAGAAAAATAATTGTTTCTATGTACTGTGCAGTTGCAAGTAATTTGTAAATTATTGGAGTGTTTAACGCTGATGATATGATCACTATATCATTGCAATAATTCATTTTACATTACAAATATGTACATGTATACATTATGTATAAATTTTTTTATGTAGGCAAATAAATCTGATGAAAAATACATGAAAAAATTTTTTTTAAAAAAGAGGAATATATAGAGTAGGTAGATCATTACTTATGGGTGAACTATGAATCATCTTCAATTTCAATTTTTTTATTTCATATATTACTCGTACACTGTCCATTTTCTAGTTTTCATTCTAGATGAAATCTTGTAATAATTACTGATTTCGTCTGTTTAACATTCAGCGATAAATTGAAAGTACATACTTTTCACACAAAAATGCCCCCAGAAGAGTAATAGTTAATCGTCAATAAGGAAGCAGAACTAGTGGATCGACCAAGAGTAAGATGGTGGGATAATGTGATGAAAGACATAAGACACTTGGAGAATTAGAGAGTAGTGGCTTTATATAGGGAAAGATGAAGACGAAGACTGCAAGAGACCAAGAACCTCCAAAGGCTGTTTCCTCTTTCGCTCTTAAAACATGTAAACCAACCCACTGTGGCTGGCTCATTCTAATGTGATATTGTTGATTTTTACTTTCCAGCCATTGTTTTATTGAACTGTTTCATAAATCTATCTAAGGACATTTTTTCTGAATTCTTACAACACTTTTTCACTTCATTATCATCATCATAATTAAGAAATTCATCCAATCCCAAATATCATTGAACTCTGAGTGTAGGCATTTTTCCCTAATATATACAAATTATTATCACATTTTAATTGCACCTTATTGCTAACATACAAATATACATACTGTATCTATAATTCCAACTTCTCTACTAGATTTTTTTTTGTTTCACAATTTAATAATGTTAAATTAATTTATACATATACAACTGATGTCTATATATCTATAGAGTTAGAATGTAATTAAAGGGTGTATTGTTTACATTTTTGAAATGAAAAATAATAAAATATCAAAAATAATAAATTAATTATTAATTTTCTCTGTGTATAGTATACACAACTTCTTACATTTGTTTTTACATTTACTGTTTATTTATTTATATGTATATTTCTTCTATATTAAGACTTACAAAAATAACGATGAGATTATAATGATTTCTTCCGTATTTTTTTTTTCCATCAAATTACAAATTACATTTCTATGATTTTCAGAAGATACGTACATCCATATACTGTACTTTTGTAATGTAAATATGTATATCTTTTTTACAAAAATTTATCCTTCATATAATCCATAACTAAAATTTGTGTATGTTAAAATTCATTATTGTATGTAAAAATTAATGAAAAAAATATGAAATTAAATATTTTACTAATTATTACAACTACCTACATATGAATTTATGTACATTTTTATACATGTAAGTATATTATTAAATATCTATATATACATAAAACACATTCAATGCTAATTGTGCGTATTGTATATACATATGTTTGTACATACTTATGTAATTTTAATTTTCAATTTTCATTCTTTCCAATGTTTACCTTCACATTAATCTAAATCCATTTTTTACATAATAATAATCTATAAATAATAAACAAAAACAAAAATGAAAATAAAAATAAAACAAAATGCAATGTTTTTCAAGAAAAAAGTATTTTTTTTAATAATATTATTTTTATTTTATTTATTTTTTATTTTTTTAAATAAATAAAAATCATTTTAAAGTCTTAAAATTTTTAACGCACTATTTCCGATTATATAAATGTGTTATGTGCTATTACAGTATTACAGTGTGAATTATTATTATATCATAATTAAGTGTATGTGTGTGTATACGTACACAAATAAATTAAAAAAATCCAATAACAAAATCGATGTCAAACAAAATTGGTTTGAACGAATTTTATAAAAATTCAAAAAGAAAAAGTATACAACATCGTAAAATATTCGATAGATACCCAGCTGAACACATTAATACTACAGAACTTAGTTTGAACTAAATTTGGCTTTTAAAGTGATTCAAGACAAAAATATGGTTACATTGTGTTATCTGAAATTGAAATTGAAATTTTAGTATAAACAAAATCGCTAAACAAACAATTATTACATCGAAAACGTATAGACTTACGATTGATATACAAACCGTTCAAACAGACATGCCTCTCTCTCTCTCAAAAATTTAGCTTAACATTTCTCAATATTCTACTCATTCGGTTCTGATCAACATTATTGGTATAAGATGCATTATTGCCACACATTTATGGAACGACAACGAATTATAATTGGTGATGATGAACATGCTTAATTCGTTTAATAGTCGGCTGGGTATTCGATAAGTAAATATACTGCATTGTTTTTCAATCAATGAAAAACTGAAAAAGTATCAATCAATTTTTATGATTTCGATTCAAAAAAATTTGATGTGACAAACACATCTAATCAATGAGCTATATGTTTACATATATAATTTGACGTTTATTCAAATAATTTCCGAATCAATACATAATCACATGTAATCTTTATCTTATAATGTAATTGCTAATGTAAATGTAAATGTTAGATACATACAACTTTTATTTTATTTTATTATTTTTTTTTTCATTTATTTGTTTTGATTTTGTTTCGTTTTGTCGAAAGAAAAAATAATCGCATCAATTCAACATTCAACCACGAATTAAATGTTTAAATTATGTCACGTCAATAAAATAGATAAAAATAGTACGAAAATTTCACATTTTATTTTCTATTTTATTTTATTTTTTTTTTTTCTTTTTTTTATTATTTTTATTTTTTCCTTTCAATATTTCCATGAGCTGTGGTATTAAATAATTTCAAAAAGTGTAAATCGTAGTTTTTACAGATTATGTATGTAACATTAAATTTTTCATGTTATGATCATCATTTAAATAGTGCACTTTTACCGGAAATGTAAGAGAGAATACATCAATTTATAATTATTGATCTATTTACCATGATAAAAAGTATACTATATACCATTTCCTTAAATATATAAAGTTAACAATTGATACGATCAGTCATATTCTTCAATGCAATTTCAAAAGTAACCGACTCTAATAAATAAAATATTGACTATTCGTATTATTGAAATACAAACAGGAAATTGAATATTTTCGGTAAGATCAATTATATTATGTATATGAAGTTTTTAAAAGGATCATTTAATATGCAAATATCATTTAGGTGTATTGATAAAGTATCACAAAGATTTTATCCTCTACTATATATGCCTGTACATCTGAATCATAATAAATATCGTATTATATCAAAAATATCATTTAAATATTATTTCATTTTTATAAACTATTTTTTCTAGAAAGAAACAAGTAAAAAGATCAATGATGAAACAGTTACCTAAATAAAATTAAAAATTTTCCTGTCTTATTCAAATTCCATCAAAACTGAAATTAAATTGACTAAACTTATAAAAGAAAATACAATTAATCAGTTTAATATGATTTATTACATGTTTATTGTGTTACATTTGAATTATAAAAATATGTATTAAATTCTGTCTCCCCACATACGATATCGATTGCAAATAGCGCCGGAACAGAAAATTGATAAAGAGTATTTATTTTATTGACGATTAGACCACAATTCCAAATCAATAAAGTAATAAAGTAATGTGCGTATTATTAGTAATAATTTCGAAATATCCGTATACACATTCGCATGTGTATACATTAAAAAATATTTTACAATCAACTTGCATTATACAAGAGTGAATTATCATTGCAAAATCGCACCTCATTTTTGTTTTAAAAAGACGAAAAATACCTTTATTTTATCCTTCATTTGAACCACATTGAACCAATAAAATTGTTTTAATTTTTAAATATTTTATTATAATTTTTTTTTTCGTTATTAATTGCATTTAATTGTTTCCTCTTTTTTACCTAGATATGCATGTACTAGTAAGAGTATATAAAATGATTTTGATTACTTCATTTAATAAATTGATTATAGATAATAACGTGCCAAATTTTTTTACAGTAAACTCAATTATAAAATTTAAAAAAAATATATAGGTACTATACATAAAAAAATAAGTAAAACCTCCAAAGGAAATAATTTATTTTACTTAGCAGTTAGCAGTGCAGTCAGTATAGTTATTCATTTTTTCATTATTTTATTCAATATAATATATGAACGAGTATATTACACAACATAAAAATAGAAGGCCATTTACCTTACTTTATGTACATATGTACATATATATGTACGTATGTATATTATACATACACCACCTAAATAGAGAAATACATATAGGAATAGGTGCATCAATAAAAATCTTAATAGAATATAATTTTATTGAAGAAAATAAGTAATAAAATGTTCAATTCCGTTATCATTATTTTCTTTTTTCTTTTTTTTTTTTGTTTTCAAATTTATTTATTCATTTAATTTAATCGGTAATGAATCGAAAAGGAAACACGTAAAATTTTATGTATTTCTCAAAAAGCAATAATAATACAAAATATGAGTCTAATAAAATAAAATTATACTATCAATCGTATTTTTATTAAAATTAAACTGCAGAATTTGATCTATCGACATCTATATATTCATACTCGTATATTATTCTGCCATCGCCATGACATTAACAGGAAGTTTATTATGTATTTATAGTATTGACACAAATTACAATGAAAATCACACACTAAATCGAAAATACAGTGATGAAAAAAATTATAGCAACCCATATCAACCATGCAAAATAAAAGCACAAGCAAACAATATAATTTAACTGAATGAAAAACGTATAATATGTAATTATAATAATTATTGTCGATTACTTGCGATTACTTGTACTTGTCTCATTTTTCAATTTGATTTTGTGTTTAAAAAAAAAACAAAAATAAAAACTTCTGTCTGCATTGAGCGCATCAAATTGCTAGTAATTTATTACAATGGCTTGAATTTATTTTTATTTGTGGTCGAAATAATCACACTCATATGTAATATGTAATATTGACTTTGAATAGCATTTCCTATTATGTACATACCTATACATTTAGTGATTTAGTATACCTGTACCTATATAAATGAACTGTAATGCATGCATTTTTTGTACGCGATGACTTTTGCGATGATAATTATAACAAAGAAAATGATGATGATGATGATGATGATGATGATGATGATGAATATGCACAAATAATTGAAATTATTAAAATGCTTGAACCATCATAAATGTGTACGACTATGCGAGTATAATTTTTCAATTAAATTGCAAGTTTTAAAAAAATGTTATTTTGGATTTTTTTAAATTATTTATGTTTACATGCTTAAAGAGGGTGATCAAATTACGGCTTATACAGAAAGATACAATAAGATGTCAAAAAAAAATTTAGTTTATTTTAAATATTGATGAATGACATTATCATTTATTGATTATTGATTTTAAATTAAACAAAAATAATCGATGCTAAAACTTAAATTTTTGATCACTTTTTCATACATACATACATATAAACCTGCTCGTATTTCACTGATGATGGCGGAAATAATGTTGGACTCAACATCATTTAAGTGCTTGTGAAAAAAAAAAAAAAAGAAAAAAGCCAATGGGAGTTATATTGCATCCTCATGATTTTGGTGATTAATTCACAAGACAAAAATAATTTTTCCATAAAATTATAGATCTGTTTCAAGTTAAGTTACTACTCTAATATGTCCGATCCGATCTGCAAAGTTTTCATATAATAAATGATCATTTGGCTAAAATTCTTTGTCGTTATGGTAATTTCTCAAACAATACTGACTGATCACAGCTACTATATGATGTTCCAAAAATTATATAGTACCAAATAGTACTAATTTGTTCACCCCAGCAAGCATACATAATATGTATTGCTTTGCATATACGTAACATATAAGATAGTTAAAAATGTCTTGTATTATTCATACCTTGAATTATATTTTGTATCACATAATTCATAATATCACATATCATATCACATTTTAAAGATTGCGTATCAAATATTTTTCGTTCACAAGCAACAATATAGTGATATGAATATCTGAATAAATCCACATACACATTGTGTTATTAATTATAATTTGTTTAATTTGCTAAAATTTTAAAATAATTCAAAATTATAATAAATATACCAATACACTATAATATATTTAGTTCCTCTATATTAGTGCATTATTTTTTATTCTATCGAGCATTGATAATAATAAAATCAAAATAATTTATTGACAAGACAATCGTTAAAAATTTTTTTCATATTACAATTACTCGTATACGAGCTGTATACAAGCAGTATTTTGACCAATTTTAACGTTCCACAATTATTCATTACGAAAAAATGTTTGAAAATGAAAGTGAAAATACAATTCAACAATGTTTATCATCATTAGATGAAAAAAAAAATTTCTTTAATACTGTCCATGTCCAGCAACAGCAACAGTGTCCACATTCGCATAATCAGCAGCAACATCGACATCATCATCATCTTCATCATCATTATTATCACCATTACCATAATTATTATAATAATGAACAGCAAGAAAAGCAACATCAAAAGCACCATCAGCAGCAGGAATATCAACAACAATACCATTCATATAACAATAATAATAGTAGACAGCAGAAAGATAATCAATCGAAAGTGAAAATATGGTTATCTACCGGCTCAATAAATAACGTATTTTTGTGGTTAAAAGATGTTAAAGGTACCTCTAATATACGTAATACCACTACATACATCGTGTACATGTGTGTGTAACGAATAATAAAATAAATTGATTTGATTCGATAAATTATAAAAATTTATGACTATAAACGATAAATGGTAAACATTTATGGTATGCACGTATGCACACTGCACAGTATGTACTACAGTATGTAAGAAATATGCATATATTCGCAAAAAAAAAGTGCTTTTATGAGTATTTTCTCTCGCGATCGTGTTAATAATTTTACAATTTTTGCTTCTTCTTAGCTATTCGTGGCCTTTTTTTTCAACAAAAAATTTATCACGCTTTAAGACATTTATGGGCAAGGAATAATTCAAGAATATTCATGAATATTTTGAAGAAAAATCGAAATTATGAATCGGATTTACTGATTTTAAATTTAAAGTGTTTAAAATACATTTATTTTTCAATTTTAATTTTATTTATTGAGAAATTTATCTGTACAATTCGTTCATTTGTTCAACTAAATATGTACGAGTATTTTCTTGACTCTGGATCTGGATATCTTTAACCTATAGATAGATAGAGAGATATTCAAATCTTCACGAAAGTATAGAAATATGATTTACTTACATTTAATTTAATTTAATTTATTACAAGTGGAAGTCAGTAAACTAACAATCCCTCGCCCACACCATGACCCGTCAGGATCTTTTGGCGAGATTTACTTACATTTTAATAGTATGAATACAAAATATGCATAAAAGATAAAGTATTGTTGTTCTTGTTGTCCAAATTATTCAAAGGATAAAAGGTTTTATCTAATATCAAAAAATAAAATTTCATTTCAATTCATTTATGCTAGGTTCATTGAATAAAAACGAAGCCAAAATTTCCAATTTCTAAAGCCACTCTATATAATCAATCAACTGTACAAATTCATTTATTTCTTGCTTTATTATATAATGTACTGATATTTATTTTTAGATAAAATGAAACATCGAATGAGAACTCGTCATCGTGGACCAAAATATCCACTACCATTATCGTCATCGACAGCAGCAGCGGCGGCGGCAGCAGCTGACTTATCTGATTCAACATATTATGCATCATATGATGCGGATATTGATGATTATAATAATTCAGCATACCCGGGACGATGTTACATTGATCCATGGGATTTAGAAAATTATGAATACGTTCGAAGGTACATAATGTATAACCAAAATCAAATATACTTAGTATTCCAAAACAAAGACAAAAGACCAGTAAATAAAAATAATTTTTTTTTTGTTCTGCTGATATTTTTAGACAATTAAATCCATCTCCTGATCGAACTTCTACAACTCCTCCAAGTCCAGAATCAGGAGAACAAGAAATGTCATCAAGTTTTTTCTATTTACCAAACAATATTGATGAATGTCCAGCATGCTGTGCTGGCATGGATGAACAGACATTCTATAATACAAAATATGAAACGATCATTGATGATGAAACTACACCATACTGTTCATATACAACAGGTAAGTTGGTAATAATGTAATCAGATATGTGTAAAAGGAAATAAAAAAGAATGTTTAATGTATGAAATTATGTATGTATATACGTATGTAGCAACAATTTTAACAAACAATAACAAACAGGTCAACAAACACTTCACTTCCTTAACTACGTTTGTAATTATTTTCAAAAAATTTGCATGATCGTAAACGATTTATGTTCAGTTCATTACACAAAATAAAAAACAATTTTTTTTTTTCGAAGTGATTAATACGAGAACAATATTCCTAACATATAATTATAGCGATGGACTTTTTACAATTATTTATTTGGTAACTAGCCGTATGTATATACTTGGGAACTACACAAACAAAATGTAGAAACAGTGTTGTACAAAACAAAATGACAACCATTTAAATTTCTAAAATTTTCAATTTATTTTTAAGTACTCGTAATTGTGCACATTTGAAATAGGTAATCAATTTAGCAAATCATTTACGTATTTTAGATTGGCGTTGCTTAGTATATTTCGCCATCGTTCGCCATTCTCTTTTTAGTTTCCTAAATAAAATTTCTTGTTGTTTATTTTGTTGTTGTTTATCGTTTGTTTAACCAAATTAAATATGTATTATTTTTCGAGAAATTCAGTCTATAAATTGTAAATAAATTTCGAAGCAGAGGTGTACTTCATATCTGACTACAATTAACCAGCTTTGTTTTAGCTTAGCTATTGTGTTTTAGTATTAACACTGAATAAAGTATTAAATGATTGAAATTATTTTGTACAGCACTGTACTAAATAATATTCTAGACTAGACTAAAAGATAGAAGATATTTTTGTAATTATTGTGGACTAGAAAATATTCGTTACTATTCAAAATTTGAAAATAAATACGTTGTGCGTAGATACGAAATATGTGTACGATGTATGAATGTACATTTATGCATAAATGTGAGAAAACTATTGTGAAATAAATTACACACTCCATCACTTCCTATTTTGTTTTTGTTTTTTTTTTTTTATATTCAGTTTTATGTGTTATCATTTTATTTATTTACTTATTATTTTCAAATTAACCGATACCAATTTCAGTTTTTATCTACAAACAATACAAGTAATTAGTATTATAAAAATACAATGTTACGTTAATTATATACGTCGTAAATGTATAAGATATGTACTTAACACAGAATATAATTTACTGAAATCTGTTGAACTATTAAAATCTAAATACATTCTAGAACAGTACTTGAGTACTCTGTGTTACAAAGAAAAGAAGAATAGAAGTTTACCTTGCGGGCAAAACAAGACATTATACATTTTGTACGTTTTCGTATATACATAACACATCGATACGTACGCAGTAATTACATTTAGTACATACTCGTATATCTACACTCTTTATAATACATAATACCTTTGCTCGTACGTACAGATACTTTGATAACTCCAGTATATTAAAAATGGTCAATAACCTGCATAAGTTCTCACATATCTACTTCACACGATGACTTTTCTGTTGGTTATCAGTCAAATGCATAATTTTTAGAATTCAACTAAATACCAATAAAGTTAATAAATCTAAGTTATTTTTTATTTTTATATTTCTATTTCTATTTTATGACTTCCTTTATTTTCATATCAGAATGATAGTTTATTACTTACTGATAGCACCTCGTAGGTATTATCTACCAGTTAATTTTAAAATTTTATCAAATTTAAGTTTGAGTTCAATGACAACAATGGTAACGACCGACAATTATTATATATATGTAAATCCAATAACACCTGTGTATAAAACGTAATAATTAATTACTTAGATATTATTACTGTTATCGTACTAATAACGGTTACATTTTCTACTTGATATTCTCGTAATTTTGCAATATCTTCGAAAAAAAAAAAATCAAAAATTTCCATAAAAACAAGCTATGATTCCAATTATGAATTGAATAGAAAAAATTCTAATAATTCTTGCAAAGAAATCCTATTTTTAAAAGTTTCTTTTAAATAAATTCAAAAGTAGCCACCTAATTATAGAACAAAACAATGATTGATTTCCTTCAAGTAATTGTTTTTTTGTTCCTTATTTTTATTGTAGAATTTGAAAGTCCTGGATCTGGTGGAAGTGGTGGTGGTCGCAGCAGTAATAGTGGTTCACCAACAGAACGTAATAGATCATCAACAAGTTCTGTATCATCATTAATGTTACATACACCAGGATTTGGGGCGGCAGCATCTAATCGACGTCGTCTTGTATTACCGAAACCAGCACCACGTCTAGAATTCCCAGCTCCACCACCATATGATTACTGTCTACCTGGACCAGCTGTGGCATCATCAGCATGTGTATCATGTCCAGCGTGTGCTTACGGACCAGAAAATAATTACTACTCTTTATCATCGGATTGTTATGAATGTTTGTCGAATCCGATCGGTAATACTACAGAATCAATATATATACCGTTATCATCGATATATGGTGGTATTGGCGGTGGCAGTTATATCGGTGTTGGTAACGGTAGCAGCGGCGGAAGATCATCTTTATGCTCTTATAATACATACACGAGTAGATTTGGTTTGAGTAAAAAGGGATTATTACAAATCGATTATTCATGTAATTGGAATGATTTAGATCGATTAATTGGAACAAAAGGACTATAATAATTTTTAAGTGTGTAACAGATTATTTTTTTCTCAAATTAAGAATTTAAAAATAAAATTATGATATACATACATACTCGTACATACATAATATGCATATATCACATTCGTTTAGTTATAAAAATAACAATAATAAAAAAAGCGTCTAAAAAAGAAAATCGAAAAAATAATTCAAATTTTAATTTTTTTATGAAAAATTAAACATTTTGTACCTTTTAAAAAAGAAAATGAAATTTATTATTTCAGTTTGTGTTTTTGTAATACATTTCTCATTTAATATTATTAAGGATAATAAAAAATTTTTTTTAAATATAAAACAGTGTTGTTTAATTAAATTTTTTAAAATCTCTGAAAATTAAAATGAGAAGAAAAAAAATAAATACTGAGATTAGACAAATTATCACTTATTAAAATTAAAAGTCAATGAATTTTAATTGTTCAAATAAATGAAAGAAAAATAAAACTAAATACTCATATGATAACTAAATTCTGTTAACAGGTCAAGTTGTAATTCTTTATTCAGAATAAAAAAAAGTGTCTAGTTTTTTATTATAGACATAGAACAGCCTTATCATCTTTTCTGACAAAATTTCCATCATTTTGGAAATATTAAAAGGTCATTAAACCCATGATGAATACATTGGATACCATAACTACCAAACTCTATCGACAAGACTATTATCTTGTGGTCTTGATTGTGTTTGATTTATACCCATTTGTTGTTGATATTGTCTCATCATTTGTCCAGAACGTCTTGGTGGTGCTAAATATTCGAACATACTTTGTAAATGTTGTGATAACATTTTACTTAAATCACTTGGCATCGGATCTGTCCAAAAAAAATCATGATTTAATGCTGTATCAGCATCAATACGTTTCTTTGGATCTAATTGTAATAATTTATCTAACAGATCACATCCATGTGGATCTTTAACGTATGGTCTTAATCTTTCTTTTACTTTACGTTTTTGTGCTTTCGGAAATTCTAATGTTTTATACAATTCTAATTCTTCGACACCAGGCCATACATCTGGTGTAAATGAACCGCATAATTGTGATATATACATTAATTGCTGTTGTTCAGTATTACCCTGCATTATTGGTGATCTAGTCCACATTTCAGCCATTATGCATCCAGCACCCCACATATCGACTGGCGGTCCATAATTTCTATCACCTAATAATAATTCTGGTGGACGATACCATAATGTTACAACACGATTCGTATATCGATTTTTTTGTTCATTTTTTGGTACACTAAATGCTCTAGCTAAACCGAAATCAGCCAATTTAAGAACTCCATGTTTTGTTATTAATACATTAGCTGCTTTCATATCTCTGTGTAAAATCTGAAAATTAATTTTCAGATTTTAGTTATTTATAAATACAATTAACATTTTACTTATACATAGTTTATTTTCATATTAAATTACTCTTCTTACCTTGTTACTATGAATATAATACAGTCCATTCAACAATTGTTGCATAACTTTTTTAATTTCGCCTAAACTAAATTTTACATTTATATTTGATAGTAATCCAGCTAAATCATGTTCACAAAAATCAAAAACTAGATAGAATGTTGATCGATATCCATTATTTGCAGTCGCTTTTGTACGGCATATTTCTATTAGATTCACAACATTCTCATGTTTCAATAATTGTAATATTCGTATTTCTCTAAGTGCTGTTATCGGGAACTATATATATATAAAATTAAATGAAAAATTCAATCATTTTTCATTTTTAATTAAGAATGATGGCAATTTAATTGAAATATATCATAAAATACGTACTCCTTCTTTTTCATTGTCCATTAATACTTTTTTCATTGCTACAAATTTTTTATTAGATTTCTTTTCACGTGCTTTAAATACTTCTCTGTAAATATGAATTTTGAAATGTAATTTATTAATAATTGAAATCATTGAAAATTAAAAGTATTACCCAAATGTTCCTTGACCAATTTTTGCAACTTTCTCGTATTTACTGGATTCATCACAAAATGGAAAATCATATTCCTCAATATATTTCTGCTTTTCAGCTAATGTTAAACATCTTGAACCAGACGAATGTTCATCACCACGACCATCTCGGATTCTTGATGATGATGATGACGACGACATTATTTTAATTTAATTTTAATTTTTCTCTTTTATTATACAATAAACACTCACTATACGATTTAAATTTAAAAGAAAAATACTTTATTTTTACAAAACTGAAATCGTAATGACACTGTCAGACTGTCACTTCACTTGACACATTCACTGATTCACAGCCACAGGTTCACAGCTCAGAAGAACAGAAATAAGTATTTTTATGCAGCTTGTTGGAGTTCATGTTCATATGTCCAACAAAATAGCAATTTTCTTTTTATTGCTTACTACATACTATAACAAAACAACAACATAATATCAGGATATTGAAATTAATTAGATTGTTAGACATTATATATGTTCATTTATATGAAATTTTAATTTAATTTGAAATGGATTAAACCAAATTTCCAATTTATTATAGTATATAGGTTCCAGAGAATTTCCAATCACCCCCAAGCCCCAACCCCAATCTACACTAGCTTTCAAAAATGTAATGTAATGAAATTTCTTGTCAACACATGTCAATATATAAGTGACATTTATTTCTGTTCCTTTTTGCGTAGCATTCAAATTCTCATTCTTCTTCTTAATTTTACTTTACATATTTCAGTTTCATAATTATACATCATAAAGTAAATAAAAGTAGTATGATGACGTGTAGCTCAGTTTTTTTTTTAAATTGGGAATTGAAATTTCATAATTAACTCCTGAGCATTGAATAATATATATTTCATATAATGCTAGAGACACATACAATTGGTAACCAACTCGCGAGTTGGTTAACTGAGATAACCACTATAAATCGAGTGGTTAGTAGTACATTTACTTTAGTTAGTAACCACTGAAAATTACAGTGGTTAACGAGTTAACTAACGTCAAACCATCGAACAGTATGGCGAACACGGATCGAACCAGCGAACTTCGTGTCAAACATATCATTGTTTATATTGAAATTCTGGTTATTGTATAATATATACAGTTAGTGACTAAATTAAAAGAACACATATAAAAAACATAGCTTTTAGTAACAACATCACTTTTCTTTAAATTATTTGAATTACATAAAATTAATTTAGTAGAAAGCTAATAATGCGTAAATATTAAAAAAGAACGAAAAAAAAATTAAATTGTATAAATTATATTAAAAATATTTATTTTATTTTTGTTTTAATATTAATTTTAACAGAATGTCGAGTAGAAAAGAAATTGGTATACAATTGCGTGAATTAGTAGTAAATTATCGGATAAGAGGTGAAAGTTTTCCTTCTATAGCTAAAAAATTTGAAATATCAAAAACTGCAGGCTGTTGAAAAAATTTGTGTTACATTATTATACAATAAAATATATATTTTTTTATTCTTATTTAATATTCACACATTACTTGCTTTTTGCTATTTACATAATTCAAATAATTTAAAAAAAAAGTAATTTTGTTAATAAAAACAAAGTTTTTTATACGTGTCCTCTTAATTTAGACACTAGCTGTACAATTAATACGATTGACAACACATAAACAAAATTTCAACTTCAAATGTCAAAGATAACCAAAGTTAAAAGATAACTAAACTAAAATGCAGTGTGTCATGAAATTGGTTTCGAATTAGTTACAAACTAAACGGTTTAGTTAACCAATTATATATGTCTATAGCATAACATGTTTAAGAGGTTAAAAGGTTACAATGTTAAAAGACAAGTAAATTGCATAAAACACAACATATGAAATGAAAAATACCAAATAATTGAAACGAAACAACATTGATCATTTTGAATTTGCACACAACCTATAAAAATTGTCATCTTACCTATCCCTTAAAACTAGCTACGAACAGTAAATAATTAGCTACATATTCTAATTTGACGACATACAAATAAAAATAAAACAAAAAATGTAAGCAAAGCAAACATCAAATGTATAAATAATAAATGAAATGGCATTGATTTTGATTACAGCGCCAAGTTATTTATAAGATAACCTCAAATTTATGAATAATGAATATGCAATATACAATAAAAATTTATATAGTAGTAAAAGTGATTATATATGATTGAATTTTTTTAATTCAAATTTTAATTATTTTGTTTATAAGTAATGACTAATCTAAATTAATAATTTAAAAGTAATTCAAATTTTATTAAAATTTAATAGTGTGTTTATTTTATATGAAACATGTGATTTTTATTCTATTATGTTGGCATTTTGGCATATATGAACGAATTCAAAATGGCTGACGCCAAATTTTTATATAGTGTTTGGTGTCAACATTTTAAAGCGTTTTAAATGCTATAAACATCGATTTAATAATTTCAAAATATTAATAAATTGTGATCAATATACAAAAGAATTGTTTTATTTAAGTTTTATAAAAAAATATTGTATGAAAATTTGTTAAAATTCATAAATATTGAAAACTGAAGAAGAAGAAAATTTTTTTCGAAAAAAGAAAAAATAGTTTAGGAAAAGACAAGTCAAAAAAGAAAAAAAAGTTTTTTTTTTTTTGTTCGTGAAGGCTTTTTAACCGAAAGATTTGTATGTGATAAGTGTTTATGTGTATATATATTCATATTGTGCAAATATAGTATATAAATAAAAGGAATACCTAAAACAAAATTTTGCACCAAAGCAATGAAATAAAGTAGACAGAAAGAAACTGGCTGGCTACTTGATATTAATTTCATCATAGTGATATAGCATAAATAATTTGCTCCACTCTACATTATTAGCTACATATAATCTTTATAAATACAAATACTATACATAATACATGTGAACATTTATATGAAATTCTTGATCTTGATTGAAATTGAAATTTAACAAAGCAATAGCTTTAAATTAATGTTTTTTTTTTTTTTTTTTCTAATAAAAAATAAATGCGTATTTTCGAATTTAATGTATGATAATTTAATTCATAAGAATTGTAAAAAGAATATAAAAAATATTAAAAATTTCTTAAAAAAATAGTAAAAAGTAAAAGATAAAACTTATTTTGTTTATTCTTTTGAATTAATTGCTAAAATTGTGCAAAGTTTTCTAAACAAGGAATTGTTTTGTTTTATTATTTATCGCAATATTGTCATTTGTTCATATCATCAAATGAGACATATCCTCCTATTGATGATTGGCTGTCGACATATTGAACAAAAAAATACAAGACTTAAATAACATTCCTTTGGAAATCTACATATATACACATAAAACGTATTTGAATTGAAAGTAAGTTTATACAGAAATTGAAAGATTTTGTTAAGGAAATTATTTTTTATTTTTATCTTTTTGGCCAATAATCTGATTCAACTTCAATGAAAAACAAAGAACAAAAATACATAAATAAGTACAGGAAATTAGTCAGGAAAGCACATACTCTGCCTGCAGTTAGAATGTTAGAGTATGTTCATATTCATCAATATGAAGAAAACTATGTGTTTACCATGTTACACGTACTATATTCCATAGGTTTTATACGTGCTAAACCACACAAAATATGTTTTATGTATATATACATATATTTTTGTATAGCTGACTGTAGACTGCATTCATTTCATACACTCTTTTAACGCGTTGAAATAAAACGTAATGACTAAATTTAATAATTTTTCATGAAATTATGAAACAATTTCAATTCAAACTCTTACAATTTATATTTTAAATGTAAAACTATATTTGACTTTAATTTATCGTTTCTCATAAACTACAATGTAATTTATGATCATGATATATGAGAAATTTTATTATTTTTCCTATACAGTGATCGCACTTTAATTAAATTCTAAAGAAATGTAAAGTAATGCAAGCAATACAACAATAACAACTACAAATCATAATGTAAAGTAAACATATTTTATTTTATAAATGTTTGACACTCAGATTGTTTTGCTTTTGATGAATGTTTTCAGTTTCATACCTATTTATATTTAGGTTAATTTTTTTTTTTTTTTTTTTTTTTTGTAAACAAAAACAATAATGAATGTCATACCACCGGTTATAACATCTATTGTTCAATAATGATATCGTTAAAATATTTTATTATCGTTAAGAAAAAATACTTGTTACAATTTCTGCTTAATTTATTTTAATGTTCACGCAAAAATTAAAAACTATAAAATATAAACAATAAATAATACTAAAATATGTTTAAACGATAAAATTCAACGTTTCCATTTAATATAAACATAACACGTAACACCATTCAATATCAATATTGGAAAACACACAGACAATAGTCTGAGTCATTAATAAAACCTGTATTTATTCAGAAGTTATAGTCGGTTGTGTGGTGTGTCGTTGCAGATTAGTCAGTGTGCGACGATTCGATAATCGATATCAGTATCAGATCAGAATTTAACAAGCAAAATAGTATAACTTTTCAAGTAAAGTAGTTTTAAATTTCAATTAGATTTGATCAAATAAAAATTTATTTTAAAGATTGTCACAGATCATTAGTTCTTTTCTTTTGTTGAAGTTTTGTATTAGGGAAACTTTATTTTTCTAAACTGTTGAACATTTTAATATTTTTTCATTTACAGTAAGAAATGGAAAAAATTGAGGATCTTCCATTGTCAGAAAAAAAGGAAACAATAGATGACGAAATCACAAAAATAACAACAAATGAAGAAAACACATCATCATCATCACCATCATCACCGTCATTATCAATTGATAATACAACATCAACATCATCTGTACAATCTCTAACTAATGTACAACCATCAATGGAATCATCATCAATACCAGATGATGAAACAACAAAGCTGCCATTTACTGAATTAACAAAAGATATTTCTGATAATGAAGTGACTCAAACAACAACAACAACAACAACAACAACAACAGAAACAGCGACTGCGACAAGAACACCAACAACAGAAACAAATAATGATGATTACTTGAAAGTAAATGGTGATCATGAACATGAAGATCACGAAGATGGTCGGAGTCAACAATTTTTAGATTGCGAAGAAACCTGTACATCAACAGCAAGTTCATCGTCATCACGTAATTTAATAATTGATCATCCAGACGATTCACAGGAGGATGAAACCACAACAAATTTAAAAGATTCAAATAATATTATTAGAAAAGCGACGTCTTTACAGCAAGACGATAATCGTTATAATAAAAATAACGAACAACACAAAGATAAAGTACAATCAGTTGCAACTGAAAATAAACTTTTCGAAGATCAAGAAATAGAAGTTATAAATAAACATGATGAATTAGGAAGTTCAGTTAAGAGAAAACTAAGTTCAGATTATGTTGACGAAGAGAATAGTTTTTTACAAAGTCGAAAACTTATTCGATTGGAAGAAAAACAAGAAGAAGAAGACGAAGAAGAGGGGGAGTATGAAGATGATGAAGAAAACAAGAGGCTGGAAATCGAAGAAGAAAAAACAGAAGATGAAAAAGAAAATAAATCAGAATTAACACAAGGAACAGAAGAATTACAAAATGAAGATCATAATACAAATAAATTAAATGTATTGGATGGAAATTTATTAGAACCAACATCATTTAAACCATTAAATACATCGATATTGCTTCAAAAATTATCAGAACAACAAGAACAAAGTGAATCTAGCAGTATTGAAACTGCGGCAGGAACAGTAAAAGAATTAGATTCATCACTTTTAAATTTAACAAAAACAACATCTTTTCCCATTTCATCTTCATCGTTTTCAGCGTTGGCAGCAGAAGAACAATATCAAAATCTATTGCATAAAAATGAAAATATATTCAAAGAAAGTCAACAGACGACACTGTCAATGTTAACAAATACAGATGAAAAAAATGTGATAAATAACAATTTGAAAAATAACAATAATATAGAACAACATAATAAAGTTCTACCAAGAACAACAACAACAACAACAGCAGCAGCAGCAACAAAAGAACATTTCCAAGAATATGCACAATATTTCAGTTTAAAGGCATCTATGAAATTTAAATGTTTTAGGTGTTTAAATTCTAGCTATGATACATTAAATGAATTACGTGATCATCAAAAAATTTGCCTATTTAAAAGATCAGTAAATTCACATCATACAAAAGAAAAAAGTAATTTTAATAATAATAATAATAATAATAATAGCAGTATCAGTAACAGCAGTTATAGTAGTAATTGTAATGTTGGAACACCAACAACACGACAAACATCGCCATCACTCACAGCAACGTTAGAAGATATATGTCATGGTTCAAATAATAGATTTGCTACTGTTGCTCTACAACAACAACGACAGCAACAACAGCAGCTATCGAATTACAATCGACAGGAACAGACAATAACAACATCATTGTCTGATAGTGCAACATTAAAGGAAACAAATCATAATCGGATTGATATGACGATACCACCAACAACAACAGAAACACTGACAACAGCAACTAAACTACCACTAATGGATTCAACACGTTTATTTTTATGTTCTGCATGCGGAATATATTATGAACAATGGAATTTATTTTTACATATGCGTGAAGCACACAATCGTCATGTATGCTTATATTGTTTTGGTATGTTTCCAAATGCTGAACGTTTAACATTACATTTAGAAATGAAACATGATTTAGAACAAAATCATTTTGATACACAAGAGAAATTATTACGATCATCAAAAGATGCTTGCTATTTAATGTGCTGCACATGTGAACATTTATTTACAGAACTTGAAAGTTTCTCTGAGCATAATTGTAGCGAACTAATAAAACCATGTGCATTATGTAATGGACAAAAAGGCAAACATAATGTAGATTGTAAGTTAAACAAAAAACATAAATCAAAATTTAATTTTCCATTATCAAAATCATCACTATCATTATCATCAACAACAATAACAACAGCAACAACAGCAACAGTAGCAGTACCAACAACAGCATCTTTACCATCAATATCATTATCAACAGTAAATAGACCATTACCAGGAACAGCAACAAATAAACAAAATAAAGAACGACTGAAACGTAAAAGTAAATTCGATGTAAATAGAAGTAAAGATGTCAATAATCAAAAAATACAGACAAATGATCAGAGAAATACGATAGAATTAGATCATCAACAACAGCAGCAGCAACAGTCAAATATCGACATAAATCGAATCGTTACTGATATTGGGAACTATGAAAGCTACGCTAACAATAATCACAATGGAAATCATGACATTAATAAAACTGAAATCCCTTCAGTTTTTAGACTACCAGATGTAACAAACATTAATTGTGATAATTTCATAGACAGCAAACAGCAGCAATATAATGATAGTAGCATACACAATAATTTTAAATTAAATGGATGTGTAACAGATTCAGCAATAATAGATGATGTTGATAAAACCTCTCACTATAACTCATCAGTTCCTTCATCTGTTTTTTCATCATTATCGTCTTTTAATTACAGCACAATCCCTCCTAAACCTATACTATCAACGACTAATCAGTTTGAACAATTACAACAGCAGCAGCAGCAGCAGCAGCAATATAATCAATCAATAATTTCTCAAGATAACAATTTTCAAAATTATCAGAATCGACAGAGTTTTACAGATGTTAATTCAGCTACAGAAATGGAACTGGACTACAATATGATAAATAACAGCCATTTATTAGATAATGCCGCCTTTGTGAATAATAATGACGGTATCGGTATTAATGACAGTAATCAATTCAATTCAGAACCTTTAGAGACAACAAATTATCATGAGAGAGCACCTAGCGAAATAGAACAGATTCAAACATCATTACCCAAATCCGTAGAAACAAATTTAACTGAAGAAAATAATGAAAATTGCACAACAACAGAAATTCCACCAAAGGTAAGAAATATACAAACAAACAAAAATTCATTTCCGTTGCATTCCTTAAAATATCTTTCATTTTATTTTTATCTTTTACATTTATGTGTATAGATAAAAAATGAAGGTGAGGTAGAAGAGAAACGCCTAGTACCGAAATTCAAATTGAAAATTCCTAAAAATTATCAGCAACAAATTGCTATGGAATCAGATCATTCATCAATTGAAAGTGATGAAGACGATGACACCAACAATAATAGTGAAGAAGATGCTGAAGAAGAAGGGAATGAAAGTGAAAGAGAAGACGAACATAATAAAGAACAAACGATGAACGATAATGAACAATTACCGATTGATTTTACAGCGGAGAATACTTTAAAGTCTGAAATACACCAACACAAATCAGATGAGAATTACACCGAAAATCATCATCTTCAATTGAATGAAAATCATCATCAATTAAATGAAAGCAACGAAAATAGTTTAGAGGAAAAAGCAGAAGAGAATGAAGAAGAAAAAATGGATATCGATGACTCAAAAAATTCTTTAAGCGATATCAAAGAAACAGATCAAGAACAACTAACAATGAATGCCGATACTACAATGAATATAACACCAGTAACAGCAGAATCATCTGTATCATCAGACACAAAGACATATGATGAAGAAATTTTATCACGTCCGGTTGCATATTCGTCACCGATCAAAAATGACATTGAAACAGAAGCAAATACAGAAAATTTAAATACCATTCCCTCAGACGGTATTGAAGTTGCTGACGAAGATGTACCAATTATTGAATTATTACTTAGTCAGCCATTGGATAAAATTGAAATGTTAAATTTTTTACGAATATGTTTACGTGCAACGTATCCATTCTGTTTGTATTGTAATTATGCACGTCGCATTGCAGTTTACGGTTACAGTTTTACATTGCATTTAATTGGACAACATCGTTTCTCGGCTACCGTCGATAGCATAACGGCCGAAGAATTATTACCATCCACAATAGTGATGAAATTGAAAAGTTTCCTCCCACAATTGAACGAATATTACTTCAATTTGGAAACATTCTGTAATCAAAATAAAAATGAAAAAAATCAACAACTTCATCAATACTATTATGATAAAATTTTTGAATGTTTTCAATGTCGATTTGAGACAAGAATCCACAAAGAATTGTATTTGCATAATCGTAAAATGCATTTGAGGACGGCAATATTATGTTTTATGTGTAAATCGAATTTCTTCAATTATAACGAAATACTGTGTCACATGTGTCCCGGTGAACCAAATAAATTCGTCATATTTGATATAAAATTTCGATGTTGTCTATGTGATTTAGATCAAATACCGTCAGCATTTCGTTTGATGGTTCATTTAAGGAAAGCACATTATGCATGTGATGTATGTCTAGAGGATTGTCAAAATCAAAGCAGGTAAATAAAAAATATTACGTGTATTGTTATTTAAACAAATCTAATGATTTTGATTTAACTTATTTTTTTGTAATTTTCCCAGATTATCTAGTCATGTTTGGAAGCATAAATTACATCATTTATGCTATCGTTGCGGCATAGCATACCGTAATAAGTCCGATATAACAAAACATTTGTTCTGGAAGCATGGCACTGAAAGTGTGTTATGTAAAAGATGTTTACAGAAACGTTGGCCACATGTTTATCATTTTTGTATACCACCATCATCATTTGTTTGTGAAATATGTAATTTACAATTTTCTAGAGCAATGTATTTGAAGGTACATAAACGTTTGCATACTGGTGATGCACCATATCCATGTACTGAAGATAATTGTGAACAAAAATTCATATCACGTAAGCTATTGCTAAAACATTTATCAAAGCATGCTGAAGAAATTGAACAGCAAAAATTAACGTTATCAGTAGCGATGAGTAACGATGTGAAACCAACAGAATTAGAAAATAATGAAAATATGGATGACGATGATAATCGTAACAGTAAAATGAAAGATGAACCCGATAATGATAATGATAATGATGTTGATGAGAAAACGGACATTAAAAACAATTCTAATAAAGATTCTTTAGATAATGTGAATACAGAAAATACTGCAACTGCTACTGTTGACGAACAGTCATCGAAAGCGAATGATGGTGTCAGTACTGAAGGTAGCAGTAACATTAACAACAATAATAGTAATAATGCCGATGATAAGTGCGAGAAAGATGCGATAAAAAGTAAAAAGGAAAAGAAAAAGAAAAGAAGTAAAAAAGATTCGAATAAAACGAGTCTAGAAGATGAAATAATGAATTTACCAGCACCAAATTTATCTGAAAGTGATAGCAGTGACAATGAGGAACAAACAACATCATCAACAACGACAACAACAACCATAACAGCAATAACAATATCTGCAAAGGAGAATAATCAAAATTCAAATTCACCGAATGCATTCGAACAACCAACCAATTTACCACCGTCACCAATTCTTGATTTGCCAAAAGTAATGCTATCACCAGCATCTGATACTGGAAATAAGGCCGCAGAAAATTATGATGATGATGACGATGACAATGATAAAGAAGATAAGATTATAAATCATGCACCAGTTATGGATATATGGGAGAATTTTAAAGCGTTTCAGGCAAGTCAGAAAGCACATAAAAATGATGAAGATGATGATATCAACGATGTTGATGTGGATAATGTAACGCCGATTATTCATGTAAATCAATCTGATCATGATTATTGCATGATGTTTGCTAAAACGATACCAGATAAGAAAGATAAAAAAGAAAAAATTAAAGAAGATGCAACAGTAATTCAAAATGAAAACAAAGAAGAAGAACATAATGAAAAAATTTCAGATAATTTGTTAACAACAACAGCTCCAATCGATAACAATTTACTATTGGATGATGAAAAGTTTAAAAAGGAGAAAACCGAAAGTGAAAAGGCGAACATGACTGACTCGTCATCAAATCCTTCACCAACGAAAAAACAGAAACAGCAACGAGAACGAACAAAATCAGGTAGCGAATCATCGTCTGGTTCAAGCTCAAGTTCTAGTTCAAGTTGTTCGTGCGGATCGAATTGTAGTTGCAGTAGTTCAAGTAGTAGTTCTAGTGGTTCAAGTAGCAGTTCAGAAGATAGTGATAGTTCGACATCAGAAGGTAGAAAACGAATTGCGGCCAAACGAGTTGCAAAAGAAGAAAAACGTAAGCGAAGTCAAAGTGACAATTCATCGAAGGCAAACAGTTCAGATGTTGTTGATGTGGTAACAACTGATGGTCCTGATGTTTTAAATCCATTACAACAATTCGGAGATTCAATAACAATGGCAGAGGAAACAGAAGTAAAAGAAACAGTAAACTTAGAACCGATTATTCAGGAAGTCGACTTAGAAACGGACGAATCTGATACAGACGAAGATTTTTACGATGAACATCCACAAAAATTAGCCACCCAGTTGTTAGCAGAAAAACGTAGACAGCTAATGATGCAAACATGTATGAGTCCTTCGAATAATTTCGATATTGTGGAAAATAGTCGACCTTCAACCCCTTCACTGCCCGAAGAAATGATGAAAGAGAAAAAAGTGAAAATTAAGAAAAAGAAGAGAGAACGAAAAACTCAAAAACATAATGCTGTTACAGCATTGCCTCCATTCACTATAAACATTCCCAACACACAGCAAAATGGAATTCAAAAAACTTCACACGAAGTTGTTACTCCTACCACTCCAGGTCCAGCACTATCTACTACACCAATTGATATGACTCCGCCAGTTTCAAATTTAATTACATTGCCGCAATCAGCTCAAATTCCGGCTAATATTCCAGCTCCAATTTCAAATATTCAGAGTCGCTTAAGTACAGGCAGTAATTCAGATGCTGAAGCTCCTTTGAAACGTTCTAAACGCACAAGAAGACCAAACAAATTCTATGGTTATTCAAGTGACGATGACAGCACATCAAGCTCAAATTACATGACTGGTATGGCTGCTTTCAAACCAATTCCACCTCCCAATTTCACTTGGCGTAAAGAAGATCTTCCAACACCTCCAAAATCGAAAAGCACAAAATCATCTCATTCGAGAAAAAATAGTCAGTCATCTATTGCACTGTCTTCGATCGCAACCGGGGGAAATATTTCCTCTTCAAATACATCACCAGCAATGCCACCCATTCCTCCACTAATCATTCGACCAGGTTCGATTGGTGCATCTCCCAAGCCACCAGTAATCGAACACAATGTTCCCATAGTTGAACCACTAAGAATCTCCGTACCGCCAGTTCCAGTTCATCACATTCAACCTCCACAGATCTATCCATTAAGTGGCGGCAGTAAAGAAAGCCAAGAAAGTGATAGCAGTGATGAAGATCGATTACATATCCCCATAACAAAGTCATCATATCGTAAAAATTCTGGTGGCGGAAGAAAATCATCTGCAAAGAGATCTCATACGAAGACGACAACTGTCGGATTAAATCCACAGATTAATTCAATATTTTCACAACCACAATCACAACTGCAACCACCAGCTGTTTCTAGTTCTGTATTTCCATTATTACAGCCTCCACCGCAGCCACAACCTGTTCTTGCACCACCTCCTGCTGCACCTCCACGAGAACGTAAAATACCACCAGCATTACTACCAACTCCTCCAGATTTTGCCAGAATTCAGTATTTCCGTCGAAATAATATTCGTTACCCAATACGACCGCCAGCCGGTGCACGTCCACCACGTGAAGGTGAAAGCATTTACTGTTACTGCAGATGTCCATACGATGAAGTATCAGAAATGATTGCTTGTGATGGTGACGAATGCCTAATCGAATGGTTTCATTTTGAATGTGTCGGTATTCTGGTACCTCCAATTGGTAAATGGTTTTGCCCAGAATGTAGATCATTATATCCGAATGAAATTAACAATCAAATGTCAGATAATAATAACGGAATTAATAACGGAAATAATGGTAATATCAGTAATAACAACAATCCCAATACCAATAATGGTGGAAATAGTAGCAGTAGTGGTGGCTATAATTATTCAAATCAACAAAATTCAATTATGATGATGAGTACATGAGAAATTTGATGATGACTAATAAAACGAAGAATAGGAAAAAGAAGAACAATAAAAATAAAAAATATGTTATATAAAAAAAGAAGCAGATAAAAATTACAATTCTTTTCCTTTGTTTTCTTTGAAATTTCTACTAAAAAGCAAAAGGAAAAAATTAACCAACAAAAAAGTAAACTTATCAGTTCTAGAAGAATGTAGAACAGACTAAAACTGAAAAAAAAAAGATTCCTTTGTAATAGATGATAATGAAAAATTTTATTAATTTATTCAACTACTTATTGGAATTTGTAAGTTTTGAATTCGAAGTGTAATATAAGATCTATCCATACCATATACTTATAATAAGAAGAAAAATAAGAAAATGAAAAAAAAAAAAAATTACAACAAAATGAATTTGTAAATTGTACAAAATTTGAATATAATAGATAATAAAATATAAGTTACAAATAATTTTCTTTGAAATTGAAATGTAATTTGGAAAAGATTAGGATTTATTTAAAAAAAAAAAAAAAACTAAAAAATAGAACAGGAAACAAAAAATAAGAAATTTACACATATTCTTATTGCCATATTTGACTAGTTAGCTGTTTAAAACTGGAAGACTTATTACTGACTGTTGCTATTTTTCTTGTAACACTGCTGCTACTGTTGATCGTTATTACTTAAAAAGTGATCTATACAATTTTATTATTATTTTTTTTTATTATTTATCATAAACGGCAATTCTTCAATGAGAATTTGTAACGAATGATCATGCATTTGCATTTGCTTCTATTCACTACGAATTAATTTAATACTTATTTCATTCAAATAAATACAAATGAATTTTAAGGATCGGAGGTGAATGAAGAATTAGAAAATATATTTTCTGTGGTGAAAAAATTTGACCATAATATAACAAGGAAGTAAACAAGTACCACAATAAATTCGTAACTGAGTCTGATACGTAAAAATAAATAAAATCGAATAAAAAATCATAAACGTTTTTTTTTTTCTATAACAATGAAACAGACAAATGGAAAATTTAATCTTTATAGAGTAGTATTATTATTATTTTTTAAAAAGCTCAACATCTTTTAATATGATTTCCAGTGGTTGGTTGGTTGAAGTTTAGATGCAAGGTTTTAAAATATAAATGTAAAAAAATACTAAATTTTTCATCTTTAATTAAATAGAAAACAATACTGGCAATGCTACATGACTGAAGAAAAAAAAAAATAAAATAAATAAAAGTCTGACGTAGAACTAAAATAATAATTTACATTACATACTTTATTTTTTATCTGTTCAATATTTCACTATTTTTTAAGTTTATAAAAATGTAAATGACGTATTGGTTTGAGCGCTTGAAATAAGTTAAGATCAACGGATAAATCAGCTGTTTTATATTCCAAGTTACTATTCTTGTTTACTTTTTATTCTATCGTATAAACTGACAATGACATAATGATCATTCGAAAAAGGGGATTTTTAGAATGATCATTCTCAGTATTCTCACACGAATGAAAATTGAAATAGAAAAATGATCATCAAATAATAAATTGCCGTTTATCAGGGATATTATAGAATATATTGGTATTTTAGTTTTTTGAATATTTTTAAAAAATTCTTTGTCTCAATTCATAATTTGTACCATGAAATTATGTATACATAATTGTAAAAAGCCAATTGTCTTCTAAAATGCATTCATGTAATATTGAGATAAATAAATCAGCATATTGAAAAGAAAATTTAAATTGAAGAAAATTTAACTTAAAGAAAAATTATGAATTGGATGATATTACATCGAATTACATATTTTAGAATTCAATCACAGTTTACAAGGCAATGAAAATAGTAAAATTAAAAAAAAATATTAGATTGATGATGATAGAATAGACATACGGATGTAAAGCAATGCAACAAGTAAAGAATAATTCTGATATTTCGACTACATTAGTGCACTTAAATTTCAATTAGATTCATTTCAAATTTATTTTTGATTATTAAAAAAAAAATGAAGAATTTCATCAAGAAGGGGGTTTCGAACACAATGAACAAGTATATAACTATTTTCAAGGCCTGAGAATTAGATAAGACATTTACAAACTGACTATATAAATGAACATCATGTAACTTTGGAAACAGATATTGGCTCATCCTCATTTATGTGTTCATTTGACTTCTTAAATCCCCAAAATTCTGATACAGAATCTAAGTGCAGCGTGTCGCAGTGCGTTTATGTTATAAATGAGCAATTGACAGAATTCGAAAATCAAATAGCTCAATGCCGAGATAACAAGTACGATTAAACCAGTTTTTAAATAACTATACTTAAAGTTAAATATAAATAAAAATGTATAATATAATATAGTATAATATTGATAATATAAATAAACTAGAAAGTAAACATAAGCATCAGGACATATTTTGGTTAGTTGGCAATATTTAAATTTAAAGTTGAAAAAAAAAAAATAAATCGAAATGATTCTAATTGAATTTTGAGTGTATTATATAATGTTATATATATGTACAAATAATGTACATACAGTTATGTATGTAGTGTAACATCTAGAATATAAAATTACATATTAAAAAATAAAACAAACAATATAATGAATGAATATATAAAAATTTACACTGTAAATACCACATACTAATACGATTTCATTAATTAAAATTAATTAATTAATTAATCTATATTTAAGATTGTATAGTACATATTGTAAAATATATTAAATATAATTATAGAATTAATATTATTAATAAAATTGATATATGAAATGAAAAAAAAAAAAAAATAAAAAATAAAAAAAAATAACGCAGGAAAAACAAATTTTTGTTAACTTTTCCGTTCATTAAAATTCAAAAAGCAACAAGGAAAATTTGAAAATGAAAAATTACCAGTAATTTAGAAAATTAATTATAATTTATAAGATAAAAAAAAAAATGAAAAAAAAAAAAATAAAATAAGAAAAAGAAACAATTATTACGCTTATTCAATTTATCAATAAATGAAATTACATACAAGAAATATACATTTACATAAGAGTACTTTATGTAGAAATATATACAAATGATATAGATGATAAAAAAATAAAAAAAAAAAATAAATAAATAAAAATTAAAATATAAAAAAAAAATATTTTTTGGATAAATTTTTTGAATAATCTAATTAACAAAAATAAAAAATATAATTATAAAGAAAAACAAATATAAACACTTTGAAACTATAAACTAATAAAAAATTTTCTAAATTTTGAAATGAATAAAAATAAAAATAAAAATTTATGTGAATGAATAATGATGGAAATATGTAAATAGAAATGTACGAGTATAACAGCAGAAAAACAAATTGTAATGAAAATCTTTGATAAAAAAAAACTAAGTATAATTAATAATTAATTAAATCATTATTTCAGTTGTTACTATTTTAAAGCAAAGGCTAACTTCATAAAAATATATCCATGCGGTATCAAATATATACAATTCAAATTTTAAAAATGAACAGTAAAGTGAATTGTGCGGCGGTACCGTATCGATATTAATACATATAAGTATATATACAATACAATAGATATATTTTTTTTTAAAATTAAGCCAAAATACTTGAAAGAGCAAATTTAATATATAATATGGAACTCAATAAAAATGAAATGATCTAAATAGATTGTGTATCTTTTTTTTTAAT
This sequence comes from Villa cingulata, assembly GCA_951394055.1. Classification (NCBI taxonomy): domain Eukaryota; kingdom Metazoa; phylum Arthropoda; class Insecta; order Diptera; family Bombyliidae; genus Villa; species Villa cingulata. The sequence continues at coordinate 46,120,844 of OX596019.1, forward strand.
GTACAGAAATTGAAAAATTTTTTTTGTTTTTGGCCATTTAGCTGAGTTCCAAAATACATTAATGCATTGTATCTGCTTTAAAATTTGATACAGACTGCAGACTGTTCTTTGAAACGCATAGTAATATCGTTTTACAATAAAATTCAAAATGTATACTAAATTACCAGCCTGAAAGCGGTCGTCGACCATTAAATTGTTTAAAATTCAAATGATATTATGCGTCTAGTGAGGACATTAATGCCAACGTAACTGTCAATTTTGAAATGTCATAAATAATTTTAAATTTAATTAAACGTCGTTAAATGCAGTCAATTGGATGTTTACACATTGTACATTGTATACATTGTGGTGTCGCGTGTATTATATTTTGGTGATGACGATGATGTTGGTGTTAATGCATTCATTGAACGTATGCTATCACCCACCATCACCATGAATTATGTTAATGCATTCTATCACATTCTATAAAGAACAAATAACACATTTTGATATCAAGAGAATAATTTCAAGAACTTTTGTTTTCTGATAAAAATGTTAAGAGGGAAAAAAGTTGAGTGAAATGAAAAGAGAAATTTAAATACAGACAATTATCATCGTTTAATTTATCTATAATACTGTTGTATTGTGTTTAATTTTGAAATTAAATTTTTTATTTTAATAATAAAAAGGCAAATGCATATAAAGTAAGTAGATGGAAAAGAGATTGAAAAGGAAGAAAAATAAAAAAAGGAGAAGAAGAAAATTGTTATTATTAGGTATATATACATATTATTATTATTATAGTAAAAACAATAATAAAAAGAGCCATTATAAAATAAAATTATAATAATGGACTCATTATGGTATATGTAAAATACATAAATTTAAGTAAAAAAAAAATTTAAAAATTAAAAGCATTCAAAATAAATAAAATCAGTAATTGTTAGTCTGTATTACCATGTAAAATTATGCACACAACATAAATGTATGTATGTATGTGTACTATGAAATAAATCTGTGATTTTTTTTTAACTATAACCACTTACCCGAAAAAAATTCAATTTTTTAGAAGGGATAAAAATAATGAAATATTTTGGTACATAAAGATCGAATTATCTGTTTCGTAATCCTATATATTGACGAAAATATTTTTCAATTTTAAATCTTTTTCATTGATGTATTACATAAAATCGCAAATTTTGTCCTAATTGTTTTTGCATTATTCATTCATTTAATTGAGATTATGACTTTTCTTATTTTAAGTCACCCATACACAAATTTCTATTCCGTGTTATCTGATCACATTTAGATCAAATTTTTTTATCTTTTCGTACCAATTTTCAAGTGTTAAATTATTTAGTTAAAGGAAAAAATAATCACAGATTTTTAAAAATTTACTCACAAACATATGTATTACATATATAATTATAGTAAATAACATCGTGTATGAGTTTTAATAATAAAACAACAATAAATAATGGTAATACTAACACTATAAGATATAATTACATTGTATTTGTAAATATGTAGTATAAATAATAATAGTAATATATAAAAATACATATAAATATTATATGTACATATATATATACAGTATATAATACAAAATTTATCTAATGTAATGTACATATTATAAAAGTACATTTTCTTATACATACATTATATGATAATTTCGACTTCAATTAAAATCAAAAATTAAATTAAATTTCTAAAAATATGATAATACTAACAACAACAAAAGGACGCCTTTGGTATATACAGGGTTTCCGGCCCCGGATGGTGAACCCGCAAATAGTAGATAGGTTTCATAGAGACAAACAAAAAATCGTTCTTCAGAAAGGGGGAGGGTAATCTAAATCGTTTAGCCGTTAGAGGGCGATGAAGATTTTACGCACTTACTCTACGAAACACCCTATAGCAAATACAGTGTACTAGCTAGAAGAAAGCAGTCTAAGAAAAATCTGTAAAAAACTCTTTGTCTCTCTAATGATACCTTACATGCTTCTCTATGTCCTTCTTTTCAAGAGTTATTGTGTTTCAAAGTCAGAATTTCGTGATTTTTTGTCATTATTTTTTTTTTTTTCAGAGAGAATACAGGCTGTAGAAGTGCAGCGCCCTCTAAATTAATTTCTAATTACATAAGCAGAAAGCCCAAGATACCCACTTCATTTTATCTTTTTACAGTAAAGGTCTATCCTTACAGTTTTTTTTTTTTGTTTAATCTTTTTAGTGTTTGAATTGTGTAAAATCATGTAGAACAATTTTTTGTTTATGAAAATGGGATCTATCTACTATTTGCGGGTTAACCATCCGATGCCGGTCACCCTGTATAATGACAGCTAAGACATAAGACGGTCGCATAAACGAAAAAGGAGTAATATTTTACATACATTGAAGTGAAAAGAAACGTCTTCTTGTATATGTATAATAATGATTTATAAATACATAACATATTAGAAATACATATAATTATTATACAATAGTAAAAATGGATGAATTAACAACAGAAATTAAAGAAAAATTCATATAAGTATGTATGTATTTATCTTTAAAAATAACAATATAATTAAATCGAAATTAAAATAAAAATAAATTTTCTGTATAATTTGTAATTAATTGTTGATTTAATAAATTAAGATAACAAAACTATTTTAAGAATATAAATTGAAAGTAATAAAAAAATAAATAAATTAATTAAATAATCAAATATAAAAATAAATTTTGTTTTAACTACATATACCTATAGTATAAGTATGATTTTTTGATTTTAACAGCTTAATCTTCTATTGCTTGTTCTATAACAAGGCACTTACAAGCACAGCAGCATCACCAACTTCATTATCAATTATGAGTTTTATAGAATGTTTCTGATCAAATTGAAAATCCATTAAATAAAGAATTGTTGTACCCTTCTTTGTTTTTATAAATTCAATACCTCTATACGAAATTTTTAACATCACCTTTCGGGCCGAATGAAGCTTTCAAAAAACTAATCATTTTTGATACAGAAATCATTCTATCTTTAAAAGCTTCCATTCTTCTTAACGGAGTTTGTCGTTCTTGATGACCACGTTGAATAAATAGACCAAATTAATCATAGTAACTCCTGAAGAATTCCAATTCATCCATTATTTTTAATATTTTTTCTATTTAATCTAAAAATACATATACATACTTTTAAATTTTAAATAAGGCAATTGTATTGAATGAGGTCCATATATCCATGTGTACACAGTATGTTTCATGAGTACATTGGATGAAATAAATATTATAGTATATATAGTATCATCATACTCATATTCATAGACAGACATATTACATATGTATAGATGTACATATATCAAAAATTAGAAAAATATAGGCCAGAGTAATCAAGTGTCGCGGAATATATAGTATATTTGTTTTTCTTTGTAATTTCAATTTTACCAAACAGCAAGCATAATTGTAATTAGAGTTTATTATCATTCTTACAATAATAAATAATTTATAATTTATGTAAGATTAAAAAAAAAATTCATATTTTTAATATGTATTTATTTCTGACATCATATTTTTCGATATTAAATTAAATTTACTATCAAACATCACCTATACACACATACAAGGTGGATTCATTTAAAAAATTTTAATTTTATGTCGATTGATTTGATAAAATTTTAAGCTAATCTCAATGAGATACTTTTTTTATCTGTCTGTCTATTCAATCAATTTTTCATTTTGAAGATATTTTAAATTGAAACACCTTGAATGAACTGAACATAAATGTAGACATGTATAGTGTATATACTTTACATGCTACAAGTAAACACAGTTGAAACTACAAAACAAACGAAAATTAAATATTGGAATAGATAGGCTGAGTTCTAAAATGCATCGATGCGGTTTAAATGCAAAGTAAATTGTTTCTAAATGTTTAAAATAAAAACGGTTACACTGTCATAAGTTTCAAAATGCATTGTGAACGTATTTTTTACTCATCATTTAAGCAAACATTCCATTTTTTTATACAATCACATCACAATCACTTCCTAACTTTGTTTCAAAATGTCAAATTTAAAATTATGCATTTTTGATACGCATTTTGATATACGCATCATATTTGCATCACTATACGGTAATACTACCGCATCGATGCTTATTTTTTACATTTTAGAACTCAGCCATACTACACATTCAGTACTACACTATTCAGTATAAGAAGTATTTAAATTCAACATCTTTATTTCAACAATGAGACATATTTTTACAAATAAAAAACAATTATTTTCGTTTTATAAAAATCATTAAATACAAATGAAATAGTACATTTCTAGGTCAGTGAAACCATTAATAATTCAAAATAAATGCACTGCATTAAAATATTTAAATAGAATTTAATTAAATATTTGTAGAAAAAAAATCAATAATTATTGAAATCTAGTACATAAAACTTCTATGATAAATAGTGTCGATCAGTCAATCAAATACATTTCACTGAGTATTTTCAAATATATTTATCGTCATTCATTAGTTATATATGCTCGTGAAAATTTATTTAAAAATTAACACCATAATTTGTTCATTATGAGAATTCATTTTACGAATATTTACTTTGTGTGTATTTTAATAGTTTCGGTATTTGCAAGTCGAGAAGAAAATCAAGTAAAGTTTTTTTTTTTAATCAAAATTAAAAAAAAATTGTTTTGTGAAAATTTTTGAAGTGAAACGAAAATTTATGTGTACTTTTAAAATTTTATTTTAGAGAATAAAAAGGACTAGATTAAGACAAGCTGTTACTGTTAAAGATGATGCAGTAACATCTATATCAACAACACAACCATCAACGACAGCCACAACACTGTTAAACCCAATTACTGATAGTACAACTTTGGACACAACGACCGCTACCACTTTAGGCACTACGACCACTACTACTTTGGATACTACGACCTCTACCACCTTGAGTCCTACAACGACTACTACTTTGGACACAACGACCGCTACCACTTTAGGCACTACGACCATTACTACTTTGGATACTACGACCTCTACCACCTTGAGTCCTACAACGACTACTAACTTGGATACTAAGACTTCTACCACCTTGAGTCCTACAACGACTACTACTTTGGATACTACGACCTCTACCACCTTGAGTCCTACAACGACTACTACTTTGGATACTACGGCTTCTACCACCTTGAGTCCTACAACGACTACTACTTTGGATACTACGATCAGCACTTCATTAGGAACAACTGATTCTACTACCGTAACAAATTCAGAAAAAGCAGAATCAACAACAACGACAATGAGAACCCTAATAAAAAGACGCCGACACAAACCAATCAATCATTTTATGAAATTGGAAAATAAATTGAAACAAATGAAAAGACCAAATCAAATTATTGATGATTGCAATAATTCAACGAACGTTAATTATCAAAGTTTAAGTCTAGGTATGTTTCGTAATAAACCATTTCGTAATCGTACAATTTTACACGGTGGCAATAGAAATGGACCTTTTAAATTTATACGTCTCCGAAAAAAGAAGCCGAATGGTCCATTTTATAATTTAAGAAGAAATCGGCAAGGTAATTTCGGAAGATTTCATAGAAGACGACGAATAAATCGTCATGGTAAAAAGAATCGAAATAATCGTAGATTAAATCGTCGACAACGATTCAATCTTCAGGTACTTCCAGGTCTATTTTTATGATTTCAACAAATCGAATAGATAAGTACATTTTTGATTCTACATTACAAATATTATTAAAAATTATTTTACAAAAAAATATTGAAAATACATATATATTTTTGAATAAAATTTTTCTGGTATTTATAATTAAATAGAAGAAAAAATTGTAATTTTTATACAGAAAACGGATAAAATTAACGCAAAAAAGTTGTAATGAGATTTTTCCTTTCGATTTAGACATAATTTATTCATTGATGTTAAATTTAAAATAAGAAAATATTCAAACGGTACTAACAAATACAAATTAATATTTTTTTTTCGTTTAAAATATAATTTTAGAATTCTATGAATAATAATTATATTACGGTTTGCTACCAAAATTTCAATTTAATTAAAAATTTTCTGATATTGAGTCAAATTATAGCGTGAAAAAATACATAAAAATTTTCGTTATAAGTCTGAATTTATCACTTGTGTAAATAAAATTTAGTAAATACAATGATGACAAAAATGTGTGTGTATATAGTGTGATATAAATGAATAAAACTGCCAAATTTCTGTTAAAAAATATCGAAAAATTGTAAAAATTTTTTAAATTTTAACATTGAACTCTTGTATAATTATATCCAAAAAAAACACATAATCATTTACGTAATCGCAACAAAGCGTCTTAAATTAAATGTATGTAGAAGACAAATTTATTTAAAATGCACAAAAGTTATTTCTTCATGTAACACACGTTTGCAATGAAATTAAAACAATTTACAAATTTCAATAGTGAAATTGACTTTTATTATTTTATTTTTATGATTACATAGTTCAAAATTGAATATTATTATGGAAAAAATAAATAAATGTGAGTTCTGAACGATATTTACAACAAAAGAAGTCAGGTGAATGTTGTTCTTTAAGTACATAAGTACATGCATCAGGTAAAACACAAAAACTGCGTGTTACTTACTACAAAGAACTTACTTGCATTTTCACTTTTAGACGAATTGCATTGGCAGATTTGGAGTTTTAGACGCATTGCAATTAAGAAATATAGCAGTTTTTAATTTCTGAAAACCCTAACTATTAAATTAGCATTCACATTGTAATCAATGACATTGTGTTCATTACCAATCGATTTGAATTTAATTTTTTGAATTTTAAATCTTTTAACTTATAAAAACTGTCAATGAATAACCAACACCCAACACGTTAACACTGGTAGCACAATTGCGTTTATTTCCTTCTTAACTGCTTGACTGCTTGGAAATTATTTTTTAAAATAATTTTCTACATAATGTAGAAAATAATACAATTGGATTCATTTCATCAAATTTCATTCATTCATTACAACTCATTTTCGGTAATATTTGACGAGTAGATAACCCAACATTAAAATATGCATTTATACCTTATACCTACGCATGCATTATTTCACTTAAAATTACTACATACTTAGATTAGAAGAATAACGCAAATAAATGCAGTAAAAATACACATCCCTTTTTTTCGAATTTATGGGTGGTGCAATTCACTTCGCCTCAACTCAACTACTTTCTATCAGATATTTATGTTATTTTTTTTTTTTTTTTTGGAAAAAGAACAACGGAGTAAACTTTTAGTAGGGACACTTTTTTTTTTTTTTTTGAACAAGACATAAAGCAATAAAGATAATAGAAAAAAATAATTAAAAATAATAAAATAGAATTTAATTTTTTTATTCGGTTTTTTATATACATATACATTTATATTTTTTATTTTATTTATTACTTTACATTTTAATGCAACATTACGTTACATTGTACAAATTTTTTTATCTTTTTCTTTTATAAAATTTAAATATATGTATGAATCTAAAAGAAAAATTTATTTCTCATTGTTTATGTACACGTCTTATATATACAGATAATATATGGTGGTGATTCTTTGTTCCTTGTTCTTTGACTTTGTTGTTGTTAGTATTTATTTATCATTATGATTATAATTAACGTAACGTATTCGTATAGTTCTCAAAACAAAAATTACAAATAAAATTACAAAAGTGGGAATGTACTTCATTAAATTAATTAAAATTAATTCGAAAATTAAATCACTGAATTTTTATTGTCATTATTTGTAATAGAAAATTTACGTAAGAAAAATTAAAATAAAAAAAAAAAATATAATATAAAATGATATACACATTGATAGCCTCTCATCCGTAAACTATCATTTTTAGACCAGCGGGTAACTGGCAGTTGTTGCAATACCGCAATGATTATCTTTATTTCTAGCCATTTTTATGAAACCTTTATCACCCCATGTTGTACCCCATGAATTTTTAACTAACCAATAATCTTGTCCATCCTCATCTGTACCATAACCAACAACTAATACACCATGATCTAATTGCTCTGAATTACATTCTGGATCATAATATATACCGTCTGTATAAAATTGAAATGATTCATGTGATGCATCGATTGCAACCGATACTGGACCAACGGTAGCTACAGCTTCTTTTAATTTTTTCTCACTACCTTCTGGTATATCAACGAAACCTTTATCGGTTGCACCAACAGTTTGTGGATTATAATGACAGCTATCATCGATTCCTTCATATGGATATGTTTTTTCTGTATCAATACCACCGTTCGATTTAATATAACGGAATGCATTATCCATTAAACCACCATTACATCCATTATTTCCAAATGATGTTGAACAATCGACTAAATTTTGTTCAGATAATTCGACTAATGCACCAGTTCTACGAAAATGCTGTCCTTCAAGTGCCCCAGTAGCCGAAAATGACCAACATGAACCGCAATGTCCTAAATAAAAATAAAAAAATAAATAAAATATAAAAAATTATAATATGTAATTTATTTTCATGTTCTTCTTGTTTGCTGGCATATTTAAATTTTTATATCCCCACCTTGATCTTTAACTTCAGTTACAGCTCCTCTAACACGCCAATCGACTGTCTTTGGTAATGTTACATGTGCTGGACTTATAAATGTGGCTGCATGCTCTTTATTTTCTGCAGCAAACTTAAGTGCACTATAAAAAAAAATTTTTTTACAAATGAAATATGTATCGAAAGCTTTTTTATTTAATTTTTATTTTTAAATTTCAAATTTAATTACTTTCCACTCTTATTAAATCCATTCATTATTTGAACAAATTCTGTATGTAACATATCTCCATATTTATTTAGACCCAATTTAAATGATACCAAGCCTTTTTCATAGTTTTGATTATGTTTTGCTATTTTGTTTTTATTCTCCATAAATATTTTCATACGATATCTTTCTTCTGTTTCGCTTTCATAATTTTTTTTATGTTGCAGCTATGATATATTTAAAAAAAAAAAGAAAAAAAAATTTTTTTTTAAATAAATAAACGGAAGAGAAAAGAAATGAAGTGATAAGTGAATCCATCCATCTACAAAATAGAGCAAAATTTCTCTATTTTTTTTTTTTTTGTTTATTTTTATCAAGAAAAATTTTTAATTTTATGTTCTCAGTCTATAGTCTCATGTAAATAATACCATCAAAGAGGACACGGGAATTGAATGTTGTTCAACTGAATTTGGAACTTGAATTTTCGTGCTAACAATCAGATCTCGAATTACTAAAACTTACAGAAGGCCAATGTCAAATTGTAGGCATCTACAAAGCCTTTACATTTAATTTTATTTCGAGTCACACATTTAGTTAGATTTAGATCATTAGTCTTATTTCTTTCCAAATTTTTCTAAAGCTGAGCGATTTCTATGTTCAGTTCTGCTATTTGTAAGTTTTCTTGTATACTCCATATAGTTTTATCTGGTTTTACCATACGAAACTGATTGGTTCGGAATAAATTAGTCTGAGTGAAAATATTATTTGTGCCAGAGTATACGTTGACTTACAAAACTAAGTTATTACGATCTAAGTTATCTAAGCACTAGGAAACTGAACCCAAATGTAAACACATCTTATAATATGTACATCTACATACCATACATTATATATGTAAATATTTGTAAAAATTCTAATAACCCAGATCTTTTATTTATTGTTATTTTTATTCTTATTGTATTTTCTATTGTATTATCAGTCAGTAGTAATTTTTTATTTTTCAATTTGATGACCTTTCTTGATACTATAAAATTTAATTGCCGATTTGAGCAAATAAAATGCTAATCGAATAATAAAATTTAAATTAATTGCGCACGAAAAATTACTCGTTATTAGCTTTATCAGTCAAAATAAAAAATAAAAAAATATTAAAATGAATATAAACTATATAAATTTTGCATTTAAATATATACATATGTACATCCATAATGTAAATATATAGGTACATATAAAGAACACATAACACTAAAAAAAATGAAAAATAAATGGATGATCATTTTATTTCATCAGAAAATATAAATAATTTTCTTTGTTTTCATTTTTTTTTTCCTCTTTTTTATATTTATTGAATTACTTTTTTTTAAATACATATACATATGTATATTTTCCTGTATGTTTGTTACCCTTGCCCTGCTATTCTGTTTTTCTGAATATTAAAATTAAAAATTGTTATTTAAATTGAAAAATATTTTGTTATTATTTCAAATTCATCTATGTAATCAGCATAAAAAATTGCCATTAGAAAAAAAAAAAAAAACGGAAAATTTCATGTCGTTGAGATAAAATAAAATTTAAATTATCATAGCATTACATCAAATCGTGTGTAACCCTAACTACACATACGTAGTATGTAAACGCTATAAAAATTCACAGTGATTAGTGATTACAAGCTACATATGAGCATATGAATAATCTAGAAAAAAATGCAAAAAATACAAAAACGAATTTGATTTGATTTTTCTTTTCATTTGTGTGTGTGTGTGTGTGTGTGTTTGTACTTTGTTTTTGTTCATGTTATCAGTAAGTTGTTGATCTTCGTATGAAATGTGGTCATTGTAATAAAACATAAATTAACATTGTTTGCAATATTTTGATGTTTATAGCTTACAGGTATTGAGGCAAGTTTTATTTTAGCAAGACCAGTATTTTATAAAAGACCAGTTAACAATCTGTGTAAAAATATTTTTATTAAAATTTAATGGTTATTAAATAATGTTGACTCAATTTCCTAGTTTTTCCAATTTAGGAAAAAATGGACAAATTGAAACAAAGTAAAGATAGTAGCGAATAAAAATAATTACTTATCCTGAACTTTATGAAGAGGTAAATATAACTTGACTTTAGAGACAATTATCTTAAAATAAAATTTACCTTCATTCAATATTTTCAAACAAAAATAATACGCATAACACACTATGCATACATTATTACTCAAGCATACGCAACGTTTCAGTTATTTTTTGATTCAGTTTTCAATCTAATGCGTTCTCGAATAAACAACTTAAAAAAGTGCTGAGTTTAATAGATATCTGGACGATGATGAATCTTTTTATACTAACCAACCGTATTTCACCAGTTAGCTTCTGTTCAATGAACGAAAATTCTAGAATAGAATATAATATAATAGTTCTATAGTCTTTAGTTAGAGTAATGTGAAAAATCATAGCATCTGTGGTTGTAGCTTAACATAAGAACTGTTCAATGTCTAGTAGCTGATATCTGTCTTCTGTGTTGGAGATAAGTATAGTTACTCTTTTCAACGAAGCAATATTTTTATTTTTGTTTATCTTTCTTCCGCAAACAGTATCTTTAGAATTATCAAAACAATTGATTACGAATTATGAAAACATATGTACTTTCTATCAGAAATATTATTTACACACATTGCTTATAAATGTAATGCAAGTATATTTTATGTGTTATGTGTTTCATTATTTATTTACATATGTATGTACATAAATGTATATGTATTTTTATCTTTTTTTCTTTGTTTTGTTTTTTGTCTAATCGTTTAAATTATATCGAAAATAAAAAGCAAAATTTTACTTTAGTCATTCGTTTTTGTATGTTTTTATTTGTTTGCTTGTTTGTTTTCATTTCCATTCCACCCCTTTTCAAATTATTTATTATCAAAATAAAACAATATAATTACAAACTGATTATTTTGATAGCTGACTAATGATATACATTTAAACAAAAACAAAAAAAAAAAAAATTTACATAAGAATTTTTGTTGTATTTAGCTTAGTATGACCAGTATGACTCTGTTCTGCATTGTATTATGGGTGGCTTTGGCTTATAAATTTTATCATTTTTCTTTTATCATTGTCTGACTCAGTAACAGTATTGTATCGAATGCAAAATATTTATTACAAAAATACTTATAGATAAAAAAAAAAAATAATAAAATTTCAGATAGAATTTCAATTTTTTTTTTTAATTTTTCTTTCTTACCTTGAATGCGTGCCATTCTTCTTTAACAAGCTCAAAAACTGATACTGCATTTACGAATGCAATCAATGATGCAGCTACAATTAAAAATTTCATTTTGAATACTCAATATTTTTTCTTTATTTCACTCTTTTATGTTTTATATACACAGTAAATATTTATTTGACAAAATCTGAAAATAAAATAAGAAAACAAAATTAAATCTATTAATTAAAAATTGTAATTATTTTACATAATATATTTAAAGTATAATGTAAGTGACAGAAGTCATAATTTTAGAATGATCTAGAAGTACAGAGAATCAGTACATTGTCGGATGCTTCAAATTAATTTTTTTTAATGAGAAAAACAAAGCAAAAAAACTAAATTGATAAAAACTAAAAATCAACATAACAATACAATACTGAATATCGAAATGTAAAAAACTAGACCTGAAAAATCTAGTCTAGATCAATATCTTTAGCAATAATCCATAGAAATAACTGAAAGAAAGTTTATGGCAAAGTTATGTAATGCTAGAGACACATACAATTGGTTAACTAAACCGTTTGCGTTTAGTTTGTAACTAATTCGAAACCAATTGCATGACACACTGCTTTTTAGTTTAGTTATCTTTTTACTTTGGTTATCTTTGACATTTGAAGTTGAAATTTTGTTTATGTGTTGTCAATCGTATTATTTGTACAGTTAGTGACCAAATTAAAAGGATACGTATAAAAAACATAGTTTTTATTAACATAATTACTTTTTTTTAAAATTATTTGAATTATGTAAAAAAAATTAATTTAGCAAAAAGCAATTAATGTGTGACTATTAAATAAGAATAAAAAAAAATATATTTTATTGTATAATAATGTAACACAAATTTTTTCAATAGCCTGTAGTTTTTGATATTTCAAATTTTTTAGCTATAGAAGGAAAACTTTCACCTCTTATCCGATAATTTACTACTAATTCACGCAATTGTATACCAATTTCTTTTCTACTCGACATTCTGTTAAAATTAATATCGAAATAAAAATAAAATAAATATTTTTAATATAATTTATACAATTTAATTTTTTTTTTCGTTCTTTTTTAATATTTACGCATTATTAGCTTTCTACTAAATTAATTTTATGTAATTCAAATAATTTAAAGAAGAGTGATGTTGTTACTAAAAGCTGTTTTTTATATGTGTCCTTTTAATTTAGTCACTAACTGTGTATATTATACAATAACCAGAATTTCAATATAAACAATGATATGTTTGACACGAAGTTCGATGGTTCGATCCGTGTTCGTCATACTGTTCGATGGTTTGACGTTAGTTAACTCGTTAACCACTGTAATTTTCAGTGGTTACTAACTAATGCTAGAGACACATACAATTGGTTAACTAAACCGTTTAGTTTGTAACTAATTCGAAACCAATTGCATGACACACTGCTTTTTAGTTTAGTTATCTTATTACTTTGGTTATCTTTGACATTTGAAGTTCAAATTTTGTTTATGTGTTGTCAATCGTATTATTTGTACAGTTAGTGACCAAATTAAAAGGACACGTATAAAAAACATAGTTTTTATTAACATAATTACTTTTTTTTAAAATTATTTGAATTATGTAAATAAAATTAATTTAGCAAAAAGCAAGTAGTGAGAATATTAAATAAGAATAAAAAAAATATATTTTATTGTATAATAATGTAACATAAATTTTTTCAACAGCCTGTAGTTTTTGATATTTCAAATTTTTTAGCTATAGAACGAAAACTTTCACCTCTTATCCGATAATTTACTACTAATTCACGCAATTGTATACCAATTTCTTTTCTACTCGAAATTCTGTTAAAATTAATATTAAAACAAAAATAAAATAAATATTTTTAATATAATTTATACAATTTAATTTTTTTTTTCGTTCTTTTTTAATATTTACGCATTATTAGCTTTCTACTAAATTAATTTTATGTAATTCAAATAATTTAAAGAAAAGTGATGTTACTAAAAGCTATGTTTTTTATATGTGTCCTTTTAATTTAGTCACTAACTGTGTATATTATACAATAACCAGAATTTCAATATAAACAATGATATGTTTGACACGAAGTTCGATGGTTCGATCCGTGTTCGTCATACTGTTCGATGGTTTGACGTTAGTTAACTCGTTAACCACTGTAATTTTCAGTGGTTACTAACTAAAGTAAATGTACTACTAACCACTCGATTTATAGTGGTTATCTCAGTTAACCAACTCGCGAGTTGGTTACCAATTGTATGTGTCTCTAGCATAAAGTAGATGTACTACTAACCAAAGTAAAAAGATATTACAAGTATTCCCACTCTCAATAAAACCGTTATGTAGGTAAACAAAGGCGATACTAACACTGTCTCAAAAAATTAAAAGCTTTTAAAGTTTTGTTAAAAGTAGACAGAAAATGTTGGTTTGATTTTGAAATAAACGAGAGATAGAGAAAAAAAATGACACATCCTTTTGAATACATCTCGTCTTTTTTTAGGTAGAAACATAATATACAGGGTGTATTCGAAATATTCGCATAATATTTAGATTCCAAATCCTTAATTTGTTCTGCTTTGTATATTAATAATAATATTAAACAAATATGTAAAAAAACAAAAATTTTAATCAACTTATTTATTAAGAATATTTTTATTTCGAAACTTAAATTTAGACTAAAATTACATAAAAAGTTATTAAATTGGTTCTTTTTGATGAATTATTTTTATTTATTTTATTCGTTGTCCATATATACAAATTTTAATATAATCAAAAAAAATGATTTGTCAAGTTATTATTTTGTTATTTTCATTATCAATTTGTTGTTACATTTTTCACTAAATTAATTTTAATAGAATTCTTTTGAAAAAATACATATGTACATAAGGAAATATCTTTAAAAAAAAATAAATATAAAAAATTAAAATAATAATAATTTATTGCCCGTTGTTAATTTTGATTTCTTACATTATAATTGACCTTATTGTTTTTCTATTAAAAAAGTTTTACAATAACAATCCAAATCCAACAAACAGTTTTTCTGCGGGCGAACCAGAAAAATTATTTGTTAGATATATTTCATACATGAAATTACAAATAAAAATCTTATAATTTTTATGCACTAACTATTTATATACAAAAATTTATTTACAAATGGGAAATACAAAGAATTTTATTTCTCTTGTCAAAATTTTTTACATCTCTATTAAATGTTTTTAAAATATAATACAATCTAACTCGTATAAATAAACATATTACATAATTTCTGTCTAAATCATTACAACATACATAATCAAATTCATCCTGAATTTCTTCGAATAATTTTTTTTCAATATCGGCGTCAAGTACAAAATTATTAAAACTGTTAGTAAACTTATAATCTAATTTTCTTAAATTTTCCATGAAACTATTACTAGGTATAACTAAATTACAATCCTTATATTCTTTAAAATAAATAAAAGTATGTTCAGGAAGAGGATCGGATTCAGCGTCGTCTAACAAGCAGTTATGGTTAATTTTTAATTTTTTATATAACCAACCACCAAAATAATAAAAAGCGTTTTGCTCTCCGAAACTGATGTGCTTATAATCTTGTGTTAATTTTACGTATGGAACAGACTTTTTGAGAGGTAAATTACTATCTAAACCTAATGAGTTAGTAGGAGTTGGTAATACAAATTCGGGATATGGTTCACAATTTCCATCATTAACCAGTTCCATATACTTCACGGAAAATGACTTTCTAAAGGCACATGCAAAATGATAGGGAGATAAGGTTCTAGAATTACCACCTTTTTTTCTTAAGGTTCCAAATGCATGTTCAAGGCCATCTTGATTTAAATGTCTAGTACAAATATATTTGACACCTTCAGATTCTAAATCTTTGAACAAACTTGTAAGACTACTGATATTCAAAGTCCAACCTAACAGGCATTTAATATTTTTCGTGACATTTTTTCCTAAATTATCTATGACCATTATACTTTTTACGAATTTATTCATTTCCTCTAACTGAGAAAGCTGAGAAACATTTGCATTAAAAGGTCTTCTATATTCTTTAACATCAGAATTGGTGCTTGAATTAAAAATATCGAACAAGGTGTCAAATTTTTCTAAAAATTCAGCAGTGTAGACTGCGGTTGAAGAAGCTTCATTTCCACTAACGGAAGCATACAAAGCGCTAGCCACTGTTGCACTTATGACTTGAGTCGCATATTTAACTCTCATCTTTTGAAACGTATTAGGGTAAATGTGATCGTCAGTTAGTTTTGGAGCTAATCGAAATTGTCTTAACTTGTCTTCTTGATAAAAATGTACAATATCGTTCCAAGAAGCAGTTTTATTTTCTTCAAACTTAATATTGTATTTTATTGTATTGTTTCTAACAGACTTAATTAAATGTGGTGGGTCGAAAAAGAAATGGATTTTAATATTGTCTACTAAGAAGTATGGCCTACTTTCACTTATTCCTAAAAGTTTTGGTAAATTGTAGAAATTTCCCCCTTGATCACATACAACAGCTTTGGGTTCCATGCCTACACTTATCAATTCCCTGACACATTTTAATATATATTTTTGTACTTTCTTCGACTGGCATGCGGAAGAAATGAAAGTATAACCTAATAAGTGCTTATACTTATAAGTTATACCCTGAACCATTATGACAAAAGCATACCTAGCAGCTTTATTTGCACGTTCTTCTCCATCATCTTCAAAACCTATTATTTGACCCCTAGATCTATCATAAAATAAATGGGATTTCAAGGAAATTTCATCAAAACATAAAATGCATTTTTTTGCAAAGGAAGGCAAACTTTCTAACTTAAGTTTTAAATATTTGAAATGAACAGAATGGAACCCTGGCCCAAAAGGCCAGGATTCAATATAACGCATTAATGACGTTCTGGAAGGCATGTTAATAGTTTTAGAAAAATAATTAAAAACTGAAGGGGAAAAGAAAAATAAACTTAAAGAAAACTGCTTATGTTCTTCTGAAAAACGCCATCCTTTCTTCTTCCTGTCACTATTCACTACATGGCATTCTACTATATTTGCTAAATCATTCGGCAAAAACTTATAAGCTAAATCTATAAAATGCGCTTTACTTTTTACCTTATTTTTAAGCTCCTGTAGTTCTTTTTCCTTTTGTATTTCTTTTTTTTTCATATTGGCAATCTCCTGCAAAAGATCTTCAACAGACAGAGTTGTTTGTGTTTCTTGATTCCTTGAATGCCTAGAACTGACAGCTTCTTCTTGAAATATTTGTTCCTCTTCATTATTATTTGTGATGCTAGAAGCAGGCACGATGATGATGTCTTCTAATATCTCAATCTTCGGACGTTTATTTTCTTGATGAACTGATGGAAAACTTCCCTTTCTCAACTTCCTACCGCTTACGCCGATCATTTCTTTTTGGAAATGCTCCTCACATATTCTGCTGTCCCTTGGTAAATTTTCAAGTAAATCCAGTCGTCCAGTATTTTCTAGCCATAATCGCCTTCTGTAGACAATTTTTTTATATTACAAATGAAACAATTATTAGTAGTTAATTTAAATTAACTAAACTAAATTAATTGAATTAGTATAGTGAAACTACGTACCTTGATTCATTCTTTGGAAATAAAAACCAATTTCTGTCTGGAATCATTCCTTTTGTCCATCCACAAACAATACACTTCAAATTATGGTGATTTCTCGAACTCATTTTTTTAAGTTATTTTTGAATTGCACTTAAAAAAACACTGAATTTCACTAATGTAACACAATTTTTATTTTTAAATAAAGTAATTGATTAAACACGTATGCTTCCTTCGTCCACAAAATATGGTTTGAAAAATTGAATTACAGTTTAAAAATAACCGCATTAAATTGAAAATCTGTCATATGTTGAAAGAAAGAGAAGGTAGTGAGTTGGTTAAAATGAGATAATCAACTCTAATACCTGAAACGCATTAACATGCAGTGCAGCGAATGTGAATTATTTATTATTATAATTACATACATATATTCACGATTTCTTTATAAAGCTAGGTGAAAATGTAACACGACTACAACTTTAGAAATTTACGAGTACATTATAATCAAGTCAAATAAATTTAAAAATTACAAATTTTATTTTTAATCAAAATAAGAAAAGTTACAATTTGATGACATACCCTGTAAAAATTATTTGAATAAAGCAAGAATGAGAATGTAGTTGTAAGTTTTAATATGATTATTATTTAACAAGAATGACAGTGATACCAGTCAATACCAGTCTTACTTTCATAATTGTCATATCGTTATTCTTTGTTGTGTACAGAAGAATAATATTGTACACGAATCTTAAAAATTATGAAATTTGAATATTAAAAAGAAAACCTAATAAGGTGTAAGCATTTTTTAATTTCATTTGTTATTAGTACCATTAAGTACGAAAAACTTCTTAGTTTATAAAACTCAGTACAATATTTAAAAATATGAAATAGATGAACATATAAAATTTTTGTAAAACTATGGTAATACTGGGAGAAATTTAATCTATGTTCATCAGTGCTACCATTCTTCTTAACTTTACATTAAACATAAAATCAATTATTATATACATACTTATATAAATATAATAATAAAACACGAAATAAAATCATTAAATTGTTTAAGTAGAAATATATATCATTCTCCAGTACAAATTCCGAATTAGATTAAATAAATCAAGCATTATTAGAATCAAGAGGTAAAAAAGAAATATTTCATGAAAATAAAAATTATTAGTCAGACAACTGTAAAAATTATATACATTCGAATACACTATGGTAGCCCTTATCCGTAATCAGAAACATCAGAAATGCGTTTTTGTATATTAAACTTGTTTTTCATATTATTTTTCTGCGTTATTATATCTGATATCTGATCCTGATGCATGGGTGTATATGTTAGAGGTATATATATATTATATATAATATATAATTTCAACCAATTACCAATACTTTTAAATTGCTCGAGCCCGACTATATTTTTCAGCATATAGAAATAAATAAAGGATTTACGTGTGCAAGAACAATGTTCTGTGTGTATACATGAAATTTCTTACGTATAAACAGTTGATTTTCAAATCAAAAATCATGAATAAAAAAATTAATAATATCATATTATACGAAATGAATCATGAAGAAAATGCATGAAATATATCATATATGTCATTTTTTCATTAAAAATTAGTTAAAAATGTATAAAAAAATATACTAATTTCTGCCCAACTATTTTAAAAATGTTTATGTGAAGATCAAGTCGCATAGTCGGGCGTGTATATGATGCGTGAATGTATATGTTATAACATGTTTATTATATGTTGTATGTTTCAGCATGGAAAATAAACCCAGTTAACCAAGAATATATCATTGATATATGAAAGATATATCTAACTGATATAAAAGATATATCCTTTAGATGCACCTTTGTCATATGAATGATATATGTTTTTACAAGGCAGAATATCGCTTTTTTCGACAAAATTCAATAAAATTTGTCAAAGCACGATTGTACTTATCAAAAACGTATCATTATGATATATCAATAATATATACTTTTAGATATCTTTTAGATATTTTTTTAGACATACTTTTATGAAAAAAGAGCAAAAATGTAAAAGAAATAGAAAATGATCAATACATTTATTATTATTTATGAATATGCATACTCACTAACTTTTATAAAATTTCCATTTCGTGGTCTAAATAACATTTTTCAAAGCTACGTAATGAAAATTTATAATTAGGTGAGTAATAATAATTAACAACCAATATCCGTATTATCTGCTTTCTATTTATATATTTGTAAAAATTATATTTATTATATTATATTACCGATTGAATATAATTTATGTCGGGCTTAGACTATAGAGACAGTTATACAGACGAATTCTGAAAACACGATCAAGCGACAAGTGTATATCTATTATGACATATGAATGATGTATCAGAAATACATCTAAAAGATGTATGTCAACAAATTTACTCGGGAATCACGACTACGTGACGAAGCAATGTATCAGAAAATAGACACATAAGATATATATCCACTAGAATACATAAATGATATGTCTAAAATATATCTAATGGATATCTAGTAGATGTTTATATAGGAAAAATCTGATCGTGAGACCCGAGAAGATAACGAAGTCATATATCTAAGATTAGATAGGTGGAATATATATCCTCGTTGGTTAACTGGGATGGATCTACGTGTCAAGAACAATATATGAAAAATATACTGATTTCTGCCAGACTATTTTAAAAATATTTATGTGTATATAAAATCATATTGTCGGGCTATTTGAAAAGCATGAATTGATGAATGTGTATATGATGAGTGAATGTATGTGCTAGAGATCACTTTCAGCATAGAAAACGAAAGCTCTACGGTGTAACGAACTATGTTTCTGTGTGTAAAAAAATTATATAGGAATATATGAAAAAATATATCGATTTCTGCCCGACTATTTCAAAATTGTTTATGTGTAGGTCAAAAAATATTGTTGGGCTATTTGAAAAGCATTAAAACTTGAAAGCACCTTGTGTACAGATATGATATGCGTGAATTTTGCTGCTGTATAGTTGGGCTATTTAAAATGCATTATAAATTTTTCGTATATGTACATGAAGATTTTCGAACGTGCAATTGTGTTGTTTGAATGATGTATAATTTGTCTCACTTATAACCTGAGGAAATTTCATTTAAAATTTTTTTTAATGTAGTCAGTTCTTCTAACTAATGGGAATTTTTTTGTCAGGGTGTGTGTGAGTTTCTTTTCCCCGAGGGAGGGTGAAAAGTAAATATAACGGACCATTTGAGAGTGGACCTTCTTCTTATATTCTTTATTCATTGCTACTAACCACTCGATTTATAGTGGTTATCTCAGTTAACCAACTCGCGAGTTGGTTACCAATTGTATGTGTCTCTAGCATAAAAAATGAGAACCAAAAGGGCAGAAAGACTACATTTAAAAAATGGGACAAACTGAACTTGATTTTGTAAGGAAAATTGATTCAATTCAAATTATTGGAAAATTATTGAATTTTAGAATACTTTATCAAAAATACCAAAATGGCAATTAAAATGCCGTTTCCACAGGGCAGGGCAAGTAGAAACCAGGCACTACTACTGCTATTATCATACTTTCAAAAGTAAATGAAATCATCTAAGTATGTACATGTAAATGCACATTGGATTTTTGATTATCACAAATATAAAAACAAATAAAAATTAACAAATTCATTGTTAACCATAGAAATTGAAGAAGATACGATTACAAATGTAAATTTGCAAGAAAAACATTTTTTTTATTTCTGTACTGTACTGTAACTGTACTACATACACATATTAGTATAATACAATTATGGATTTGTCTACACAATGCACTTTATGTTTTTTTACATATTTATAAGCTTAGGTATATAAATATACATATTTATATGATGTCATAAAACAAGGTTATACAGTAATTTTTTATTGATCAAAAATCGTACGATTTAAGACCTACATAAATAAATCTACTGATCAATATGCTGATGTAATTTTTGCATCGTTTAACGTAAGATTTGGCGAGAAATTACATGCAAAAAAAAAACCCTCAAAGAATAAGGGAGAATAAAATGAAAATAAAAGTGGATAATCAATTTTTGAATTTGGTTAAAATATAATTTCACTTGTTAAAAATGTACATATATGTATTTTAAACAATTAATTTCATGAACAAAGAAAAATTTAATTTACGACGTAAATTTTTTTATATGATCTTTAAACTAAATTATTAACATTGCAAAAAAAAAATATTTTTCTTTTGTACATGTATCATAAATGTATGTAATTGTGATGTTAGTTTTCTCTTGTACTTACCACAAAAATAAAAATTTAATGACTAAAAAGTAAACTTGAATAATTTAAATTACACTTTTTTTAAATAAAAATAAACTACTCCTAGTAAATTAATTTCTTAACTTTAATCTTCGAATGGCAAAATACAATTATTAATAAAATTAAATGATACTGAACTGTAGATTTGATTTATGACAATAGACAAAAATAATGAAATTAACAGGAATATGACTGATCAATGAAGGAAGAATGAATATAAATCCACTACAACCACAACCACAACGCCAAACAAAAAATCAACAACACAACAATACTAGACTAGATACTAGCCAATCCCAATACTAGCCAAACAAGTCCACTTCCACATTTCAATCAAATCATATTCTTTGATTCTTTCTATTTATTTATCGATGACTTTGTTTTTTTATCATTGCGTTTCAATTCAATCCTATCCCTATCCTATCTTACTGCCATCGCACAATTCCGGCGACAACAACAGCGTATACAGTAATTAAAAGGGACATTTTACCTGAACTTTACGCTGTCGCTGTAGCCCAAATAGATTCTATTCTATTTTTCAGCGACAACGAGCCATCCCGTCCCGACCTGGATTTTACAGTAGTAGTAATCTATTCACAAGAAGGAGAAAAATGTTAAATTTATATATACATTTCGCTGCAGTTGCGCCCGAATTATGCGAACTTTCGGCAATACGCTGTAGTTGTCGCTGGAATTGTGCAATGGCTGTATTACATTACATTTACATTTGTTTTGTCTCACATATAATTTGCGCTTCCGACTGGTTATCTTTAGTCTTTAGTTTTAATTTTTTCTTTTTTTTTACTCGTTCTGTTCTCTGGCTGATAGAAATTGTTGTTATTGGTTAGTTTACTTTATGAATTGTTCGTTTGAATTTGAATATTTGAAATGAAGAAATATTTTAAAAACAGTTCAAATTCAAATTCAATTAAAATGAAAATTGAAACGAATAACGAGTTTATTATTGTTCAGAACCATGATAAAAGAAACACCATCAATCGGAAGTTCAGAGCAGAACATCTATATTGAATAAAACTGTTATGTGAGGTTATACCATTTTGATTTTCTCATTACAGGCACATATTTAGCAATTATTTTAAACTTTACTCTATATTTTACTATTAATTATGATTTATGGATTTATAAATTTATATGTACAATTGTAATACCACCACAAAGCCACGAAGGATTACATTTTACATTACAAATAGAAAAAAGTCGAAACGGTAAATGAAATTGAACAATTTGGATACAAAAAATTGTAAACAAATTCATACACACTGCATTATCTTAAACTGGAATGTATTCTATGTGACGACATAATCAATATCCAACCAAACCAGAGCCAGAGCAAGCCAGAGTAAACATCAAAAGTAAAAATAACGAATATTCTACAAAAAAGTAAACAAAAACCAAATGTCAAAATATGTAGCATTCATTCTCATTGACTTGACATACTATACATAACTTAACTTAACAATTTAACATAACCAACAAAACCAAGTAAAAAAATTATCTTTATACAAAATAAATTGTGTACTTATTACTTAATAATACAATATATTTTTTAGAATGGCTATAAATGTAATAAATTCAATTAAAACTTTAAAGAAATATAATACATTTAATTTATATTATTACCGAACATATAAAACAAGACTAGAGTATCAAAATACAATCGAAATTGGTAATCATATCTATCATACAGATGAATGGACAAATATAACACCAAAAATTCTATCGTATATCGGTAAAAATAAACATTTACAAAAAAATCATCCATTATCAATAATACGACAACGTATTGTTAATTATTTTTATAAATCATATAAAAATTCAAGAGGTAATCCACTATTTAGTGTCTATGATAAATTACAACCGATCGTTACTGTACAACAAAATTTTGATAATCTCCTAATACCATCAGATCATCCGAGTCGATCGAAATCTGATTGTTATTACATAAATAAAGATTATTTATTGAGAGCTCATACTACTGCTCACCAAGTATATATATTAATTTTATAAAAATAAAATTAAACTAAGATAAATATTATATAGTATTTAATTTTTTTTGTATTCTTATTATTTTATTTAAGGTTGATCTTATAAAATCTGGTTTAGACAATTTTTTAATGATTGGTGATGTATATCGTCGTGATGAAATTGATTCATCACATTATCCGGTATTTCATCAATTAGATGCTGTACGTTTGATAAATCGTGATAAATTATTTGAAAATAATCCAGAATTAGAGATATTTGAAAATTCATATAAAATAAAAGAAAATTCATTCTCATCGAATAATACAAAATCAAAATGCTTAGATGATTTAAAACAACCATGCCATACATTAGAATCAGTTAAATTGACTGAATACGAATTAAAAATGGTTTTATTAAATTTAATTAAAGATTTATTTGGCGATAATATACAATACAGATGGACGGATACATATTTTCCATTTACACAACCATCATGGGAATTAGAAATTTATTACAATAATAAATGGTTTGAAGTATTAGGTTCTGGTATTGTACGTAATGAAATATTACAAAAATCTGGTGTATATAATTCGATTGGTTATGCATTTGGTATTGGTTTAGAACGTTTAGCAATGATATTATTTAATATACCGGATATACGTTTATTTTGGAGTGAAGACAGCGGTTTTTTAAATCAATTTAATGAAAATGATTTACATAAATTGAAACAATATAAACCAATATCGATATATCCACAATGCAAAAATGATTTATCATTCTGGCTACCGGATAAAATTGAAATCGATGATTTTTGTCTAAATGATTTTTATGATATTGCTAGAACGATTGCTGGAGATATATTAGAACAAGTAAGTTTCACATTTAGAATGTGTATATATACAGTATGTAATTACATTAATACATACGTTAAATTTCAGTCTATGCCAAAATCATGATTTTGATAATTTTATTTTTGATTTAAAACTGATTTACCTAGATATGAATGTTCAAATATTTAAATATTTCAATATAGAAATTTTATACATTCACAATTTTTGCATAGATCTTCGAATAATAAATATATGTATATATTTTTTTTATATTTTAATTGTCCGATGATATACTCTTTTCTTTTCTCTTTTTTTTTCCAGATATCATTAATTGATAAATTTAAAAATCCAAAAACTGGTAAAAGTAGTCTATGTTTTAGACTTATATACAGACATATGGAAAGAACTTTAACACAAGCTGAAATTAATGAAATTCATAAAAAAATTTCTGATGCATGTGCTGAACAATTAAATGTTGAAATACGATAGAAAAATTTATTTATTTGTTACATTTTTAATTTATTTTGAAAAATAATAAATTAGATAATACGTAGATATTATATTTAAAAATAAAACAACGTGAATGTTGATTTTGTTTAAAAAAAAAAAAACATGTAAGTAGCTAGCTGTTATAATTTGAATGAAAAATTTTATATGAAATTTCCAAGCCTAATTTGATTCTTACATAAAAAGTCATGGTGTAAAAACCAATAACACAGGCATTTCCTGATAATAGAATCAGGATAAAATTAGGCAAACTATAATTCAGATAATTGAGGTCCTATTGTACTGTACTGTAATATAAAAATTTATAACGTATACAAAACAATATTTATGTATTCTATTATAATATAAACTTACATAAAATATACTTTCACAAGTCCATATGTATATTTTTTTTTTTGAAAATTCCTTTATTTTATGTATTCATTTACATATGTATATAAATTTATGTGATATACTATTTATACACAATATTGATTAAATTATTTCTTAACATATATATTAAAAAAATATTCAGACAAACATATAAATACAATATAATAGATATACGCACATGTAGTTACAGTATAACATTACACATTCTTACAAAATTTCTTATATACATAGTTTAAATAATTTTCATTTTATTTCATTTCGTTTGATTTGAATTTAAAAGAATAAACAAAAATAAACAGACAAAAAAAAACTACAATCAAATTTATACATTATATCCTGGCATGTATATGTACATTATTAATTCTTGTTTTTTAGCTATATATACATTATGTATTATAGATAAAAAATCAAATTTTATTTTATTATCGGTAATAAATACATCATATCTTTAGAATAATTTTTAAATTGTATAAATTGTGCAATTATTATAATTTTAAAATATATACATACATGTATATATATAATCGATTATATAATACATTAAATATACGAATACATTACATATGTAAAGATATACATATAATTTAAAAACAAAATGTGAATAAAAATGAAAAATCAATGAACAATTTATATGTTCCATTTACTGTTTATTGTAGTACATTTCGTTATTTTTGTTTTTTGTTTTTTTTCTTCTCTCTTTCAATTAAAACAATCAAAAATTTCAATGCAGTTAATATTTAAATTTAAAATCTCGTAAAGTCGCAAGTATGCACCACATTTTTCGATGTATTAAATTTACAAATACCGATTGAAAAAAATAGATATTCGAAATGAGTTTAAAGAAGTTGACATTAGTAAGGTGTACAGGTAAGAGTAAGCATTAGGCAGCAGCGACAGTCCGTACATATAGCGTAGCCTTAGCTGTACTTTAACTGTGGACAGGCTAAATTAGCACATTCTTGTACCGTTTTTTTTACCACTGAACTATCACATGGCTATTGTTGGTTGTGAATGCTCTTTGACTTGACTATAATCCATTTTATTTTTTCTTAGATTCTCAACCAAGCTACCAATATACAAACATGTCATATCTCTGAGATTATATACAAAGAGTTTACCGTCTTACCGAAAGCCTTTGGTCTAGTGCTAGTCAGTCTAGTGACTAACACTAAAGACTAGCAACTATAATGAAAGTGTATATTTTTTCGAATTATTTTTTACAGCTTCTACAATTTGTATTAAATCCAATTTGGTTGCGTGTCTATTGTCTACTCTGCCCTATTAAATCGCTATAATTCTGATGATTTCATGTCAATTTCCACCGATAATATTTCCTTATGTTTTTCTTCTATTTCAATCAAATTTTTTTCGATCGGCATTTGTAAAATATTTAATAAGTCGAAAAATATCCGCATAATTGCATTAATAAAAGCAATCCTATATACTATACGTTAAGTTATATACATTACATTGTATTTGTATTCAGTTTCATATTACTACGAACCTATTTTACATTATATGATAAATATACTTATATGCTGAAGATTATTATTCTAAATTTTACTCCAGAATTTATTATGTAAATAATTTATAATATAGAATTTTTTTTGATAGTTAAATTTCTAGATTTTTTTCTATAAATTTTTTTAAATTAATTTTTTATTATTTTTTGTTTTTATTTTATTTCATTTTTGTTTATGTAGTTTTTTTTTTTCAATTTTAATTTTGAAAATTTAATTTCATAAAATGCACAATATACAGTTACTTTTTTAAGTAATAGTATATGAATTATGTAATATAAATGAATAGTGTGGCAAATAGGATATTAAGAGTTTTTATATATTTTTTTAATTTTTTAATTATATTATATATGATATGAATTTGCATTATATAATTTTTATTTTATTTTATTTTTATAAGGAGAAATGATTTTTTTTTTTTTTTTTTTTAATAAAAAAAATTCAAACTTTCATTTTTTACTGTCTATGAGTAGTCACATGTGTCTCATAGTGAATCGGTTTGGTAGATAATTTTAAGTCCATGATTCATTTACTAAATTTTGTATTCTTGATTGTGGATGCGTATTCACATTTAGCAAACAACAGCGAATGAATGTGTTTACGAACGTTTAATTAATATGAAAAAAATACAACAAATATTCTCAATCATATTACTTAGATACAGTAAGACATTCATATTTTTGTTTACCAAGAGTGGAAAGGTAGTTATTCTGAATAAATTATAAGCGTGTAAGGGGATTTTCAATTTTTTTTTTTTTTTTTTTGCAATTAAATAAAAAAAAAAAATACATTCATGTATACATGTATGAAGTTAATTACATATTTACAAATTTTCATTTTCTTTTTGAATAGCAATTTTAAAATTTAATTCTAGTAAATAATAATTTTTCATTTCGTATTATACAAGTACAAATAAAAAAGAAGAAATAATCAAATTTCAAGTTAACATTTATATTGAATACAATAAATACATTTTTATTTCTTTTTGTAAATAAATATCCTAATAATTTAACAGATCATTATTTTATTTTATGGAAAAACTAAAAAAGAAATAAATTTTTAACATTTTAATCATTTTTTTTTTTCCATTTTACAAATTATTTTATCTCTTGGGATTGATTCTCATTTACGATTTGACAGACACGACACGTAACGTGAACGACACGACAAAACAAAGTAATTACAAAAGACACGACACTATCATTGTTCTTCTACCAGAAAATATCCAGCAGATAGTTCACACATATAGTCGTTATACATTTTCATATTTTACAAGAAATGACATGATCAAAATACAATTTTTTTTATCTAATTATATTGATAATTAGAAAAATATATATATATATAAATAAATTTTCATTGTTTACGCTACGTGTCGTGTCTGTCGGATCGTAAGTAAAAATCTACCCTTATAGTTATTACATACATACTCAACATACATACAATTTATATATTGTAAATGGAAACTATTTCTATTATAATAATAATAATAATGAATAAATTAATAAGTAGTATTAAAATAATTTTAATAATAATATATAAAATCATGTCCATGGATAGAAATTACTAAATAATATTGTACCGATAACAAAATAACTACCGAACCAATATACAATTAATGAGCTACGTGATTTTATTATATTATATAATGAAAAATTAATTTGAGTAAATGTTTTTGGTAAATAATCAGCACCAAACCAATATAAGCATGGACTTGATGATGCAATTAATCTTGTTGTTACTTGTATATGAATGAATAATGTTGAAAATATTGTTAATAATAAACAATGTATTATAAATGGTATTGATTTCCATTGTATAATACCATCAAAAATTGATAAATTATTTAATTTAATATATATATAAAAATTTTTTATATATTTAAATGACATTTTATATATAATAATTAATATTGGTAAGGCTAATAAAAAATTTGGTATCTGTTTTAATTGATAATAATTTAAAAAACCAACATTCCAATAATGTTCTTGTATATATTTATATGGTATTGGTATTAATTTATCACACCATGGTGAATTATTTTGATTATCTCTATAACCAGATAATATTAAATTATTTAATTTTGCATATTCAATTATAATATTTGAATGTTTTATAATATTAAAATTATTATTTAATTTAAATTTTGTTATTATTAATTTATCATTATCATCATTATCATCATTATCGATATCATTCAAATTATTATTATGTAAATTAATTTTACGACGACAAAATAATTGAAATATATAAAAATTATAAAATGTTAATGGTATTAATGATATTATTATTATGCATATTAAATTTATAAGATTTTTATATGTTTTTTTAATAAAACATTTTCTTAATATAAAATATATTGGATAACCTAGATTTAAAATACCGTTTGATCTACATAACATACTTAAACATAATAATATTGTTGTTTTTATAAATTTTATATGAGTTATACATTCTAACATTAAATTAAATGTTAACCAACAGTATAAACTTTCTGAATATGGTGCTGAAAAAAATATCGATGCCGGATTAAAACAGAATAATATAACAGCATTCCATGATTTATTTAAATCACCAAATATTTTATGTGTTAAATCATATAAACAGTTAGCAGCATGATAAAAGCAATATATATTGAATATAATCGATACAAATAATGCAATATAACGAAATGATATATAAAATGTTATTGTTAATAAAAATTTTGTTATATAACGTATTATATAAGGATATAATGGATAAAATGCTAATGTATTCTCATATGTATAATCACATTCAGATATATGTAAAAAATATTCAGCATCCCATCTTAATAGACCACCAAATAAAAATTTTAATATACGATCGAATGGTTCAGTTGTATTTTTATGCTCTAATGGTGATTTAAATACATCAATTGGATTATGATCTGGTATTAATAGATTCGATATAAATTGTAAAATAATTAAAATGATACGACTTGAAATCGCTAATTGTGTAACTTTTTCGTTCATTATATTCCATACAAAATTTAAACGATAATTTGGAATTTAAACAAAATAAAAATGAATCGCACCTTATGAACCAACCAGAAACGAAAAAAAAATTTTATTTTTTTTTCTTCTAAAAATTTGTAAAATTTTAATCTGCAAATACGGTGGTTTCTTAATTTTTCCTTCTTTTTGGCTATTTGTAATGGATTAATAATTTATCATATATACAAACAAACACGTAATAACTTGTCAGTCAGATTATTTTCAAATTACTATCTGTTCTGCTGGTTCTGCTGATTAGATATGTAGGTGCACTACACACACATATGTTATATTCTAAGAACTTCTACTGTAGGTAAATTGCTATCAATATTCGTACGAAATCAAAAAAAATTATACTTTTAATTGTGATTTATGATCCTTTTGTTTTTTTCTTTTTCCTTCATCCAATACAATTTGTATTTTTAGAATTATTGTTTTTATTTTGTAGTAATTGCATTGAAATTTCCTTTTACATTTATATTTTTTTAAGGTTATGTTTATTATCGTTCTTCTATATATGTGTATATATACATATTTTTTTTATTTGACCGGTTTCTAAATTAAAAAAACAATTCATTTTTGTAAATCTTATTGAAAAATTGAATATGTACATTATTTTTTTTTACCTTTATTAAAATTAATTCATTATTATTTCTAAATTGTAATTGTAGATCAAAGAAAAAAACAAATTAGTTAATGAATACAAAATCTATGTGTAATATAATATCAAAAAAAACACATACAGCATACACTAACACTTACCACTTATTTTAGTATAATTTATATTTTATAATATATTATACAAACAACTACAACTTCAAATTCTACAATTCAAGTGTGTACCAATTACCAAATTACCAAATTACAAATTATGAATGATGATTTAAAAATTAAATAAATGACATACCGGAATGGAATGGACTTGACGTTGAATGTCTAGTGTCGTTGCTTTTTTTGTTTGTTTCGTTATTATATTTTTATATATCGCTATATTTCTTGTTATCGACGTTAATTCTTCGTTAGAAATAATGTATAAGTTGGTATAAGAGATAAAAGCAATGAGCAATTTTACATATTTATTGTGAATTATGAAATTATTTACCTTGTAACGGAACAATTTTTTAGAATAAAAAAAATACATTAATCCTCTGGTAGCGTAGATCGTAGAATTGCATCAAGGCATTCGGAATTACATACATGTGCAATCAATGCGGAACTTAAAATGCGAATTTTTCGCCCTCGCCAAGATCTATTTTCTAATTTTTTCGCCTTTGAAATGCTTTGACATTTAAAATTTATATGAAATCAAATTAAACAAATGACCGTGTATAAATAGCATAATATTTTACCTATTTTCGTAAATTCGTGAGTTTTTATGTTTTATAGATTAGATAATAGATATTGCATTGAAATTATTATTGCGGATGGCCTAGTTTACACGACACGACTTTTTCAGGCGGCAAATTTGACGTTTTCCTGTAAAATCTCATCTCAATAAATAAAAGAAAATATAGAATAAGCGAAGAAGAAATAAGGAAACCGTGCAGCCGTGTGGCATCGTGTAAACTGTGTGTAAACTATACCAATGAAAGCAAATGTCAAAGTCAACAACATCAACATGTGCTAAGAAGAGGAAGAAGAAGAAAATAACTATATTTTGCGTGGTATATTATATAGCGTGGTATGATTTATTTTATTATTGTGGCTTTAATTTTTATTTTCAATTTTTATAAACTTTAAAATATTTATGTACATATTAAGTTGTTCCAAAATTGCAAATAAATTAAAAATTGTATAAATTTTTTAAGTAAAAAATTAAATAATGGCAGAAGAGGAGGAGCATGATGAGCAAAAACCAATTAATTTTCATCAAATGGAATTAGATGATAGAATTCTTAAAGTAAATATAAACCATAATATAAAATTATTTATATAATGTATTTATTGAAGAGAATTGCAATTATGTATAACACATATTTTAGGCAATAGCAAAATTAGGTTGGATAACACCAACATTAATTCAAGAGAAAGCTATACCATTATTATTAGAGGGTAAGGATGTTTTGATACGTGCTAGAACTGGTTCTGGTAAAACAGCAGCATTTTCTATACCAGTTATACAAAAAATTCTTAATTCAAAATTGAATTCGAATGAACAATGCATTAGTGCATTAATATTGGCACCAACTAAAGAATTATGCCAACAAATAAAAAATGTTATCGAACAATTAACAATTAAATGCGGTAAAATAATACGTTGTGCTGATTTATCAGCTAATATTGAAATGATCGCACAAAAACATATATTAGCCGAGAGACCAGATATTATTGTAACGACACCAGCTAAAATTTTATCACATTTACAATCTGATAATATCGATCTGAAAAAAACCTTAGAAACATTAATTATCGATGAAGCTGATCTAGTATTTTCATTCGGTTTTGAACAAGATTTAAAACAAATTCTAAATTATTTACCACCAATATATCAGGTAAAATTTTAACGATTTTGAATAAAGTTTTTTTTTTTTTTCATTCATATAATATGTATTTTTTGTATATTTCGCTTTGATATAATAGGCAATTTTAGCGTCGGCAACATTAAGTGAAGATGTTTTAAATTTGAAAAGTTTGGTATTACACAATCCAGTTACATTAAAATTAGAAGAACCAGAATTGGCACCAGCCAATCAATTATCTCATTATCATATACATGCTGAGGATAATGATAAAGCTGCCATATTATACGCATTATTTAAATTGCATTTGATACGTGGAAAAACGATTATATTTGTGAATACTGTCGATAAATGCTACAAGTAAGTTGATTTTTATTGTTATAATTTTTTTCAAAGTTACACAATATGATGAATTTTTTTCTCTATTGATTGAGTAACTTTATTAGTTGACTCAAAGGGATTTTTGTCTAATCTTCTCTCTGATAATGAAGTTTTTTATAAGTTTTTAATTTTTTTTTTCTCTGTTTAAATGAAACTGCACCTGCACCTTATATAAATTTCGTTTTTGTTCTATTTATAGATTGAAACTTTTTCTGGAACAGTTCAAAATCAAATCATGTGTTCTCAATTCAGAATTACCGGCAAAAATTCGAGTTCATGCTGTACATCAATTTAATCAGGTAAAATATTATTTTAAGATTGTGTGACCAATAAAGCAACAAATGCAGTAACATTAACAGTAATTAAAGAATGCTTTTTTTTTGTAATTGCGGTCAAAGTTACAAAGAATCAAATTGCAAAGAGAATGAAATGTATATTTTGGCATTTTTCATCCAAGGTTAGTATCTACGGCATCTCTAAAATTAATTCGAAATGTAACATTAGTGGGACAGTAACAAAATTTTTAAAATTACATCTGGCTCGAGTAGCATGTTTTGCTATTGCTGTTATACTATTATTTTTGTTGTTTGTTTTGCTCTGTGATTTGTCTCTCTAATGTCATACGTTCAGTGAAATTATATTGAAAACGAAACAGTAACAAGTAGTGAGTCAGTTAAACGACATTTTGTTGATACACATTGCAACGCTTTGTGGTTAATTTAAGTTCATTTTCAATTTTGTTGTTTGCTATTACTGCTGCTGCTGCTGCATTTATTGGTTATAATTTGCCCTAATAAGGCTAGTAAAATAAAAATAATTTCAAATAATTATAGTACTTGTGGATTATTTTCATTTGATTTTAGGGAACATACGATATTATAATTGCATCTGATGAGAAAGCATTAGAAAATCCTGATACAAAAATAACAAAACGGAAAAAAGACAAAGAATCTGGTGTTTCTAGAGGTATCGATTTTCAATGCGTTTCGAATGTAATCAATTTTGATTTTCCATTGGATATTAATTCTTATATACATCGTGCTGGTCGTACGGCTAGAGGAAATAACACTGTAAAAAAAATTATATTTATATTTCTTTTAAATATTCATCAAAATTTATTTTGATATTTTAATTTTTTTTTGCTGCTTTTACATATATTTTTTTAAGGGAAGCGTTTTATCTTTTGTCAATATAAAAGAAAAATCTCTAATGGAAGTTGTTGAGGAGCATCTTAAAACCGGTTACATGACCGATGAATCCGTCATAAAGTAAAATTTATTTTGAAATTAAAATTATAGCATTCTTCAATGCAATTTTTTTTTCTTTATATTTACAGAAAATATCAATTTAAACTTGAAGAAGTTGAACCATTTAGGTATAGAGCAAAAGATGCATGGCGTGCAATTACTCGAATAGCTGTACATGAAGCACGATTAAAAGAAATTAAAATGGAAATATTTAATTGTGAGAAATTAAAAAGTTTCTTTGATAATAATCCACGTGATTTACAAGTTCTTAGACATGATAAACCATTGAAAACTGTTAAAATACAACCGCATTTAGCACATGTTCCTGATTATATTGTACCGAATGCATTAAAACGTTTATCCGGTATAACGACAAGAGTCAAAAGTAAAAGACCATATAATATAAAATCAAAATCAAAAGCTATATATGATGCAAAATGTAATAATCCATTATTATGTGCAGATATTGATTATGCAAAAAGAAAGAAAAAATAATTTTTTTTATGAAAAATAAAATTTTTGTTTTTTAATATTATATATATATATTTTTTGTTTTGTATTTCAATAGGTTTTCTGAATTTTACTTGCAAAATTAACACATTACATTAATACATTTGTGAATCCACTATTGTTTCCAGCTACAAGTATGTGTCATATTTTTGTTTTTCACTCTGAAAATTTCCAAAATTTATCTAGTCACTTTCTTCTGTATCAGAATACAATAGATTTTATGACAAAATTGAAAGTGAAATTGGACTCGGTTCTAAAATATGATACATATTACGACTATATACTAAATTTTGTTGATATCGAATAATTTACATAAACGGGAATTCCTTTACTTCTATGAATTTCTGAGCAAATTCCATTTCTATCTATATTCTCACATTTTTTTTTTTTATTCTGTAAATAACAAAGAACGATTGTCATCGTTGTTTATGTTGTTATTGTTTCTATCATGAATGTTATGTGCAATAGGAATTTGCTAATGATAATAATTTTGTATAACTAAAAAAAAAAAAAAAAAAAAAAAACCAAGCTATTTTTAAAAACAAAGTCAATTTTTAAAGAATAAATCGATTTCATTCTTCTCTCAGAACATGGAAGAGGTACATACAATTATAAAGAAGAAAACACAATTATTTTATATTTTTTTTTTTCATAAATTTTTATATTTTATTAAATTTTCTTTTTTTTTCTTTTCTTTTTTTTAATTTTTTTTTTTTACTTATTTATTCATTTTTTTTTGCATTTGAATTTTTTTTATTTTCTTTTTAAAAATCACATTCACATTCTAATAAGTTTTTTTTCTTTATTTTCTCATTTATTTATTTCATATGTATATATACATACAGTATATTAAGTGTTTTTTTTTAAATGTTTTTTTGTTTTGTTTTTAATTATTTTTTAATTCAATTTTATTTAAGTTTATTTGTATTTATCTATACATATACATATGTTTATGAATACATATGTATATACATATATTATATATAATATGTTATATTATGTATATAATAACTGATTTCTTATTTTTCATTTTAATTTAATTTAATTTAAATTTATTTTATTTTATTTTATTTTTTTTTTGTTTTGCATTTCATTATTATTATCCTTATTTTATATTTTTTTCAAATATCAATTGAACATAACATTTTTATTTATTTATATTTTTATAATATAATACAATTGTAATTATTTTTTTTTTTAGTACATTATTTAATTTTGCAACTAAAAAAACATTTTCATAATTTATTTTTACTTCATTAAAAATAATTGAA
The DNA here is from genome assembly GCA_951394055.1 of Villa cingulata. Classification (NCBI taxonomy): domain Eukaryota; kingdom Metazoa; phylum Arthropoda; class Insecta; order Diptera; family Bombyliidae; genus Villa; species Villa cingulata. The sequence continues at coordinate 46,156,812 of OX596019.1, forward strand.
AAAAAAAAAGGAATTTTTTTTTTAGTTTTTTTTTTTCTTCAAAATTTCACAATTTGTATCCATCCAGTCACGCCAATACTCACTCAACCAATGATGTACATTATGAGCGAGTTTGAAAACGTATTAGTACGATATTTGTTCATGAAATGTCATCAAATTTCGAAACGTTATCATTTCACAATGACAACAAGGTGAAGTGAAATGTTTCGAAACTAAACAAAAGTGAATATTATCTGAGATGTGTAGTAGTATCAATATGAAATTAAATAAGTAAAAATGTATCAAGAATATATACTGATAAATTTACACAAATCGTTCAATTGTACGGTGGTACGATGTTGGTTGTCGTAAGCATGAATATGAAGACAACAGTAAGTATAGCATTCATTCATTTCATATTGTAGTTTTTTTTTTGAAAATGTATCAGTACCTACTTTTCCGAACTCACTCTATGTTATAATATACACAGTAGGTAGATCATCGATTTACCGTGCTAACCCTGCGTCTATACTAGCAATATATGGACGGCAATTGGCAATATTATTCGACACAACATATTGCTGTGTTTGTGAATATTATGGAAGCAATATTCACTTAGAAAATATGAAAATCCTACTTTTAGTTGTTTCAAAATTATATTGCTGCAATATTTTGTAGAATCAATCAATTGCCTTCCAAAGCAGAAGCAATATAATATTGACATCCGGAAAAAAATTGCCGGAAATACAGTGTCTACATAGTTAATATCTATATTGCCAGTATAGACGCAAGGTAAAGTATATTCGAAACAACTTTAAAATTGAAATCTTCAGAAAAGGTATGGGAGAATTTGTATATTTTGTTTCTACAATAGAAATACATTATTATCTGCACTAATTAGGATCGAAAATCCGAGAAAAAATTTCCAAAAAATATAATGTTTTTCGTTTTTCTGAAATAAGCTACGTTAAATGCAAGATTCGTAAATCGATGACCTGTCGACCACCGTATATACCTGTACTTTGTGTGTATGGATATCATATTTTTAATGTACATACATACTTGTTTTATAGTAAATTTACATTTATTTATTTCCATTGTATCCGTACACATAATGTAATTTGTAAGTATGCATTTGTTGTGTACTGTTTATATTACAAAAAAAAAATTTTTTTTTCATGTGTTTATTCATAAAAAACAAAAAGAAAAATTCCAATAATTATTAATTACAAAAAGAGAAAAATTATTGAGAGTGCTCACTTAAGTCGTCTTTATACTATTTGACTTTGTCATATGACTTTTTATATGAGCATTAAAGTAGATTTGAAAATTTCATATAAAATTTAAAAATAAATCTGTATTTACATAAACACATTTTATTCAGAATATGAAAGACTACTTCAATTCTCACATGAAAAGTCATAATATGTATGGCTTGTTCAAAATTCCCAGCGAATAATCTGCGCATGTTTCTCTTGAAATTAAATATGTACATAAAATGATTATATGTATTTGTGTTTTTCTCCCATATAAACCTGAAAAAGTGTAACCACTACAATTATAACCTCGCTCAAAGCATGACGCCATACTCTCACTGCGCATATATTCTATTCGCTGGGAATTTTTAACAAGCTATACATAGTGTAGAAACGACTTTAGTAAAAGGCTCGTAAACTTATGCCAGATTTCTTCACTTCCAAGTTCCAACTATCTTCTTGCTAACGTTAGTGGAAAGATAACAAATAAATTTACATTTCGTCATCTCTGATTAGTACAGCTGCCTAGCTAACTTTAGTTGGTATATGAAGCTTTGATTATTTATTTAGGTGTAACAACCATGTGTAACCTAATTTGGTACTACTGCCGACTAAGAGCGTAATCACGATAAGCCCGTTCCGTTCCGTTTCGTAAAAAGAAAAAAGTTGGATATTTGACATTTCCATGTTATTTATATCGATTGACGGAACGGAACGGTACGAAACGTTGAAGTTGAACAAATTTCAACCTTTTACAGATAACATAACCTGTTTCCATATAAATTTTCAAATATTAGCTTTCAAATTTACTATATACCGTTCCGTTTTATTATAACAGGTATGTTTTGAAACGTGTCGGAACGGAACGGGCTTATCGTGACTACGCCTTAACTGTCTAACTGGAAAACATTCAAAAAAAAACTAAACTTAACATCAAATTTTAAATTAAATATTTCGAGTCTCGATTCAAAACTTTCGATTTTAGGTTCGATCATAAGCCAGTTAGTTAACAAGAGATTTGTATGAAGAAAACCAAACTCATTGATAGCTGTCAACTAAATTTAGGTGATGCCCAAATAGCAGACCCAGACAGTATGAAGAAATCTGCCATTAGTAAACCTAAGTAATTAAATTACACGTTATTTATACGATTTATATGCCTTTCACTACATTAAGACTGGTATTCACCAACAAAATTTATTTTTTATCTCAGATAAAGTATATTCATCAATCTAAATAAAACATTATTCGGATATTTTTGATAAAAGATATAATATTTTGAAATAATAAGATAGGTTAATGAATAAGCTGAAATTATACCCGGCTAAAATATATCCGACGAATAATCTTTGTTGGTGAATACACGAGCGAGCCTAAGTGAAATCGAAAACGAGCCTAAATCTCATTGTGATTTTGAGAAATAAATTTTTTTGTGGTAATTTTTTTTTTTGTGTGTGTTTTAATTTCATTTTTTATATTTATTTATTTATTATTATTATTATTATTATTATTATTTTTTTTTTAATTTTGCATGCTATGGGTGTGTCTTTTTTTAATTTTCATCATCGATTTATCTACATTTACAAAAGAAATTTTATTGCTTTCCAATTCAAAAGTAAAAATAATGATATTACAAAAACATACAATAATTAAAAAGAAATTTATTTAAATTTATTTATTTTTTGTTTTTTATTTATTTAATGTTTTGGCTAAACTTCCGAATTGGGGCCGCCAGATTTTGAAACGAGACCTTCCGATAATGATACTTTGGAATGTCCTCTTTGACGTATCCTCTTTTTTCTCATATTTTTGTTTATTTTTGCAATTATTTTTTTTATTTATGCAGTTTCTATACATAAATGTGATAGCATTGGAAAGAGGACAAAAAAACCTTTTAAACGATATTATAAAACATATATATCATATTTCAAGTTTTGAAGTTATACCGTCATCAAAAGAAGTTGGGAAAGTGATTTTTAAAAAACACGAAATTTTGAATTTAGGTCCTTACATCTTGAGAACCGCTAATCCAATCAAAGTGAAATAAACTGTGACAAATAGAGCAGGAAGTTCTCTTTCAAATGGTTTATCAATTAATCCGATCCAAGATCCTAATCTGGAGAAATAACGGATTTTGTAAAACCCGCCATTTTGGACCAAAAATTTTTAAGGGTAGGTTGCGTCCTTAAGATGAATTTGCGCCAACAGAGACATATACCACGTCAAAGAGGACATTCCAAAGTATCATTATCGGAAGGAAGGTCTCGTTTCAAAAGCTGGCGGCCCCAATTCGGAAGTTTCCCCAAATTTTTTTGTTACTATATTTGAAAAAACAAAAAATAAAATTTTTCAATTTTTTCGATCATCTCAATTTTTTTGTTTTATTTTGCTTTGTTGTTGATGCTGTAATTTTTTTAGCTGGCTTGTTTTGTTTTGTTTTTTTAAATAAATTAATATTTCTGTACATTACATACATACTTATGTATATCTTGTGGTGTGTTTGCTTCTATTACCGAGGGTTTTTTTTTTTTTTTTTAGTTTGAGTTTCGAGTTTGATTTTCTAAAAAGAATTTTTTTTACTGTACTTTACATTTTTACTAATTTTTTATTTTTTTTTTATTTTAGGTATATTTTGTATTTGTTTTAAAATTTAATTTTTTATTTAATTTAATTTATTCATTTATTTATTTATTTATTTATTATTGATAATAATAATAATAATAAATTTTATTATAATTTGAATTTTTTTTTCTTTTTTGAAAATGTTATGTTATGCAATTTTTAGTTTTTTAATTGTTTTTTTTTTTCAATATAACGTCTCTATATTTTTTTTTAAAAAGTGTTTATTTATGTAATGTGAGTGTTTCTTTTTTTCTTGTTTTTTTTTTTTCATTTTAATTTTTGTTTTTTCTTTTTTTTACTTTATTTTATTTAATTTTTTTTGTGTGTTCAATATTTTTATATTTTTATATTTATATATACTATATTGTTTTGTTTTGTTTTATTTTATTTTATTTTTTCCTAAATTTACATAATAATAATAATAATAATAATAATAATTGTTTCTTACATAGCTAAGTATCTTTTTTTTTATAATTTATTTTAATTTTACTTTAAATTTAGTACATATTTATATATTTTAATTTAAATTTAATTTTTCTTTTTTTTTTATATTATACACTTACAAATTAATTATTTATATGTACTTATTTATAAATATTACTCATTATCTAATATTGTATATATTTAATATAATTATAATTCGACGAATTTAATTTATATAATATTTATATATATATAAGTATATACATATGTTATGTATATAATAATAATAATAATAATAAAAATAATAATAATTATTATAAATTTTTTTTAAAATAATCAAATTCATACAATAATATTATTCCTCAACCATTCATTCAATCATTCATCCGTTCATTCACTCATTCATTCATTCATTTATTCATTTATTTAATTATTTATTTACTTATTTTATTATTCATTCGCGCAATTCATTAATTCGAATCATTTTATTTATATGTATATGTACTCATTTTATAATCTTGCATACATACATATGTATACATATATTTGTAGGTAATATGTATGCATAATAATTAATGTTATACATATGTATTATCATTCAATTTAAAAAACTAAAAAACAAAAATAAAAATAAACTAAAAAAAAAATATGTATATATAAAATTAATTTTTTTTTAATCGTAAAATGTATGGTAAATGTGAAACAAAATAATATATTTTCATGTATTTATTTACAAAATATACATATACATATTTATTATGTATAATTTTGTACGTAAAACGGTCCAATGAAACTATCGCGATCAGATGTGTCTTCTGTGTATAAGATATACTTAAATTTAATGCGTTAGGCAAAACGGATTTGAGTTCAACCAGAGTGTTAAGGATAAGGGTTGTTTTCAGAAAATCATATACCTATGAGTTTAAAGTGGTCCAATAAACATGTCAACGTTAACAGCAATGTGTATCTGTTAGACGTTAAACAGAATTAAAGCATCCATCATCCAGCAGGAGCAGAAATATGCTGGTTTAGAAAGAAAATCATTATTAATATAATGAGAAATATAATCAAAGTAGATTATACTATCAGTTGTCATACTTATTCTTCTACTTTTACATATCATATTTCAGCAGTTTTGAAGCGGCAGATAAAGTTCTACATTGTTCAAATAAAACACAGCCAACAGATTTTCTGCTTGGATGCATCTGCCATAATTTTGTCAGTATTCATTTTGTAAAGTGCTAAAGGATATGCTGATTGTAGTAGATGGCTGCAGGCTGTAATGAAAATTTTAAAATTTGACCGTTTATGGGGCATGGGGGCTACCATTATAATTTTTAAAAGACTTTATCTGTCAAATGAATAGAAAAAAGAACGGTGATATTTTAATGTGTTCGAAATTTTCGTTCGTTTTGTTTAATGATTAACAAAACAACAGACAATACAAAAGCAGATAAATGAAATTTTGTGCTTTAGGCTTGGGAAAACTCAACGAACAAACATAGTTTTCATCATCATCAATAGCGGCTACAGCTCTAAGTGAGCCAGAACTTTTATTGAAGTGATCTCATGACTTTATTACTGGGATGTGTGCACCTACAGTTTAACGTGGATTGCGAATTAATTCAAGGTCTAGAAGCATATTTGAACATTCCAAAAAAAAAAAAAAGGATGTATTGCACTAAAGGTAGAATATAATGTTGGAAAATGATTTTTTTTTTTTTTTATCTTTTCACCAATCATTTAATTTCTATCATACAGATTGCCGCCTTTTCATTGGATCGTTCTAAGTACAAACATTTGTATGTTCAAATTTAGAAAAATTATCTTCATCTCCTTTTACATTTGATTAAAATTTTAAATTTTTATTTTAATTTTTTTCTATTCTCATTTTGTTGTATGTCCATCTTTGTTGCCCGTTTTGATATTTCTTCCCCTTTGGACTCCAATTATTCTTCTTACATAATTTGTGTTGCGTTTTTCTTCCATTATTTTTCTATTCTTTTCATGCAGGCGGCATGGCATTATGTCCTCACTCCTCTCAGTTAGCAATATTATTTTTGTGTATGTTGGAATTATACGCTTGTATAGATTTCATTCATCTTTTGTTTTTCATGCTTTACAATCTTTATTTCTTCTTTCTCTTCCCTCTCTTTCTCACTCCCTTTCTCTTTCTCTTTCAATTTCACTTTTTAAGTAAGTTTTAAACTGTTGTGGTCTTTAATACAAATTATTCCAATTTTTTTTCATTTTCCTTTTTTTTTTTGTTTTAGAATTTAATTTATTTTATTTCTTTATTTTAGTTTTTAATTAAGAGAACGTCAATGTATTATTTAATGTTTTTTCTTTAAAAAATTTTATATTGAAATAATTAAATTCGAATTCTTGTATTTTGAAGTATAGTTGGTAGGTTAGTCTTCATTCATTTTTGTGTTTCATTAATTTTGTTTTTAAAATTTTTGAATTTTTTTTTTTTTTATTTGATTTGATTTTATTAGATTTATTTTTTTTTTTTGTGTTTTTTACAAAATTTTATTTCATTTATTTATTTTTCTTCTTTTTGCGTGTGTGTTTACTCGTATGTTAAACTGTTTTTGTTTTTTGTTTTAAAAATTTCTACTTATTTATTTAATTTGTTGTTTAATTCTTTTATGATTTTCTGAAATTTTGATTTATATTTTTTCTTTTTTTTTTCCTTTTCTTCTTGAAATACATCTATTACATATCTCACTCATTTTTATATAACAATATATATATAAAAAAATGAAAACAAAAATAATTATAAGAACACAATACTATTTATTACACGCAAACACACAAAATTTATATGATGATTCGTTTTTTTTTCATTTCATTTGGTGTATTTGTTTTTCTTTTTTCTTTTTTTTTGTAATTTTTAAAATTTTATCTAACAAAAATTTTTTTTTACATTTTTCACTTTTAATTTTCTTTTGCTATTTTTGTGTTTTTTGTTTTGCTTTGTGTTTTATTATTTTTTTTTTTATAGTTTTTCATTAACGAATGTTTAATAAATGATTTTTTTTTATTATTTATTTCTTATCAATATTGTTCTTGTTCTTATCCTTTTGTGCTATATATCCAAACACATTTTCAACATTTGTTTTGTTTTGTTTTTTTTTTTCGTTTTTCATTGCAATCACAGGATTTTTAAATTTTCATTTTTGTTTTTTTTCTTTCATGTGAAGTTTTAAATTTTTTTTTAAATTCCAATACACAAAACAACAAAAAAAAAAATTCACTAAATTTTAATTTTCTTTTTATTTTGTTTTTTCTTCCACTTTTTCCTTTTGGTTGTCTTTCGTTTCGGCTCTTCATCGTTGATCACAAATCTTACTGTAATTTTCAGTTTTATTTGCTCTTTTTCTCTAAAATGCAAACTTTGTATAAAAATTTTCGCTTGAATTTTTTTTTTTTTTTACTAATTGGTGGATTTTTTCAATTTTTTTTTTTTGACTTTATTTCTATTGCTTAAGTCTTTCATTCATTTATCGTTATTTTGTTTTGTTATCCTCACTAAAAATGTTTTTTTTTTTTGTCTAATTGTTAATCGTAATTTATTAAGTCACAATTACCATTCGATATTATTTTAATTTTTTTTTTTTTTTAAATTTTAAATTTAAATTTATCCTATACATAATTATTTTATTTTACCATACATTTTCGTTAATTAATGAATTATAGTCGTCGTCATCGTTTTCTTCTCCGAACGAAAAATAAAAAATAAATTACAAAAAGAGAAAATAATTAATTAAAAGAAAAAAAAAAAAATTCATTTGGAGTTTCCTAAATCAGTTTTATATAAATTATTTTATTTAATTTATTTTAATATCAGCTACGTTTGATTTCGTTAAGTTTTCGTTCTTTATAATAATCGGTCGTTTTCTCAATTACATTATTTCGTTTCAGCATTTTGTTTAGTATAGTGTGTCTTTTTCTTTAGTCTCATTATCGATTATAAATTTATCGATTTACCAATAAAACGATAATAACCGTTCATAATCGATTTTTTATCATCGACTGAAACACGATCAGATCATATAGTACACGCATGCATCCACAAAAGAAAATTTTTCAATTAAATTAAACGAATACAAGTCACAAAATCAAGAGAAACAATTTGAGAAATTTTCATTTCTTTGCCTATTTTTTGTAAGTGTTTTTCTCAATTTCTTCATGTCTACAAATTGCCCCCAACAAACTTTTCGATCTGATCTGATCTGATCTGATTTTGATTCAATTCGATCCGATATGATGATGATTTGATTCGATTCGATTTTGAAATTTATTGATGAGAAAACCGTTTTTAAAAGAAACGAAAACATTTTTACATCTGTCACTGTGACACAGCTGGACTTTTCTTATCGGTATCTGGATTGGACGGTGTATTTACTTGCCCTGGTCCACCGCCAGGACCGCCACCTGGACCACCTGGACCACCCGGACCACCAGGACCACCACTTCTATCCACATTCCATGAATTCGGTCCAGTCATTGGTGAATCCGCATGTCCAAATCCACCATGATTCTCATGATCCAGTGAATTCGCTGCATCATATTGGGTGTTTTCTAATCTTGTTATTAATCGTTCATCTTCATCACCAAATTCACCGCCCATCAGTGATGGTTCACCCACTACCATCACATCCTAGTAAGAAATTTGATTCATCGAAGAAAAACGGAAATGAAAAGAAAAAACAAATAAAAGAAAACACAAAAAAGGAACGAAAAAAGTATACGGTTAATAGAATTTGTTATTTAAATTTAGAGCTATTTTCAAAATGAAGAAGAACGAATAACAACATTGGCGTGCTAGTATTAACATAGTAGATCGTTTTTGCTTTTATTTTGTACAAAAAATATTTAAATATTTTTAACAATTTTTACGTTATCAATTCAAATGCAAAAATAATGGAATTCTTTTAAAGTTATTGGATCTTCCAGCTCTAAATTTTTTGTCAATTTTTGTAATTTATTAAATAATAATTTCAAAATTCAAATACTTTATTAGTATTTAGTGAGCCACTCATTGCCATATCGATCAATTTTATTAATGTCAAGTCAAGTCAAGTAATGCAATCAATGTCGGAGTTAAAATTCTAGATTTTTCAGTGGTAAATGACGATTTTGAAAATTTGTATTAATTTAAAATTTAATTTTGATGATCGTAATTAGCGATCGAGATGTGTATATAAAGTACAGTTATATTCTAAGCACTGGAAACTTATTTAGATCTATTGTGTCTTGTTCTAATTGTTTAATCTAAAGAAAGTTCTTTTATAAAGTTAAGGATATTTCCACGAAGCAGTTGCTAGAGTCTCTTACTGGTATTGGATACATGTGATCATGGAAATTAGAAACTGGAATTGTTCAGTCCTGGTCTGCGAATACAAAATGCATATTTCAATCATTTACAATCGAGCATAAAAGCTTGATACTGTCAAGTCAGATAAATTTCGTTTCGTTCGTTCAGATAGTGTTACATTGTTTCGTTAATCGATTTTCAGCAAATGATAAGCTCACATTTAATTTAATTGTTTTTGGACGGTAAAAAAACTACTACCTGCGATGCTAAGGAAAAATTTGGTCCAGGTGATCGTTTTTTACTTGGCACTGGTGGGGCATTATTTGCTGCACCTCCTGAATTTGAACCTTTTCTTTTTCTTCTTTTATTTGCTGGCCTTTGTGCGTCTAAATAAAAAAATAAAATTCATTAATATTATCCACTAATTATTTTCTACTTTATTTTTTTATTTCATTTATGTGCATTGTTAAATATATATTTTTTTTTTTCGTTTACCCACTACATAATAAAATTGAAAAAAAGTCATTAAAATACCTCTCTTACCCGGCGGTGCGACCATTCGTTGCCATTTCTGAAATAACGTCGTTTTTAAACAATCTCTTGGACTAAGCGCATATGCTTTATGCCTTGACATTAATTCTTGCATTGGTTCTAATATTACACACAACTAAAATGAAAATTTGAAAAATTAGAAAAAAAAAAAAAATAATAAAATTAATATTTATTTGAAAATAATTAAATTGAATTAAATATGACTACATTTTTATAATTTCTATAAATTTATACACCAAATCCAATAACTAGTCACACAAAATCAAATAAAATAAAAATAAATTAAATCTATATTTTTTGGATACATTTTAAAACCTTTGGGCACATTGTTTTAATTCATTTTAGTTGAAATATTTAGCATTTAGATGAAACGAATTTTTATTTTTCAAAACGCAATCAAATGGAAAGTAATTAGAAAATTAGCTGATAAATCAACTAGACATTTTTGAAATTAAAAATTAATGAACTTTGAAATTCTGTCATTCGTTGGTCTTTTAAATTGCATTACGAATAACATTTTTCATTGCCGTATTAGCTGGATTGCAAAATGCATCAATTTGATATCAATTCGAAATTCATTTTCAGGCAATAGTGAGCAAGATTAGTGAAGCAAAATTCAATTTACAAAAACGACCTTTTATATGTCAAGTCAACAGCTCATCGATATATTTCAGAACTGAGGAAATATAAAACTTTGCAAATAAATTCCAGATGAATTGAATAAATTTTGATTGAAATTAATGCGTTTAAAATACATACAATTCAGTTTCAGAATTTGATGCGCTGAATTATTAAAGGCAATGTATTTTAGAATACATTGCTATTTATTTTTGAATAAATTTTACAAGTTAATTAAAGCTGAATTGAGTAAAATTTGAACATTTATCATTTCTGATATTCAGATGAATTTTAATACTCCGCCACTAATCTCACTTCGATATAAAAGCAATTCAGCCACTGGAATATCATATAAGTTTCATACATTTCATATTTGCCCTTTCTATAAAATTAATATTTTATAAAATTCTACTGAAAACAAAAATTAAATTCAAAAATAATTTATTGAATTTGGGGTCGAGAGAGATCAAAGTTGTGCGAAAAGTTGACTTCAAAGCCAGTTCAGCTCAAAGTCAATTATGGGAGATTGATTTTGTTGAGTGCTGACTGCTGACTCAATTAAAATTATATGCTGAAAATGTAAGCACAATGCAACAGTGTCTCGTATTTGAACTTTGATCTGTCTCTATACCTATCATTATCTATTTTTTTTCGATTTCAAATAAAAATGCAATTAATAAACAAAGAATAAAATTAAATACAAAAGCAAAATCGAAAACATAAGAAAATTTTAAAACTGAAAATCAAAAGAAATTCTTCCGCAGATAAATTTTCTTTATCTTATTTGTTCAAATCCATTTGTAATTTTGTTTATTTATTTGTTTGTTTCTATTTTTGTATTCTTTTTTTTTTTTTTTAATTTTTATTTTTATTCTTAATTTTTTTTATTTTTTTTTTTTTTTTTTGGAATCAATATATCACCACTCACGCGTAGGTAATTAAGCGTTGAATTTGTTATCCCCGATCTTGTGATATTTTTTGATATTTGATCTAATATTGTTGGATCTGGATTAGATGAATGCATTCCAATTACAGATCTAGGTATTAATTCACGATGTGTTTTCACAGCCATATGCCATGATTTTATTCTCATATAATCATCATACATAAATTCTAATATCAATCTAGCATCAGCGAGAACCTGAAAAGAAAAGAAATACATAATACAAAAATTTAAAAATTAAAAATTTTATCCTAAAATTTTACGAGTGTAAGTAGTATAAACTTACTTTTGTAAACATTGGTTTTCCATGATGTGTTACTACAGTACATTGGTCACAGTCTAAAGTTATTGATGTATTATGAAAGGATTCTTTCGAATGTTTTAAATGAAAATATAATTCTGATACGCCACCTTCATATATACTTCGAAAATACCTAGGTATTAATGTTCTTCCTATTGCTAGAATTAGAAATAAATCAAAAACAAAGATTAGAAAACATTTTTTAATTCTTAAATTATTTTCAATGCTGAATAGTAAAATAAAAAAAAAAATATTTTCAATTAAAGTCTATCATCAAAGGAAAAATACCCATGTACTGCTACATAATGTATGGATAGGTATGTATAGGTATGAAATATTTAGAATTCCTTAAATTCTAACCTTATATGTACATTAAATTTCACTTTCAATTAAATTCAAGGGAATTATAAGTTTCTGCCAGAAAAAATCGAAATTGTTTTCACTTAAAGGTTTTATTTTTTATTTTATCTTTTTGTTTAACAATTAATATTGTTAAAGTATTTATAAATTTTTTCTGTTATTCAGTTTTAAAAATGAAGTGAGAGCAAATTTTGCAGAGCATGAATCCTTTAATTAGAGGATTCAATTAATCAGAGGTGTATAATATAATAGAGAAATTTTTGCTACAGAATGAAATTAGAAATATTTATTTCGTACTGTGATTAAAATTTTCTAAGTAAAATTTGATGAGAGTCTGTCACCTAACATTGGCTAAAAGTTAGATATGTACTTCAAAAGGAAATGTGTCTAAATGTCTCTCTTCATAATCTTTCAGAGACAATCCAATTTAATGAATACGATATTGATACATATTTTTAGCTTCAAAAAATTTAGTTAACTGAATTGTGTATCGATACCGCATACCGTATCGATATGAATCAGCCCTGTGTATTACAAAGTAGATCCACTCTGGTTATAAGTTGCATTATATCCAAATATGCCAATATTTTCATATCGACTGTTACTTGATCATTATTTCTTGTGTTCTGACTGAATTACTCTTGTTTTTATCCAGTACCCAGTACAAATAGACTAAATGCTGACAAAATTTTAAAAATTCATCAATTTTTGAATGAATCTTCAAAATATTGGATGAATAATTGTAAAAATTTTCATTATATGTATTTTAATTTATGAAACGAAAAATTTACTTGGACATTTTAAATTTTCGATTTCACATCTATTCACATACCTATATCTGATTATTGAGGAATTTCATTCAATATTTTAGACTTTTTTTTTCCAAAACTGTAGTGATATTAAATAGTGTACAAATGGTGCTTGTATTCACAAATTCGAATGTACATATTTCAGATAATGTATAATTTTTACCTGCCCTCATAAATTACGTTCAAATCTTTGAGTTCAGATAGATATTGCATATGTATACACCGTCGTCAGTCACCATCATCATCATTGTCGTCGTCGTCGTCGTCGTTGATGTTGTTGTTGTTGTATTTATTGTGCAATGTTGTGTTGAATTGTTTATTTATTTCTTTTTATTTTTTTGTTATTTATACAACAAACATTAGCAGTAGCAATAGAGCAAAATAACATGTACCTGTACCTATAGCTGGTTATCTATCTAACTAGCCAGCTAAGCTAACCATTCTACATAGGTATTTTATTTATTGAGGTCTATTATATGCATATGAACAGTGGGATACATATAGAAAACAGTATAAAATTTATATTGAAAGCATTACATTTTATAACACACAACATCACATCACATCATAATAATATAGAAATAGAAAGAAAATGAATGATATGAAAGCCTCTGTATGTAACCGCAAAGTGGCCTCCTCTTGGTAACATGCGGTAACCTTCATTGAGCCGTAGTTGTCATCGTCAACGTAGTATAGTCGCATCGTCGTAATCATAGTAATAGTGATAGTTTGTAGTTGTTTTTGTTGTTGTTGTTATTGTCATTTTCATATAGAGGGATATATACGTATACATACTATAGAGATCTGAATAAAAGTAAATCCATTTGAGTGTGGTCTATGTATGAACAACACAGAGTGCCACGGGAATGTTTCATATATGTACATATTACACTAGATCTTTGTGTAACAAAGTGCAAGTACATACATATACATGTATGCATGTATTTATGTATGTACAATGCGCATGATGAGATTTTTTTTTTTTTTCAAATATTTATTTTTTTTATTTTTTATACTACATAGTTTTATTTTTACTACATTTTTTGTTTTGCTAATAATACTTATGAGATAAAGTAACAAAAAGAAAATAAAAATAAGAAATAAAAAGGTGAAACGATTACTGCGGTCAGTATATATGTATTCACTATACAATACATATAATTCGTACATATTCATATTCAAAAAAAATATAAAATCGTACATGTATATCTAAGGTCACAAAAATTGCATCACTTATAAAATATGAAATTAAAAATGTTTGGGATTTATTTTCTTCTTGAAGTATTTCTGTGCACTAAAATAGGTTCTCTTAATTCGCAAAAAAAAACCTATATTTTTGTCGCATTTATTTACGTATTATGGTATTATTCACAAGTCACAAGTAATCTAGATAAAAGTGAAGTTGAGTGATCAACTAAGTGAAGTGAAGGTTATAAATCTAACAAAATACCATATTTTGATGATGGATTAGCTACTCGTCAAATAGTAGCAAAAATGAATCATAATCAATCCACAGTTGAATTGTAAAAATATTGAGAAAGTAAGACTGCGGAAAGAAAAAGAGTGTTAGGTTAAAAAAGCATTACAACAGAGGGTGTTGCTCGAGATATTTAATAAGGGGCTGGCTTTGAAAAATCGTTTTAAAATTGCAGCAGAATTTTATACACAATTAGAAAAGCATAATATTGCAAGAATTATTGTGGGAGATTGAGGGAGCATCACATAAACTTGTAAAAAATCCTTCATTTACATCTCAAATGATGTCATGAATATTTCAAGTGATGCAATTTTTATGACAATGGATGTAATGTACTGTATTTCTATTTACCTAGATTTATCTATGTATCTGATAATTGTTTAGTACCAGTTAACTGAGAATGGAAAGTAGGTAATATATCGAAGATTAAAAAAAAAAAAGAATGAAATAAAAAAAGAGCAACTAATAATAATGTGTATTAACGAACGAATGACGACGATGACTTAGAAAGTGCATAACTTCTATGATGGTTAGCCGACTATTCATTTTATTTGTTCATTCATTATACAAATATCTAAAATTTCTAATAATGAATTTGGGAAAGGTAGATAGATAGATATGTAATTAAAGGTAAAAAACAAAAAATAATCTTTAATGTTATGCGATGATCAATGATCCGAAAATTATGAAAATAAAAAAAAAAAGAACTGAAAATGAGAAAGATAACTTCAAATGAACAGAATAATATTCATATTTTCAAATATAGTCCGTGAATGTGAAAAAATCTGTTAATTGATTTGTAAAAAGTAACAATTACAAAGAGATATATCCACCAGAGATTAAATCATTTATTTTTTTTTTATTTTTTGTCATCTGAATTATATCAAACATTAAGGATTTTTCATATAAATGTTCATAATTTTTTATTTTACCAAATTTTAACTTACTATATCGTTTAGGTCCATCTTCTAAACAAAATGATATTGTTAAGGTAGCATCATCTTCAAAAAATTCTGTTGCAAATGAATCCCACCAACAATTATCACTTTCCTAAAAGAAAAAACAAAAATTAAAATATTTAAAATTAAATACAAAACAAACTGATGGGATATCGGTACATCATTCAGCTTTACAATCCATATTAAAATTTAGGGGTAAGTTTCAAAATGTCAAAAAAAATGGGTTGTGATACGATAATAATACTCGAATCAAAACTCACACGTTGTCATTGATACATTGTTACCGATTGTGCACTGAAAAAAATTTCGGTATACTGGTTGTCTAACTAAAATGCATCGTACATATATTTACAATATGTTTTGGAGCTTTGAACATTGTCATAATTTTCAGTGAGAACGTTTTGAAACTTTTCGAGAAAAAAAAACACATTGCATTGAGGCATTATTTAAAAGTTTTGAAACTCACCCTCAATTTTTTTTTTGAAATAAAAATTTGTATATTATATATTTTAAATTTTTGATAAAAATGTTTTATATACCTCTGTCCTTTGTTGTAATCTCTTATTTAATTCGAACACTCGGTGTTCAGTTTGACTAAAATATGAGGTGTGTCTTCTAGGTCTAAAATTAAAAAAAAAAAAAAACAAAAAACAAAACATATAAGCAAAATTATACATAAATATTTATAATTTTAATGTGAGAATAAATATAAAATTTATAGGACAAAAGTGCTAATGTGAAAAGGATAAAAATTAATTCAATTAACTGGATTTGATAGATCTTAAGTTCAATGGCATTCTTTTTAGTTTTCTTCGAAATTAAATTCAGGTGAAAAATCTAGTAGAATTAAAGAACTATTTTTAGGCAATTTTCAAGCTAATAAATTTAAGTTTTAGAATGTAAAATGTGTAGAAATGTGGTTCAAGAGACTTCTCATAAATGTGGCACAAGATAGAGAGCTTCTCATAATAGAGAAGTTACTGCCGGCTGACGGTTAAATTCAATTGTCCTAATATGCAGTTGTACAGGGTATTTCAGTTAACAGTTGGTATTTTGCAGTGCATCCATTTGTGAACTTTGTCTAAAGAAGAAGGAATAATTTTGCCAAAATGAAGATTGAATTGTTTTGTTCGGTCCATCTGAGAGGAGAGATGCTTCTTTCCGGCGGCACTAAAATTTACAACATATTATACTGGTTGAGTTACACTATAGCTCTGATATGTTCAAAGAAACCAGAAAATCTTGTCTATAAGTTTCGGTAAGATTTGTCCTAAAAAAAATACATGACAAGAAAGGGAGCAATTTCAACAGTTTCTACTTATCATCCCATATGTTTACAATCATGATTTAAGGCTCATATTCACAAATGAATTGTAACTGTTCATTTCATGATTTTTTATTCAATTGCTTTTAGAAATAATCAGAATTTTCAAAAGTTAACTAAAACACCCTGTACACAGATACAGTATATTTGATTCGTTGTTGTATTAGCTGTATCCGAGTGGAATACGCGCGGGTAGACTGAAACACCGAAAATAATGATACCATTCACCCTCTCATTCCAAGGATTTTTGTTTGTATAAAAGCTTCAAAAAGAATAATTTTTTTTCTTTTTACTATGTATTTTATTTTTTACTATTTTATTTATTTTTTTTTTGTTTTTTTTGAAGTCCTAATAAAAAATAAAACTGAATATACAAATGTATGTATATATGTAAATGTATCATACATTGCATGGATGAAATTTGTTCAAATTCAGACTAAGAAGTGAAGGGAGAAAAAAACTACTAAACTAAAGTTGTCTATATGGGCAAGTAAGTACATATGGATACGAGTATATGGAATCATGTAATACGAAGCTTAAATGAATAGATGGATGAGAGATGATGGTTGATTTTATTTTAAAACAAAACCAAAAGAACACCAGAACAGAATGAAAATAAAATAAAAACTAAGAAAGAGAAAAAAATGGAAAAGTCTGAAAATAAATGTGAAAAAATGAAAGAAAAAAAAAGAAAATATAAAAGGATGAACCATCAGCAATAGCAACAGCATAGTAGCTGTCATATAGTGGTAGTAGTTTTTTTTTTATTTTCCAAAACATGACGAACATATAAGTAGGTATATAGCTAAGAATGAAATTTTCAACATGAAAGTATAGTTAAAAAATAAAAATAATGCAAAAATATTTTTATTTTTATTAAAGAAATGATATAAAATAAAATTACATATTTTCTATCCATGTGCATGATACAGACGTATACGATATATCGTATATACATATAAATTGTACATAGGAACAAGTATGTAACATATTTTGTATCATTTCAGATATGAAATGCGAATAACATATTACGTAATATTATTTCTATCAGTACCACCTTAGCAGTTCTTTTAGTTAAGATAACATTCAACAGAAAAAAATCACTGTTTCCTTTCACATATACCTAATACTCGTATATACTACATTATTGTGTACGTAAATTTTTATTTTTCTAAGAATTTTACATTTAACAGTCTATTTTGTATTATGCAAAAGTAATATACCAAAAGGTATATTCCAAAAGTATCCGACTTGCTTTCATATCTCCGTACCACAATTTGCGAGTAACTTTTATGGGACATGAGAGTAAATAGTAATCCCTTTAGATGCTACAGTAATTTTTAAGTTTGTCAGATTTTCTCATTTATTGCTTTCATTGCCGCCACGTTTTTTAGTGAAGTGATGATTGAGTTCATTTTCACGATAATGTATTAGCGCATTCACCGAATCTTGTGCAGCAATTTTTAATCATAGTTCTCCCAAGATTGCACTTAAAGGATCGCATTGTTCTATCACACGGCAACTACTTTGGAGGATGCCACCACTCGGATGAAGAAAACTAACGACAGAGGGAATATACAGTCAGGTCTGGTCTGATACTTTTGGAACGGACATCGTATAGCATCTTAATATTTTCTATGACTGATTTGCTTCTAGCTTAGTTTTTCTTTTTGTTACATATTTCAGTAATATGTTTGGTGTTTTGTTAATTTTGCGGTTCAATTTCTAGATTTTTTTTTTTTAAATATCGATGATACTTATTTTGTTCACATATTTTTGTAGTACATGCATATGCACACATACAATACAATTGCGTATATATACATTACGATTTACCCTTAAAGATTTTCTTTTACATTTTTTCTTTTTCCATTATGTTTAGGTAGTATGTTATCTTTTATATTTTTCATATTTTCAGATTTATAATATTTATCATCATCACCTTCTTTTTTTTAATATTTTTTTATGCAATATTCTTTGTTTTTTTTTTCTACTCTTTTATTTTTATTTATCATCATTTAGCTATTTTCATATATTACCATCAGAAGTTCTATTCTGACTATGTCAGCATTTATCAACATATCTGTAGTACATTACTATTATTTTTGTTGGTGTATTAGTATTTATTTTGCAAATTTCTTCTTTCAATTTTTATTTTCATTTCTTGTTGTTTAAATTGCGATGATTCTTTTCATATTCTCGCGCACCCTTAACCTGATTACTAAAATTCCCATCATCAGTTCATATATGCATGTGTGTAATTTATGTACATGTAAATATATATGCATATGTATGTTTATGTGTGGTAAGACTATTGTCAACGCCACCCTATCGTTACCGTCACTACTAACTAACCAACCAAACAACCATCACATACCATTCATCCCAATCCACCGTAATCCACCCAATCTCGTTTCAAATTCATATACTAATATGCATTAGGAGCATTAGTAGCATTCAATTCTACCCACCTATCACATATTATATCTTCAAATATAACAAAATCATCTATATACTTACATGCATAATTATGAATGTTATACATACAATATTTTCCGCGCTATGCCATCTACTATACTTAACAAGCAATTACAACTAACATCTTACCCTCTTAACTGTTATACATATATACATATATATATATATGTATATAAGTATATACCGAGAAGTACTCTATGTCCCACATCTCTACATACTTGTACGTGTACGTGTACGTCTACGTATACGTATTCATATAACATAACAACAATTCAATTGAAAATTTTCTGATACCAGCAGTACCAGTCGTCATCATCATCATCATCGACCAAGGACTAGCATCTTCAACTTCAACATCAGCAATTGACAGCAGTCATCCTGTTTAATGCTGTTTTGCAACTGTAATCATATGCTTAAAATTCAAATAAATACACACTTCTCCCCTATCACAATGCTGCCCTTCGCCATCTTACATTCCGTATATTTTATTGACACCTTCTTATAATTCCACAATTTTCTTCTTATTATTCATTTTCATTTTCATTTCTTCTTCTTCTTATTATTATTATATTGCTTGATTTTCTACTTCTTATATTGCTTGAATCTCTTTGCCACTTTACATGAAATCTACTATTATTATTATTTAGTCTTTCCCATACCCTACAATCTACAATAATTCTTATAGTATTTTTCGTTATTAAAATATGTATGTATGTACATACACTACAAGAATGCACCATTCTAAAAATACAAGGATATTACGAGTATATACACTGTTATTATACTACAACTATACTACAATATTACTATTTGTCGTTGTAGGATGATGGTTAAATAATAAATAAAAAATTGGTTTGTAAGTGAAAACCCAAAAATAGAAAGAAAATTCCTTAAAATTTTTGTTTCAGCTTTAAAGCTTTAAAGTATCTTTAATATGAGTGGGTGGATGAATCTGAATGTATCCGTGCGATATAATAATCGATGTATGTATGTAAGTACAGTATATGGTTCATAAATGTGTTCACTCATACTTATTTGCCATAAAAAATATCATAAATGTTCTCCTTTAATGTGTGTATCCAACTTTATTGCAGAGAGTTTGAAAACAGTAGAGAAGCAAAAAAACATTTTTTTTTTGCCTTTCTCATCCCAACAAATTATTATTCTTCTTTCATGTGCAAATATAACATGGAAATGGGATTGGAGATCAGCAATTCGAAAGATTTTCTACAATCTCATCCTAATGGACATATCCTATCTACTATATGTATGTATATACATACCAGTTAGATATGGCATACTAAATACTATGTACATGTATCTACACATCATCACATCACATCCTTCATCCACTCGCTGTTGTTAAGCAGCACAATAAGCAACACTGTGTATTATTACTATGAGAAAAAACTATATTTTTTGAGTGAGTGGTTGTGGTGATTATATGAATCGAGAGACAAATGGTAGTGGTTAAATGGTGGGTTACGTATATAACATAAAATGCATAAAATGCCTGGGTTAAATATAATGACTAGAGTATATATGCTTTTATATGACGACGACATCATATCTCACATCTTGTACATATATTCGTTCGTAATTCGTATAATAAAATGATGGCAAATATATACAAATACATAACTGTATATGCATGTATGTATAATGAAAATGAGTGAGTGGATGATGATGGGTGGTAATGGTAAACTGGTAATGGTAAATATACATACATACTCATATATGTATGATGAAATGAAAACACGCATGCAGCATAGTATAAAAATATATGTACACACAAAAATAACATAAACATTCAGTACAGTCAGTAGGTACGTTCGGTATCAAAAATTTTTCGACAATCAAGCTAAAAGGTAAATAGAATACTATAGAATTATTCTTGTCTTAATTCTAAATTCAATTCATACATTAAATACTCGACATGGAGGGTACTTATATAATCTAATTTTCAATTCAATCACAATTGGTTTCATTTGAATTTATTCAGACATGTATTTTTAATGGCTGAATTTGTGAGAAATGAATTTTTTTTTTCAAATTATTTTCATGAAATTTCTAAAAATTTATGAAAACTATCAATTAGATAAAACTGAAAAATCATAAGTTAATCAAAAAATTTATTTGACCACTTATTACCTAATTATATTCAGAACTTATTTAATACTTGCTGGATAGAGCTGAATGAAGCTGAATAGATATCTGCATGATATTTTAGGCTGAGTGTTAAAGCGAACTTATATAATAACAGAATTGACACAAAATTAAGTAGGTATGTGAAGTTTTGAAATTTGAAGCTGAATTATTTGAAGATATCGTATAAAAACGTGCGACTTATATCGATTTTGTAGAAGTCAAATAACAATTAAATGTTAGTATTTAGCTTCATATTATAATACACTGAATTATAAATTTGATAGATTTTATATATTTGACCTTAGTCTTATGTCTGACTTTCAGAAATCTATCTATCTTAAAATATTATATGCACCTAAAATACAAATTCTAGATAATAAGATTAATATGATGGCTGAAATTAGGTATGTATGTATTTAAATTATATATTAATTTATCAATGAAATAAGAAAAAACCCAAATTCAATAAAAACGTTTTTCCTAGAAATTTTTGATAACAAGTATTTTTGATGTTATTGCGTTGACGCATTTTTAATAGTTACTTTTTCATAATGTGCATATGTATTTAAATTTTTAGTCATATCATACTAAAACCCTAGACAGACATCTAGTATCGATACCATGGTATGAATACAATGGTATGAACAATACTAGCAGTGTGACAAACATGTAATCTATTATAAACCTAGTATCATTTGACATATTTTGTGAATTATTTTGTGGTGTCATATAGAAAATTTATATTTGCATTATATCACTTTCAACTTAATGCTAAAACTAATGCAAAAACTAATTTCTATAATTTCCGCATAATTAAAATGTCTCTACGTTTAGTAAATTTTGGGAATACTAGATTCATACTAGATAAATCATGCTGGTTTCAATACCACGTTTATACCAGTTTGTTTTCCTAGTATAAAAAGCTAGTATAGGGTGACAGACATGTAGTATAGCCAATATCATGGTATCGATATCACGTTTATACAAGATGTCTGTCAATGGCATAAAAATATGTAAAAAAAATTATGACACAAAAGAGCGAAATGTGAAAGAGAAACTATTAGATTACGATATAAATGAAATAGAAATATTGTATTCGTATTATGAGAAAAAAAAGGATAGCATCATTTGAAATGTACATATCTTAGCTATAAATGTACGAGTATACGTTTTAATGTAATGTTGTTTTAACATCAGTACGTTTACCTAAGAATGCAAATATTTATAAAGACATATGTACAAACTGTATGTCTATGTACACATTGAAGTAAAATAAACAATAATTTTATTGTACTATAATTTTATATTTTGATTTTTTATAGATTTGTTTTTTTTTTTTTAACTTCTGCTGAAGGATATAAGTCAAATATCTGCACACATGAATAATTTATGTAGGTATATGTCGAAGTGTAAACAAATATCATTGCATATGTAACAACAGAATTGAATAAATTTCATAATGAAATTTATTTTTGCATATTATGTGAAATAAAATTATTACAAATTCCAATCGTGCAAATAACGGACTAGACCTATAATAATAAATAAATTTTGAAAAACAGTTATGTTCCGATACAATGCCGTGCTGCCTTTTTTTCCTCCTTCTAATCACGTGGATGCACGTACTCGTGCTCGATATGAGAATAAGAGTAAACCATAATTTTGTTTAATGAGTACCAAAACCTAGTAAGTATAGATACCTACATGACAGCCGAGTACATCATCTTCGTATCAATCCAATTATTTTGTTGAATGTATTTGTATGATTGCATTCCAATATAGTCACAGATATAAATGTATGCATACTCTCGTATTCGTATTTGTATATTATCTCTGCGATTATATTTTTTTTTAAGCCTGCGCGCTTTTCATCGGCGAAAATAAAAATTTCTTTGAAATTGTGCAATCGTTAATTTTTCAATTCGTTCGTAAAAAATTTGGTATATATGTATGTATATACGAAACGAATCTACACAATGTTCAATGATCACATTAACTTTTGCATAGGTAGAGGTATATAATACGAGTAACGAGTATTCATCAGAAAAGCGCATATTATGCATAACCTCTTATAACATAGCCGGAAAAGGATGTCTGTCATTTGTTATGTTGTGTTGTATTGTATGTATACAATAAAATAATGAAAAAAAAAATAATAAATAATTATTCGATATATATATATGTACCTGTAATTCCCAATGATATTTAACATTCATAATAATATAATACACGGTTAATATGTATGTATATGTGAATGTAACTCAATACAATACAGAATCAAAATCCAGGACGGTTGTTCCTTTTATATTTGTACTGTACTTATAATTATTTATAATACATGAAAATTATATAATATTGTGTATGTATACATGTGCAGTAGTAAGGATGAGATGAAATTGTTTGCAATAAAATGATGACTGTTTAAATTTACTTCCACCTACTATTACTATACTACTGCTAATACTACTACTACTACTACTACTATACTATTGTACTTGTTCATGTGTATATACTTTATACTCTTTATACTATTCATTTGTATGTACACACATATAAATAAATTTGCTCCAAATTTTATCTAGACTCATCTCGAAAAAGTAACCTTCTTGCTCTCATCATTATTTTCTGATTTCTGTATCCGCAACGTACAATCATTTCATTATTCAATTCACTACTTTTTGTATACATATACTTGTATCTAACCGCTACATACAATAGTGTTTATGTATCTCTTTTGCTCTTTTATCATTTTTATTTTATTATTTACATGAATCTACATTTATGTACGAGTATGTATGATTTTTTTTTCTGTCCTGTATACAAATACAATGAAAAAAAACGTAAATCTACCTCATCTGTATACATCTCCACGAAATTTGTGTTTTATTTTGCCTTTACGTATGTGTATATGTGTGTATGTACATTCGAGTATTTATACAATTTCAGATTTAGGTTTGATAATGGTTTGGTCCTTGTTAATGTATACTATTATATATACAGTAGTATATGGATGTAGATAATATATGTATCTAGTATATCTCCCTTGGATACGACGAAATTATATAAAAAAAAAATAATAAAAAGGAGGCAAATATAAATGTATGTAGCTCTCATCTCGGGCTTAAAAAAACTACACGCGATTTTTTCTGTTCAAAAATATAATAATATGTATAATGTTGAGTGTACTGTACTGTATACTTTATGATTATGTGCACATACAACTTAAATCCATACGTACACGCACACACACCTATTCATTCGTACATAATTTTATAACAAAACAAAAAAAAAATAAAATAAAATATATAAAAAATAAAAATGAAAGATAAAATATTGCATATTTTTTACTGTGCAATTGAGAAAAAAAAGTTTAATTTTCAGGATATTTCAGTTGAATTAAAAAAAAAATATATGTGTAACGAGTATTTAATTTGTTGCTTTTTTTTTTCAAATGTTCTCGTAATTTTTTGTTTTGTTATTGTTGTAGTTTCCTTTTATAAAAAGGAATGAAATAATCATATTTGTTTTATGTAAATTAAGCAAATAATAGAATTATTTTATATTGGAATGGAATGAAAGATTCCCAGATATAATGCACGAGTATCTATATAAATATACGAGTATGAGTGAGACTATATAAGGGTTATGATGATGAGTTTCATTTTAATGAAGGTATATGATGCATTTTTTATTTGTACTACTTACATATGTATCTAGTATATATCGAATATTGTTTATTAAAAAGTCAATTAAATTACCTGTTTCAATTCTAAATTGTTTAACGTTTTAAATGTGTATTTAATTTAAAGATAGCAAAGTGTCATCACATTATATACGTATGTATGTATAAGGTACTCGTGCATTAAAACGTGTGTACGATTATGAACAATAATAATTTGATTAGATCCATATTTAAAATTTATAACAAGAGGCTAGACGGTTAAATTTCTGCAACAGGAAATAAATAATCATCATGTGTAAATTTAATTTTAAATTATTTGAAATTATATGGAAACTATGGTATGTAAATATTTATACGTAGTCTACAGTATAACTGAATAAAGGGTGAGTTTCGAAACGTCAAAAAAATTTGTTATGATACAATAATAATACATTTGGGATGTGAAACTTATATAATCTCACTGAAACATTACTTCTGTTTGCAAATTTTTAATACTTTCATCTCTCCCGAAAGATGTCAATACTATCGGTCGTTTAGGTTAAAAGATTACAAGATTATGAACTGATTTCATTTTGAATCTATGAGCTGTTGTCTTTGAAAGTGATGTAAGTTAATTTTATATTGTACGAAGATATTCAATTTTCGCATTTGAATGGTAATGTAATGTAATTAACTATTGCCAAAATGATGAAAATTTTGAAGGATTTTTTTGGAAACTGTTTATGGATAAAAAGCTAATAGCAGATTGCATTCATTGTTATGAATAATTAATTTTTTGTCAAAAATGGACTTACACAACTTTCAAATAAAACTGCTCTTACACTTCAAAATATTCGATTAATTTTCTCAAATTTTGTAAAACATTTTCTGTATAACTCGTGATAACTCATAGATGTACCTAACTTCTTTTGCATTTTTTCGAAAAGTTAATTTTGAATTTTTGTGTTTCAAAACATTTTAAACAAACAAAAATCCACTAGTATTAATGCAAATGCAAAATAAAAATGAAAGGAATATTATGTACCATTCCTCGCCTACGTAATATTTTTTATGTTTAATTTTATGATTTTGTCATCATCAATAATTTTTTCTAACTGAATACAAAAAAAAAGTTATATAAATAAATAATATATAATATCAAAGGAAAAAGGTTAACTATAAATAAATAATATAAAATATTGTTCATAAAATATGAGATAACATTATAACAATGAAAACACGTGCTTTCATTTTCAAATAAAAATACATATATATACATTATATGTATGTAACTTCTTGTATATCCATCCATCCATATGTACATATATTCGTAGGTACATATATTGTATTATTGTATGTACAAAAAAGCAAGTTAACCAGAAAATCAGCTACTCATCATTTTTGATGAAACAAGGATGAGAATGATTACATACAACAGCATACACGATGATGATGATGATGATGGTGAGGAGATGATAACTTAGCATTTAGCAAAGTCAAAATGATAATAAAAGAAACGTATAATCAGAATCACAATAAGACGGTCGACATCGACACAATGAAGACGACAAGTGACGACATGGTACAACACGTAAACAAGACAACAGCAATAGTGTGGTACATACATATACTAGAGTACTTAGTACAGCAGCTGCGTCAAGTGAAAATGACAACGACAACGTCAACGACGACGAATGAATATTATGAATCCTCCAGAAATAAAAATAAATAAATAAAAAAACAAATAGAAAAAACAGCAATTTATCTCCATCTAAACAAAAAAAAAACAGAATAAGGGATTATTTATAGCAAGTGCGCATCTATAAATTCAATTGGATACATGAACTTATGTTTTTCTTTTGGGATTCTTTTTGCCTTCTTTTAAATTCATATATCCAGAATTCACATATACATACTCCAAAGTATATGTATATAATATGCATATGAGTATACTAATGGGTGTTTCCATTATGATTGCAGATCGGTAAATCAGTAAAAAAAAAATTTTAAAAATATTATTTTCCTTAATTTTATTTTCTGTCGATGTATTATTTAAGTTAAGCCTATAATTACTCCTTTCCCTGAATTGGATTTATTGAGTATTGCGTTAGTACATAAGTCATTATTTCTTATTCTTCCATAAATTGGGTAATTAAAACGAAATGTAATAAGGATTTACACAACAGAATTAAAATTAATTAATAAATAGGTACTATCCTAAAAAACAAAGAGATCAGGCAAATGAATTTAAAGATCGCCGTAAGAATAATTAAAAATCTTATTTAGTGAGGAATGTCAGTCACTTCTTACTGTCTGATATCTCAGGAATTGATCAAACAAATAAGGGCCGTAGAAAACCTAGACCTAAACCACTATGCTTGTGTCTTTTCATGACCATAATTTATCATTTACTCGTATCTACAATTTTATTGTGTCGATTTGTAAATCATAGAGAATTGTTGGTGGAGAAATCAATTCAATTACCTGGTAGAGTTTGTAGGCTCAAATTATGATTTTTTTAAATTGGAACACCCTATATCCATTTCTAAGGTATGTATTTGATGATGCAAAATACATTATTATGTTCATAATCATAAATACTCGTATACAGACGATTCTGTTTCTGTTTCTGTTTCTGCCTTAAATATAAAAATTTGTATGTATTCAAAATTCAAATACATATCTCTGGTGTATTGCGTTGCGCTGCGCTTCGCAGGTTGTTTTTCTTATATGTATGCATGTCTATTATTTCTTCAATTTATGTGTACGAGTACAAGTATGTTTATGTGTATATTGTAAACTGAAAATGTACTGCACTGAGATGACAAAAACATACCATAAATTTATTCATTACACAAAAGTTATTTAGTATAGATATGATTTTCTATGCAATCATGCAAAACTTCGCAGCATCATTACTTATTATTATTATTACTTGTTGTATATATCCAGCATGAAAATTAAAATCTTTTCTGAATGTATCTTTCTTAAATCGAATATAATCATATGTATAATAATAATCATACCACATATATACAATACCATGATGAAAATAAAGACTCCATTGATTTTATAAAAACTGTGATTGCATCGCATGCATATAATAATCAACCACATCCACATCCACATCCACAGGTACAACAGGTTAATTTATATTTTTCTTCAAAAACTAACGAGATTTTGATTTTTGGTGAACGTTAGTTTTAGTTTTATCTTCAATGAAATATCATACTTCCATATTTTGCATTTTTTTCCTTTTTCCCATATGATATCGATTCAATAACTTTTAAATTTCAATCCAACTAATTCTTATAACAACATGATTTCGCCAGTTTAATTCTTCTCTTGTTGAAATTAACTATGTAGTTTATGTTAACCGATCGACTGATGATAACCAATAATCATTTACATCGCTCTTTTATTATTAACAATTTTTCTTATATACTGTGGCTGAGCTAGCTAAATGCAAACGAAACGGTTAATTTGATTTTCATTTTATTTTCAGTTGATAATAATCCTTCTTTACGATATTACATGCATGTGTAATTTTTATCGATGTTAATAAATTTCCAATTTTCTTCAATGAACGAATATGCTTTTATAATTTTCATTATAAAGTGTTAATTTATATGAGAACTTTTGGGATCTCAGAGCATTGTAATTTATATGCTAGTTTATTTATCAAAATAATCAAACAAGGCAAGGCACCTAACCAATACGAGAATGATGAAATGAATGATTTCACTTATAAGCTCTGTTTGGAAAAGGAAGAATCACCTGTGCGCATTCTTGCCAAAACGAAGATCCGAGTGTTTGGTTCGATTTGGAACGCTTCCATTGAGCGTAACAAGAAAATCTTGAAGCTTTCTGAAGGCATGAGACTACAACTATAACATCTCTGCTCAGGATTATCTACAATAATCATAATGATTGAGTCATTTTGTAACTCTGACGTGTTTAAAGCGGCAAGCAAATAAG
This sequence comes from Villa cingulata, assembly GCA_951394055.1. Lineage (NCBI taxonomy): Eukaryota > Metazoa > Arthropoda > Insecta > Diptera > Bombyliidae > Villa > Villa cingulata. Next base: position 46,186,023 of record OX596019.1, read on the forward strand.
GAAGCAAACAGGAAGAAATAAATATAATAAGGACATTCATATAGTGAATTAAGTAGACACCTTTAGTAATTGCATCTAATATCTCATCTCATTTTCATTATTAAGATCGTTATTCAGGGAATTATTTATACGTTCTGCGAAAACTTATTAAGTTTGTTTGTGTTTTCTTTCCCTATTTTTCAGATAATCAAATTGTATGATTATTTCATTATTTTTAGGCTCTTAATAGAATCAGTTTCAATTCAATTAGAATAGAAAAACAAAAAAAATCAAAAATGAATCAACAACACATTAATTTTGTATCGTAACAATTTTAATATGTAATTTTTGAATAACTTCCAGTGTAAAAATTTTACGGATGAAAATTATTGATTGAAAATGTTTCAACAAAAATCATATTACGTACATACAGACATTCTTATACATTTACGAGGAGAGGATGTATACAAAATGTTTGAACTACTAGACTTTTGCTCGCTCATATGCATGGATGATTGATTTTTTTCTATTGTCATATCATCATCTCTTCTCATGTAATACAGCGTATATTGATATATGTTTCCGTAAATATATTTTTTTCTTTTGTATATATTCGAAAACACACAAATACTATAAAAATAAACATACGACAATCAAATATATGTTATGTTATGTAAAATACACGTGTGGCCTTTTAATGTGATTTTTTATTTTTGTACGTTATCGTCTTCTACATACATATACGAGTATACATATAAAACGCTTGATTTATATCTACATGTACAAAAAATCAAATTTCCTATTACACGTTTTAAGAGAATTTTTGAGTTTATTTTTCATTAATTTTTTTAAGTTTAATTTTCTACACATATACGAGTACTTAAGGGTGATCAAATCGGAACTGTATGTTTTTAGTTTGTAATAAAAACAAAATAAACGGTATCTATGAGGATTTGGAAAATTTTTTGTTTATTTGAAATCTCTTCAATTTTGAAACACAAAATTTCTTATCATTTTTTCATATAAATCTGTTGTTATTTCACCATTATCACAAATAATTGGTTGATTTCAAGATAATTGAGTATTTGTGATTTCTAAGAGTAAACCAACAGTTCAACGTAACACAAAGGAAAAAAAATATCTAGTGAATTACATATATGACATGATTTTGGAGGTCAATTCATAAGATGAAGATTATTTTATAAAACAGAAATGAATTTGTCTTAAAGTTTCTTTTGATATGGTGATTTCCCAGAAAATATCGAACTAAAAAATTTCTATTTAGGAAGCAATGTACAAAAAGCAAAAACATTTCTGTTAGAATTTTTTGAAACAATCGGTATGGCATTAATTTTATCACCCGATATTAACCCATGTAAATGTCTATATTTTAAAACTTAATTCGATTTAAAAAGTTATTAATATTGCCTGTTGTGTAGATATTCACACATTCGAGGTTTCACTCACGAGGTTTCATTCACGTACGAGGTTTCTGTGACAATTTTTTGAATGAACAGAATAGAATGCACAATGAACACAATGATAAGAGATATGTATGTATGTATGTAATGTATACGTACGCGATTTAAAAAGTACACGAATAAACAATAACCTTATTTTCTATAAGGCTATTTTTTAAAAACAAAAAATTACTAAATACATATTTGTAGCACATTATAGTAATAATTGACTGGACTGACTGGACTGGACTACCATGTATAACTGATGGATGACTGTTTATAGTGACTGGCTGATAGTGCTACACAAAAAAAGTAAATAAACTCATCGAATGGATTCGGCCTTTTGTTGAATAATAATAATAATAATAATAATAAAATAATGATTTCTGTTGAATGTTTTTGTGTTTCTTTTGTCATAATATTAAAGAAAATTTACATACACATCATACATACGTGCATACATGCATATCACATTAGTAAAATGTATAAATTAATAGATATATAGTATAATGTGTTAAATAATAATTAGCGTATGAGACTCCCCATAAATTTTTCATCACTTCGCTTCGCTTCTACTACCTAATATGAATGTATACTTAAATATGTAGCTAATAGCTATGTACATATGTACCTAATGTATACTTGAATAATTTTTTCTTTTTCTTATTCTTATATTCTTTCTTTTACTGAGTTATAATGTGTGTTATTATTATTTTGGACTTTAAATTTTCACCTCATAACTAATGACGATTGTACAATTTTAAAATTTGTGTACGCTATTATATAGTATATAGTATGTAGGTAATATATTATTTTTTATATATCATACATGTAAATGTACTGTATAATATTTTCATATACATACATATCTCGTATATATGTCCACACATTAAAACTCTAAACGCAATGATGATTTAGTGACCATAATTTTATGAGTTATTATATTTTATTTTATTTTTTTGTACTTGAAATTTGTAATTAGGGTAATTGCGACAGAAGGTTAATGACGTCACGTATACGAGAATGTACGTACATATGTACATGAATATAATATAGTACTCGTATAATATTTGTTTATCACGTGCTGATTTTTTGATTTAGTTGTACGTGAATATTTTTTTAAATTTTTATCTTTTTATTATTTTTTTTAATTTTAATTTTATAAGTTGAAAAAAGAAAAAACAAAAAAAAAATAAATTTATATAATAGTACTGTGAGTATGAATTTATAAGTATGTATGTACTTATGTAATATGTAAATATAATACGAGAATTTGATTAGATTTATATACACATACATATACATGTGTTATTATCATATAATTAATGTATAAATTATTACAATTGTACAATCGAAAAGGCATAAAATTATAAATATTATGTATAAAATAGAAATTTTAAAATATTATATTTAATGGAGAATTTAAATATAGAATATTTATAAAATTCTTAATAAAAACTGTTGCAAATTGAAAGAATATTGAATATGATTGACTTTCAAAATGTAAATATGTCATGTTATAGATTAGACACACCACACCGTATACTTCATTTTTTATTAAGTGGAGACAAAAGAAGTATTCACAGATTGTTTTTATTGAGTAATTTTTATTAGCATACTCAGACATAATTTTGCATTATACTAACTCTAATCTCTAACAACACTCGCCGTTTGGATGAATCTTTTCGTTCCGTTTCAAGTAATGCTTATGAAGCAGTTCAATCCCACGTTCGGATCCGAACGATTCAAATCAATGATAATATACATATCAGTATTAAAAATGCGCATCTTGATGAAGGAGAAGGTATAAGAAAATGTTTTATTTTGTCATCGTTCTATTCCTCCATACGAAGCTTTTATATACTATAGTGTGTTATTGATTGATTCTCACAATAGCAAGATGCTATCGGCAGATGTTTTGTCCTGTCAGAGTACTTAGCACTGACCATTGTCTGATAGTTATTATTACTTTCTCGTTTGGAAAATACAATAAAATCATATCTTTCGAATTTATTAAACATGCGGAGTCACTGAATTAAAACATATTTTAGTGTTTACGAAATAGGTTTAAAATTTCAACATTTTCAAACATACGATTTTGTATTCAAATCATTCCAAATACATATGTACTGACTAAAAGTGCGATATATACGTACATAAAATAATATACATGAATATTTGAAAATATAAATTCGTACGACTGTATGCTCGTAAGTAAACGTGTAGTCATGTTATAGTGTAAAATATGATAAAGGGTGGAGTTAAAAGAATATTGTTTTTATACATTATAATAAATTATGATGATGACCTTAATACTGCTCGTATGTATAATAGAGGTATGTTGATGTGTGCACAAATATATAATTTGTATTTACATATATTCAAAATAAAACAAATTTATAACAAAATTAAAGAAAATAAATGAAAATGAGAACGAACTAAAAAAGAAAAACAAAATGACAAAAAAGTAAAAGGAAAAAATTATAACATAATGTATATGTATGTAGTAAATAGTACATACTCAGTCATACATAATTTACGTTGATGTATTAATATTGAAAGTATATAACTTCCTGGTATCTAGAAAATATATTATTTTCGTATATTACTCATACACATACAAGTAGAAAATGATGAATGATTATTGTTTTGTTTTGATTTTTTGAGGTTTTTTTCTCTTTAATTTATGTAATTTTATCGGAATAATAATATACGGTAGCATATAATACCGACAAATATATAAAATTATCCTAAGTATAATTACAATAATATGTACTAATGCTTACGTACACAATAATGTATTTTTATTTCACCTTCCAATAATTCATGTACTTCTTACATACTTATATATTTGTATGCACATACATATGAGTGTGTACATTGATACAGTATGGTATGCCCCAATCATATTCGTACAGGCAAACTATATACGAGTTACGAATAAAAATTTAATAAATTTCGCCTTTTTCTTGTGTATTTTTTTTTTTTTTTCATTTGAATGATTTTTTTTTCCTTTGAAAAAGAAAATATAAATATAAAAAATAACAATTTTCGTGATTTTTTTTTTTTTTTTACTCTGTACGAATGCGAATGTTACACTCTGTGTGTCGATGTTCTGTTGTATTCAATAGGAATTATAATAAAACAGAATAAGGGCATACTACACATACTATTTGTATTATTATTTTATATAAAAATTAAATGTAAAAACAATATTATTTATGTACTATAAAAATAGTTGTAAGAGAAAAGTACAACAAGTACATTTAATTATGATTGATTTTTATTTTATGTAATTTATGTAAGTTTTCAATCAAAAATATGACAATATTTATTACAATAATTTCAAATAAGTTTTGCTATTGATTAATATTATAATTATTGAAGGATGTACATATGTACATACATACAATCTAATGATATTAATTCAAATTAAAATAAAATTTATAAATTTTTATATTTTTGTTTTATCAAGGTATAAATATTTTATTTTTATTTTTCAAAAGAAGATATGCCCTGAGAGAGTATGTCGTGTGTCAGTAGTCATCTCATGATGATACATATATCTAAATAAATAAATCATGAAGGCTTTATACTATTGACACACTGCAGAGATAAACCATGGTTATCTTAAATGGTTTATCGATAACCTGGTATGGGTGACACATTTAAATTGTAGTGAACTAGTTTATGTATTCATACGACACCTGTCGAGATAAATTCAAACACTAATTCTCTTTCATCTAGTCCGCATGTTAGCTGAAATTTTGTTTGACAGTTTGTTTAAATATAATTAAAAAAAAAAAATAAATAGCACAAACGTCAAAGATAACTGAGTTTGAACTGGGTTGACAAGATAACTGAGTTTTAAAAACTCGATTAACTTAACCGATAACTGGAATTCAGTTATCGCAAAGATAAACTAGAAAACTTAAATAACCATGGTTTATCTCTGCAGTGTGTCAATAGTATTAGATTTTATCAAGTAACTGGGGTCGTTTCTTTACCAATAACCCTGTGATTCGTAATTCACAATCAAACTTTTTATATCCATCTCAATTTCATTCTAATTAGTAAAACATTGAATACATTTTGTGTATGAATATGAGTCTTATATCTTATGTACTCAGTACTTAACTTCATCGAATCTAATTATGAAACATAACAATCATTACCATTATTTGCATATTTAAAACATATGTATGCCATTTATTTAGTAAACAAAATGTCATAAAAATTGATAATATTCGTATAATATGACATTTAGTATAATATTTAATTATCAATCTTTATTTTTGATTTAATGTTATGATATTATATTATATATGTATGTACATAAATGTATGCATATGTACATTTAATTTAGACAGATTATATTATCATACATGTATTATTGTATCGTATAAAATTTTTATTTCACATCCATTTATCAACAACATAACATTTAATGTGTTTGTCTATTTTTTGTCTATAATTTTTCTTTCATTTTCTTATGTTTATTTATATCAGAAAATTATGAAAATTTCATCAGCAGCAAAACCTCATTTTAATATTTCATACATCATTTATCTACACATGATGCTTGCTACTCTCATATACATTTATGCACAATAGAAAGTTATACATACACTCCATGACAAAAAGATAACACATTCTTACATTTTTTTAACTTATGAATTCGTTTGCTTGTTCTTTTAATACCATATTAACAGTACGCTATTTAAGACATTTAACACATCTTTCAATCTTAAAATGCGATTTTAAATTATTGCATTTAAATTATGAGCACATGTTACTCCTAATTTAACATGTTGATCATTCTGTAGGTGTTTTACATAAATATTATGGGAATGACTTACAATACATATAAATGCCATCATCTATTTTATCAATGGAGTAATGTCGTTTGTTTGTATCACATTGAGATGACCTCAAAAATTATCACTATTGTATTCAAGTCCGATGATTATGACAACAATTACAAAACTTTTTCACTGCTATAATTATTGTTAGTGACATTAAATTTATAGAACTATTTGTTTGAGTTTTATAGGTTTTGGTTTTAATGATCAAACCAAAATCAATAATTACACAGATGTGCTGTCATTTTGTCGTATAGTAGGTATAATGAATTTATACAGACATATAGAATTCTACACATGCATTAAGTTCGTTTAATATACATTTTTCTAAGGCTTTTAACTTTAAACAAACTTAAAGTTGTTTCATTTTTTTTCTGAAATATGATAACAAAAAAAAAAAAAAACAATAGAAAATAGTGATATTACTCCTATTGTATTCATTTCATTTCTATTGTGTGTGGTATATTTTATATGTTATTCACTTTTTATTTACATTTTTACTTTCATTTTTCCCATTTTTTATATTCCTATTCCTTATCAAATTTATACTAGAATTATTTTCTAATATGGACATAATGTAAATACATACATACGTAAAGGAATATATATATAAGTAATATAAAATATATAAAATATGCCTACACACATATTCGACATATTTCAAGGCTTTCCTATTTTAATTTCCTGTGTAATGTAAAATCATTTACAATAATACATAAATATATTTTTTTTTTCATTTTAGATTTTTGTCCTTATATTTTCATTTTTGATTTTTATTTACTTTACGTTATACAATTTTTCTTTTCTTTTCTTTCCTTTCATTTGATAAATTTATGTATTGTTCTGCTAACCCATTTCAATCAATCAAATCTATAAGAAAATTGAAAAAAAAAAACGAGTAGCAAAATGAGTGTGAGAAATAGTAAAATTGAAATATTTTTTTTTCTATGCATAACACTATATTCGTAGTTTCTATACATTTTTATCATTTAAATATTATTTACCTACGTATGCGAATAGATATAATATTAGTAAATACATATTAGAAAAATTGTAATTGGAAATAATACAAAATAAATTTGAAATATGAATCTATTTATGATACGTGTTCTTTTATTCTGTTGGAATATAATTATCACACGGAATTACACCAGGGCCCTATTGCACCAACCACTTATCATTTATTACTTATCAACTTATCAAAAATAATGCAATACAAACTTATAGAATTTTTTGATAAGTTGATAAGTAATAAGTGATAAGTGGGTTGGTGCAATAGGGCCCAGCTATATCAATACTCTTCTAGGGTGGTATCCACTAACATGGATATATCTGTCGGATATATTTTAGCCGGATACAATAATTTCAGCTTATTCATCAACCTAGACAAAATTGTTTTCGAACTTCGTTTTCGGGTCGAACATGTGTGTCAAACATGTCAGCTGATTGTATTTTTATATTACAAAATGAAAAAACTGTTCTGTGATGTGAGAATTAAATGCAAAGATGATAATACAGTTCTCCTACATTATCTTTATTTGTGCTGTTGCTGTTAATAACAAGGTTATGTTCGAACGATATTTATAATACCACTCCGAGGTTGTCTTAAAAATATCCGAGTAGTGTTTTATCCAGGTTGATGAATACACTTTATCTCAGATAAAAGATAATCTATGTTGGTGAATACCAGCCAAACGGCAAAAGTACGCAAACAAATGCAATAAAAATTTTAGTTTTAATATAAGTAGTTCTCATGTGAATTCTCAATTAATGGTAATACAGTCAATTTTCATTTAGTAAACTTAATAATTGTAGTCGATAATTGTACAAAGAGGACCTTTTGAAGCCGAGATGTCTTAAAACAACATGGTAGAATGTGCTCGTAGTGAAACTTTAAAAATTAGGTTTAGAACAGAATGGCAAAGTAACTTAAAACAGAATTGCATGGAGAATGAAAATTAAAAATCCAACTTCAAATATAAATGAAAAAAGATGATAGAATAGAAATAAAGTCAATTCTAAAAATGTATATTATTTGTATATATGAAATTGTGAATTTCGATTGTTTCTAATTTAGCTAAGCTGCATTGTTCACGCACAGCATAGTCAGTAAAGTTTTTGGTACTTGAAATTTGAATTAGAAGGCGACATCCACATGAATGAGTTGCACATTTTGCATAGTAATAAAGTTTAGACTGCAACTGCATAAATTACTCTCCAAATTTACTTTGAATGAATATCAACTATAAAAAAAAATGATTTCTAAACAAATCTAAGAATTGCAACTAAAATCATGAATAATTTTGAAAAACAAGACATGTTGTAGTGTTCAAAAAATAATCAGGTATTTAAATTAAAATTCAAAACAAAAAATTTTCAAAAATTTTATGTATGAGATTTAGTTTTAAAATGCATTGATGTGGCATCGATGCATTATTCAGCGTATAAGCTTATAAAATATGAATTGTGCATCGTTACAAATTTGATGTATGTATTTTAAAACTAAACATGAATAAACGAAATGATAATGAAAAATAATTGAAAAATTTTTATAAAATATTGAAAACAAATTAATTATGTATTATCCTTGTTCACTTTTAAAATTGTAAACGAATGAAAAACAAAAACATGAATGTGATAAATATAAATGATTGAAGTTTAACATTTTCATACAAATATGTTTGGTATATAATTAAGAAGAAAAATACCTGAATATTATGTTCTCGTTAATTCTAATTCTGAAATTAAACGGAAAGAAAAAAAAAAATTTGAATACAAAATTATTTTATCGTAAATTTTCAAAAATTATTTTTTTTTTTTTTGGGATGTTTTAAATTTTTTGCTTGTATTTGTTTCTTGTTTCAAAATAGAAAGAAATGACAATAGATTAGAGTGCGTTCTCATGAGATGCATGCGCATGCATTCCTTGCATGTTGTATGATGCTAATTGGTTAAAAATTATATTAAAAATGTATTGCAGTATCCTAATCGTGTTAGCAGATTCTGTAAAAAAAAGTTAACATATTAGCTGTGCTCCTTTCACGTGAGCGAAGTACTTCTAAGCAACTATTTTAGCAATGACTCAAACTATTCAAAGAAACATAAATAAATGTGAAGCAAAAGATAACCTTAGAATTATTTTACTTTAAATTTGAAAAATTTATATTAAACATTTATATAAAACACTCCATATGATATTTGTTTATACCAAGAAATCTAACCTAAACAGTCAATTTCCATCTGTGGGATAATCTGAAACTAAAAAGACATCTGATAGAAAGAAATAACGTAACTACTTACAAAGTATGAGTGAACTACTTTTGAAAAATTGTTTGAGCAGTTCACACATAAAAATTTAGTGAAGTATTAAACCAAACTGATTTTTAAGTACTTTGCTCACGTGAAAGGAACACAGCTATTGTTAAAAGTTAGATGAATTAGCTAACATGATGAGAATATAGATACCAATATTATAAAATTTAAAAACTTTGCACTTGGCTTGCATTCGAATGCAAGGTTGTGATACAGAGATAATGCAAAAAAATATCTCGATTGTCACCGATTTAAGGCACGAACTGACATCAAAAATAATTCAACATTCAATTTGCTGAGCTTGCATCTCATGAGAACGCATTCTTTAAGTACAACAACAACTAAGTATAACCAAAAATCATATAGTATAGAAGATATCTTATGCCATACAAAATTATTTATATGGAAAAAATATGAACAAATAAATTTCAATATCAGTACCCAAGCTTTAAAATGAAGTTGGAATTGCATGGTGCTCAACTTGAAGTTTTCGCGTTTGAACGCTCTGCTATAGGTTGCATGAATGTTTGAATAAGACTGATAAGACGTACGGACGTACAACTTTTATACAGTCAATAATTCAAATGTATGCATTGATTTTACCAAAAATCCTATACCACATGATTTTTGGTTATAGCATGCTATGCTGAGGATATGTTTTATTCACTATTATTCACTATACAGTACTTCGTAGGTATGTACATATTCCTTATACCACATTCTTCTTCTTTCTTCTACATACATTTTTGTTCGATCCGTTTGATTGAATAAGTTATGATTCATACATAATATAACGTATACAACATATTCACAGCATAGCATGCTATAACATAAAGTTTGAATATGAAAACTTCAAGTTGAACGGCGCCGCTCAACTTCATTTTGAAGCTTGGGTACTGATATTAGTACCCTAGTACAATTCATACTTCATACAAACAATTTTGTATGGCGTAAGATATCTTCCTAGTATATATGATTTTTGGTATAACACATTCAAAATAATTATACTATAAATACTTTGTGCAACATTGAATTGAATAACTCATATTATTAATGATGATAATATACAATAACCATGACGATGATTATTAAAAATATAATTTTTATTATGAAAAAATTAATGATAATCATGTAATTATTGGGATGATGATGATGATGGTGTTCAATTAATAAGAAAACATTTATATTACACATACTCAAATACTCGTAAATGAATTAATGAATGGATATAATATGAATATACACATAAAATTTGACATGAAGTTACATACTTACGAATATGTATGATTATGTACGTACATTAATATACTGTATAATTTGTAATTATATCTACAATGTAATGCTATTATAACTACGGATATACATATAATGTGTCATCATTATATATTATATAATGAATTTTTAATTGAATAAATGACCAAATCTAATTATTAATCAATGAAAGGAATAAACATTTATTAAAAAAAAAAAAAACATTAAAAACAACAAAAAATAAAAAAATTCAGCATATAAAACATACACAGGCATATGTATACAAATAAATAACTAAAATACGAAAAGAAAAAAGTCATTTTTATTTAATTGCTGTTAAATTTAAATTGAAACAAAAAAAGAAAAAGTTTTTCTTTGGTTTTCAAATAATTATAGCTATAGGTATACTAAAAAAGTAAAAAGTTCAGTGACTTATTAGATACAGATTTGATCTCTAAATCCATATATAAGATCACTTTCGAACATCAGTCAATTCTACTAGAATTTTCATATTGTCGAACAGTATCACAATCACAATCACATGTAAAGATATAAAATTCTGAGAATAAAGAGTTTGCTACGACATTTCGGATAATCCTACACAGCGCTAATAATTATAGTGATTGCACTCTTAAGTCATAGGTAAAAGATTAAAAAATTGTTTGAGAGAAAAGACAAACTACATTCGTTACCAGATTTACAAGAAATAACTTCTTTTTGGCCTTATTTCCATTTGGGGTTGGCTTTGGATCTACTACTAATACTCCCCTCTAATGACTATTATTTTTCCTTAAACACGGCTAAAATTTTCACCATTGATTGCTAACTGAGGCGAAGTAAAAATCTTTCAGAAAGACTTGAGAGCTACCGGTGACCTGATTTCAAATACATACAATATTTTATTTCCTAAATGTCAACTGGGAAGGGAACTGTCAAATATCATCTACCAAACTATACGTGAGACAGTAGTCAGAAACTGCTAATTATTATTTTACGTTCGCAATTTTTCAAAAATTAATTTAAATTAATTTATATAATTTTAATTTATTTGAAAATGAGTTTAATTTCCGTATACATACATATATAATAATTGGAGGAGTAGAAAATTCTCTAAACATTATTGAAAAATATGTTACATACTATTGAAGAGTTCTGTGGAATGTATACATAGATACTCGTATGAATATTTTTGTATATTTTTGTATGAAATTTGTGAAAAAATATTGAATTTTATTATAAATAACTTCTAAATATTACAAAATAGAAGACATCCCTATAATATATAATTTTAAAAATAATAAACAAATGAAGAGAAATATTCAAAGGATTCCCTTTATATACAAAAGAATTTTTTTTTATATAAAAAACTTTTAAATTTTTAGATTTTGTTAAATATCCATTTCAAAAGAGTCTTTTTTTAGAGTTATTATATTTAATTTAATTTATTTTTGTTATGCAAAATAAACAAAAAAAAAAAAATAGAAACAAAAAAGTTCTAAAGTTTTTATTAAGTAAATTGTATTTGTTTTTTTTTTGTTTTTTTTTTTGTTTCTAGTTAATTCTTTTTCTAAATATTTTATTTTTCACAAAAAAGTTTTTTTTAAACTTTAAATCATCTTGAATATATGTATATGTACATGTAAATAAACTGTTTTCTTTGAAAGTAGTGTAAGTCAATTTTTAGCAAAAAAAATTTTCATATCAGATCTTCGAAATTTTCAGATATTCAGATATTCAGATATGGATATTCAGATCTAAGTTAAATCTGTCAAAAACTTCATGTGTTCGATAAAAATGTTTAACAAAGTTTACTGGTTTTTTTTTTTTTGTTCAGTGTCCAAATAGTCACGAGTTGAATGAAATGTCAGAAAAAATCTAAATTACCGAAAACAAATCATACTCTCGATATATTCTACAGGATTCGTGTCCGAATAATGAAAAGGATTATGTACCAATATTTTCTAATGATGACATAACGTGTTGTCGTATATGTGTACATGTATGTATGTGAATTCATCTTTCAATGGTAGCAAACCGTCAATAATGGAGCTGTGAACTTACATCACTTTCAAAGAAAACAGATCGTATCGCATGTGGTAATGGTAATCAATGGTACGTATGTATGTATGTAAAATTAAAATGGAACATTTATATCCATTGTCTATTCTACTCAGAATATTTATATGTACATATTAGTAATAATTTTTCAAGAAATTTTTAGATATTGTCGTGATGATGACGTTGGTAAAAATGTTGAAGACGCGATTACATAAACATAATCATAATTTATAGTAGACGTTATAGAAATACATATTATATATTTTTCACCGAGCTTATAAGATTTTCCTTTTCTTGATTATTTTACTGTTTTATATTTATGTGTATGCGTATACATTTACATGTTGTTGTCTATACATACGTCTATATCAATATCAATATGAATGATTATATGCGACACGAGTACTTATTATCAATTCAATAATAAACTCTAGACTAGCTCTAGATTCTATTGAAGTTAAGTTAAGATAAGCCATATTCCGTATTATACATACAGTGAAAAATAAAATTTCGTATCAGCATTTTATGCATAACATATGGCTTCAAGATGATAACAACAAAAATCTATAGTATTGGTAAGTATTCTCGATAAAGTATTAGGCATTAGGCAGATGATACTTGTATTGTCAGTGCTAGATTGCTGTTTACAAGAAGAAAAACAAAATCCTATAGATTTAACTTCATCGAATATTGTTAGTAATTATTGTAAGAATTTTCAATCATGACCTTATAACAATTTTTTTTTTGTTAATTTTTCTTTTTGTAAAATCTAGAAAAATGTATCATATCACTGATATTATATCACATAGTTATCATCGTTGTTATCATCATCATAATTTTAACTTTATATCGTACTACGTTATATACTTTCTATAAGAAAATTTCCATTCGTCCTTCATCAACGATAATGTACATCATACACAGTATACACGTTTGAAGAGTTAGCTTATAAGGATATAGTGTAAAAGAATTAAGAAGTCGACGAAAAAATACGTTTCACTAATGATACCAGCTATTTCTGATATTTCTAGCATCATGATGCTACCTGATAATTAACCATTTCGGTCTCGATATTTTAGTAGCTGGCGATACTTACAGCTACAGTATACAACTTTTATGGAGCTTCAAGCTTCAAGTCTATGACAAGGTGGTTGGTTGGTTGGTTGGTTGGTTGGTTGGTTGATTGGTTTGTTGATTCGTTGGTTGGTTATATTATGACTGACTAACAAAAAAATTTCCTCATTTTTTAATTTTAAATTTTTATTTTATATGTTTTCTTGCTTTTTTCGTTTTATTTTCATTTATTTTATTCTTTTCAGTTTTTCTTCTCTATTTTTTGGTTTTTTTTTGTTTTTTTTGGTACATTTTTCTGTATGGATTTCTATTGCAATCGTCAACATGGTTATTTCGTTCTCGTTATATTCATCATTGTCGTTGTCGTCCTAGTAGTCATAGTCATAGTCGTAGTAGTCATCATTATCATCATCATCATCATTAACATCAACATCATCATCGTCACCATCATTATCGCTGTTTTATTATGAGGTGGTTACACGTTATACGTTTGTGTATCATACCAAAAGGGACTTATGGATTAAGGAAAGAAATAAAAGGCAATATAGAATATAATATAGGATTTTTCTATCATCATCATCATCATCATCATCATTATCACCAATGATGATGTTGCCTTGTATCTTAGCTAGCTAGCTAACTAACTAACTAGATGTACTTTATATAGATTTGTTTATATGAAAAATTATTGTATTATGTATACGAGTAGGTATAGATATAGGTATACTATTTTCTTTAGAATATACGATGATATCTACCATTTCTACCGTTTATATTATGACAGTATGTTTTGTACTTCTACTGCTGCTGCTCTTTATATATGTATAGTCGTCTATGTTCTATATACCACATAAAATATTGTACATTGTATATACATAAATATGTATACTCTTTAAATATATAAGCTTAATATGTACATGTACATGAATGAATGTGTGTGTGTAGATTGGTCGATATAATGATGAAAAGGGTGGTAGAAAAAAATATTGGTGACGATGACGATGGCTTGTAAATATAATATGTAGATGTAGTATGTATTGTGAAGATTTGTAGAATGTTGAGTGAGAGTAGAAATGGAGGTGGCTTTTTTAAATACTAGAATATTGTGGAATCGAAAGAAAAATAATAATAAAAATGAAAAAAAAATATATATATATATATAAAAATATGATGACTCCCCCACCACCTATGTAGATATGGTATGTGGTGTTACAAAAGAACGGGCAGGTGGTCGATTAAATTATACATATATGTACATACGTACAGACATATGTTGTGTAGATATATATACATGGGTTGGGTGGTATGAGACAAATTTTTTAAGCAAAATAAAAAAAAAAAATGATACATACATATGTTCATATATTCCGCGATGTACATGCATATACATATGTACATATATAAATATCTACATAATTACATATTATGTACATACATATATGTATGTATGTATATCGAATGGAAATATGTACCTACATATAGTATATATGTACATATATTTATTTACATATTTTATATAACGTGCGCATATTTATAACTTTATAATAAAATGGGTGAAGGGGAGGTAGAAAATAAATAGACAAAAATAAAATAAAATAAACCGAAAAAGAAAAACAAAAAATAGGTATAAAAAAATAAATATGAATAACACATAAAAAGAAAACTTAAAAAAAAAATAAAAATAAAATAGCAACAAAATATGACAACAATAACAACAACTATAAAGTTTCCATATACATACATACTTACTCGTACATATGTAGTACATATATATTTCAAATTTTCATTTTTATATACAATATTAGTACCTACATACATGCATACATATACATATTATGTATGTATATAAATGAAAATGAAAAATCAATGAAAACGAGAAATTCACTTGATTTTCTCATGTACAAATAAATATACAAAAAATAAAATAAAAAAATAAAAATAAATACCTACAAAAATTTTCTTTTATTTTATTTTATTTTATTTTTCTTTTTCATTTTATTTTGCTGTATTAAGGTTTTATTTTTTCTTGTTTTCTTGTAACAATTTTTCCTTAAAGCAATGCTTTATGCATGTATGTACATATGTACATTAAACCCAACAGGAGCAGCAGCAGCAGCAGCAGCAAAAGCAATAACAATAACGATAATAAAAAAAAAACAAGAACAACAACGTTAACAGTGGTAGTAGCAGTAGTGTATGTAATAACAGCAGTACATAATAGTAGCAGCTTCGTAGCAGCAGCAACAGCATTGGTTTCATATTAAAAATATTGAACTCTCATGATGCGTGTGTATATGTAACATTGTTAAAGAACAACAACAACAACAACAACAACTACTACTGCTATATTACTAGTTACTACAACTGAAAAGCTATTTCCTTTCTTTCATTTGCTTTATGAAAATTATTTGTTTTATATTTTTACTTTTTTTTTTCAATATTTTTGTATTTATTCTTTAGGTTCCGGGTAGATGAACAAGAAAAAAAAAAAAATAAATAATAAAGAAAAAAGGAAGAAAGAAACAAATTCATTTTTTTTTTTTCAAATTCTATGTAGTAATACGTAGTATAGTACAAGTAGTACCTATATTTTCCTTTCCTTATTTTTTTTTTTTTTGTTCTTTTATAAATTGTAATTATACAGACAGTACGTACAGTACAATGTAAATTGCAATATGAGTATAAATTAAAGTACAGAATAAAGAAAAAAAAATTGAATTTTACTTCACATTAGTAGTGGTAATAGTAGAAGTAGTAGTAGCAAATAACAGTGTAATATGTATATCATTTTAGAAAATAGTAAAATTAAATGAATGATCAAATTATTATTTTCAATTTTATCTTATTTCTCTTTTTTTTTCAAGTATTTTTCTATATCGCATTCAATATGCAATTGTGTACTTAAATATTTTATGTAAGGATGTATACTTAATGTAGAAATACATAATTCCTTACCATATAGATGTAAAAATAATGAATAAATTATATTTGGTACTTGTAATGATTCCATTCTATGGTCCTTAATACACATTATTTTCATCATAATTACTTTAGAATTGATGTGGACTAAGTCTAAAAAAAAAATTATGATATCAGTTCTTTTCATCAGTAATTATAAACTACTGAGATGCATTTCTCTAAGTGATGCATGTTAAATTTCTTAAAGAAGGATGTTAAATTGAATATGTACTGGGAGCCAACAAAGAAAAATGAAATCTGGGACATCAAATACAACGGTAAGTATTACTAACTGTACGAGTATAAGGAACCACGAATGTCCTTTTATAGTATTAAGTTATTGTGACTTGAAGGGAAGGTCATCTACAGAAAAAGCTAAAGAAAAGGTTTCCCATAAGAAAAATCCAAATTGACGAATATTGGGCAGTAAATCAAAATGTAAATCGTACCTTAGATGGGGAAGAGAAAGAGAACGTACTGTGAGAAGAAGCTGTCAAAATACTGAAAATTCAGAAATTATAAAATATTGGCGAGAGGAGCAGCGTAACTAGTTTAGAATCATTCTATAATGTCTTGAGGTTGCATAATTCCAATTCCAATTTCAGTAAATAGTGGACTTAGGTTAGTTCTATTTTCTAATGACATATCATACTTACGAATACATATGTGCAAATGTAGAGTTAATTTATGAATTTTTTTTCTTATCGAAATTAAATTTTGAAACTGGAAAAAACAATTTTCTTTTGAAAAATCTATATTTTTAAATTGAAATGAACCAGAAAATTTTTGATTAATTCTATTTTTTCAGAGAAATGAAAAATTTTCAACTTTCGAAATTAAAATCATTTTCTTTTCTTTCTTTCTTTTTTTTCAATTATAACTGTACAAATTTTCATTTAAAAGAAAAATAACATTACAGTAAGTAAGGTTTTCTTTGTTTGTATTTTTTCCCATGTATGTATTTTCATTTGAAGATTGTGAAGCTCACTCACTCCAATCACAGAAATAAATTAAAGAGACAAAATGCAATCGAATTGAAATCAAAAAATTTGTATAAAATAGATGGCGCTAAAAAATTATTCATTTAACTTCAGAAGATTTGATTGTATGCATTTGGTTTACTTTAACTTAAAACATTCTCATAATTTATCTGAATCAATTTAAAGTGTGTCTATTACTGCAATTAAAACTTTATTTTATATAATTTTTAATATGCGAATCATTTGAAAACATTTCTTAACGAAAATTTCTTTTCGACACAGTGTACTACACTTTGCTTGAAATGAAGTGAAAATATTTGTAATCTTTTATGAAATGAATTCAACAAAACAAAATAGTAGATATATGAATAAAAATAAGAAAACAGATATGTACTACATACATTTTTGATTTATTTGTTTTGTAAAGTAGGTAGGTGAACTGAACCGTTTCAGTTCAACGATTAAAACGGTTAAGAGTTAACATTATTCGAGTATGTAAGAGAGTATATGTACATACATACATATTATAAAGTATGAGAATGAATGAACATAAATATGATACATCGTATACGTAATACCCAATAACGTAATATCGAAAGTTTCTTACTAGTCATCTCATCTTGATAATAATATTATAAACACGGAAGCAAATAATACATATTACATTTTTGTCCACTCAAAGTTTTTTTTTTTTTTTTTTGTTTGGTCAATTTCATTTGATTTACAGGGTATTTTTTTCTTTCGACAAATTGCATCAAAAACTGAAAATTTTTTTAATAATTTTGTAATTATACAATTTTAAACATTTTATTCTACAAACACTGTAGGGATTAGGAAATTAATATCTTGAACACATACCACTGGAAAATGTCTAATAAAAATATATGGTTTATTTCTAAAATTAACCTATGCGGTATCAATATATAATTCAGTGTATAAAAGTACTAAAGATTGTGAAACTTAATTCGATAATTCATTTTATAACTCAATTTTTATTCGAATTTTATTAAGGTACAATATTTTTCTTAATATGGTCTGGTCTCAGAAATATATCCAAGCTCAGTTTTGGATAGGCTGAGAAATTGACTATAAACTTAAAAATAATTTAACTCTCCAAAAAGGTGAGGTCAAAACTTGTGATGTACTAATGTCAAAAAGGTGAAGTAATTGTGCACATATTGCCAGCCTAACACATTCGATATTTTAAAATTATAAGATTTCAAATTTTGTATATTTTTTTGTATCAACTGCTGAAGAAAATTCAAATAATTCTATTTTGTCGAAAAAAGAATTTATAAAATGTATTTCACATGACCTATAAGCTACATGCATAATATATTTAAAATATATTTTATAAAATACATATAAAAAAAAATTAAATTTTTGAGCTCATTTACGAAAGATACAATTCAATTTTTTTATATATGTATTTTGTTTCCATTTACATATTTCTGGTTAAGTACATTGATGTACATACGTTTACGTATATATACATATATGGTCAATTTAATATATAAGTATATATGTATTTAAGTACCTATGTATTTTTATAAAAAATAAAAAACGATTTTTTTTTTACTTTTTGCTGTTTGATTCGTCATAAGTAATCGTTTGAAACTAACTAAATTTAAAAGAAAGAAAAAACAATAAATGGAATAAGAAAACGAAAAATAAAGAAACTGGGTATTTAAATTATTGTTGAAAAAAAAAAATATGTATAAATGTTATATAGGTAGTATAGAAAATCATCTTCCTGGTGAGTGACCATCGAATTATTTGACCCGAAAAGTTCATTCAACACCTTTTCAATATTATGTATACACATACATTATACTAGTCATGTATACTCGTATGTGGAAAGTATTAAGTACATAGGTACCTATATGTAAAAATCTATATATAAGGAGATACAAATAGGCACTATCATAAATAAGAATGTATGACTATGTAAAAAATTTAAAAAACCAAAACTTTATATATAGAGCTATTATTTTACAGTAAAAATTATAAATAAATGTACTCATTCTTTTGAAGAAAAAATAAAGTATTGTGGTCAATTATTTTAATTCCACTTTAGACAATATTCAGATTTCAGATAAAATTCATGATCATGCCATAGTGTAGTAGAAAAGAAAAATCAAAAAAAAATATATAATTTGATTTCAAATTCTATCCTATGATCTTGATTTGATTACATAAAATAATATTTAAAGTGCCCCATATACGATACGATTATAAAACAAATTACGGTTTTACAATCATTTGCTTTGCACATGTATTTTATCTGTGCTCATCGAACCAAACAATCAAATTTGGTTTAAAAAAGTGTTTATAAAATCGCTCTATACACTATGCAACATAAAGACTGGAACATGTTACATTGGTTTGTCAAACCGAAATCTATCATTTGTTAAGCTTTTAAATCATTATACGAAAAATTCGTAGCTTCACACCAAACATTGATTCTATTTAGATAACAACATGTTGAAGATGAACAAAACTAATTTCAAACATATTTTTCATTTTAAAAAATCTGAAAAGAAAACATGGACATAATATGGAAAAATGTAAGAGATAACAGCAAAGAAATATAATCAGAAAATTTTTATATTTTCGAGAATTTTAAGTCGAGAATTTCATTCTAATTACAATTGGATCTAAAAAAAAGTTTGCAGTTTTCTATTTTCAGTTTTTCTAATTTCAATGCAAAATTTTTGAACGAATAAACAATGCCATGCCATTATTTCAATGAAAATAAATAAAAGGTAGTATATGATCATGGCAAAATTTGTAAAATGAAATCTTTCGATTATTGCAATTTTTTATTTGTTTTGAACGTCCTTTAGGACAAATTATTTCCATTATTCTTGGCAAACATTTTTTTTTTTCGTTTTATTTGAAGCTTCGTTTGAAAAATGTTCATCGTATAAATTTAGAATTTAACAAATAACTTTCGTTAGATCCCTCGTACAATGCACTGCAATGTTACTCTAAAATTGTACACATCATCATCGTCGTTCGCCGTCATCATCATCATCTTCATCACACAGGTATTACTCGAGGCTGTAGATTTCACACTTGAAAAAAAAATGTTTGGTTTTTTTGTTTTTTTTTTTCGTGTGTACGTACATGAAATGAGTATGTATGTATGTACATTTGCTGAGGTCTGATATTGTTAAGATATTCTGAAAGGTCTTAAACTGTAAAACTTTTCAACAGCAATAATGCCGCAGCAACAAGAACACCAACAGCAACAAGAGTAACCAGCAACAGCAGTCATATAATCGTATTCGACCATAATTCGTATATGCAATATGCATGCATATCAACAGAGTACCTATACATATTTTGTTGTAACTTGTATAGTAAAAAGAGCCAAATCAAAGAATATGTATTGTACGTAAACGTAAGTAACAAAATAACAAAAATATGTATATATAATAATAACAGATATTTTTATCGTTATCAACATTCGGTTTTGTTCGGTTTTATTTTTACTTTACATCAGTGTTGGTAGATCGTGGGAAATTTCCCATTTCGTGGTAATTTTCATGACTGAAATTTGCAATATGGGAAAAAGGTAAAAAATTACGCTTCCAGAACAAAGTTGTGGGAAATTTCTTGTCTTCTGTTTGAATCTATAAAATTCTTCTATTCTGTCAAGCCCTTAAAGGTTTTCTACTTCGTCTATTTCCACTCTTGTACATTTTTAATTGTGATGAAGATGAAGAAAGAAGTAGAAACAAAAGAAACTGTCAGTTTCACTATTTTTGATATGCAGCATGCTGCAGCTGCATTGTGATTTGAAGTGGATATAGATGTGGTTATATTGAAATTAAATTGAAATTTTAAGGTTAATATTATTTGTAATTATTCAAAAGGTTTGAAAATTTCACACTTATATTAAATATGAAATAAACTTTTTTTATTTAAAATTTTATTGTAGATGATAGGAAATAAGAGGCTAAAGAAGGTTTTCCAAAATTCCTGGCTAGATGTACCAGAATTTAAAACTTGGTTGATGCCGGTGGAAAGTGATGAATGTAAGGCGTACTGTAAAGCATGTAATGCTACTTTTCAATGTGGTAAAAGTGAAATAGACAAACACCACAAAGGTAATAAACACATTACTTCTTTAAAATCGATGTTGAGTACTCCATCAATTTCAAAAGCCTTTAATAAATATACGCAACATGAATATAAGGTTAAAAATGCCGAAATAAAATTACCATTACATGTATTGGAGCATTTTGTTCCTTTATTAAAGCAAATAGATCCTGATTCTAAGATTATAAATGATATTACTCTAGGAAGAAGGAAATGTACAAAAATCATAATAAATGTTTTAAGTAAAATTGAGTGAAAATTTAATAAATTCCCATTTTGTTGTTTTTTTTTTATATATATTTTTTATATAGTTATGTATTTGAATTTAACTTTGAATTGTTTTCATTTATTAAAACTTTTTTATACATTTATTTCATATTAAACATTTTATATAAGTACAATTTTTTTAATTAAAGATAATTTCACATCTAAAAATATTGTTTCTTATTTGAAAATTATGTGGGAAATGTGTGGTAATTTTAATATTGTAAAAAGGGAAAAAAGGGAAAAATAGGCCAAGTCTGTGGGAAAAATCAAAAATAAAATCTACCAACACTGCTTTACATACATATTCATATGTGAGTGCTGCCTGCCTATCTCTACTACTCGTATATGTACATATTTGTAATAATTTTGCCTTTAGCAATGATACTTTTTCAAAGTTTTTATATCAAAAGGAAGAACATTTTTTTTTCTTTAGCTTTTAACATTTATTTTGTACTGTACGTACATTCATTCATTCATTACATGAGTATATCTGTTTCTTTGAGTTCTATGTTCTGGTGTTACAAGTATGTATTTTTATTATGTATATAGGATCGTAATCATACAATCAAAGAAATACACCATGTTTTATGACATTCGAGAAAAAAAAAAAACGGCGTAATTCTTCAGATACAGCATTATTTGTGGTATGTATTAAATATTATTTAATAAATAAACCTTTCATATATATGTATACATATACTAGGCTATTCGATAAGTTTTTGGTTAAGGTACGAAATTGATATCAAAATTCACTTTTTTTTAATCAACATAGGTACATAGTATGTATGTAGTTCAATTCAAGCGCGATACATCTATTCGATCAGTCAACGATTTGCCAAGCTGTTTCAACAATTATTTACTACTTCATTTGAGAAAAACCGATAGCAACAAACCTATTTTTTGAAATTTGGGAGTGGAAACATCATACATAGGGAACCAATTTTGGGGAATAAAGCGAGAATGGTTAGCAGCTCATATCATAATTCTATTAATTGCATTGTATTTTTTCTCTTTAAAAAACAATGTTCTATCAAAACATGAAATTAATTTTTCTTCAAACTTCCAAGACTTTAAATAATTTTAAAATGCTACCAATAGAAAAATAATTGACAAATCATCTAAAAAAAAATTCAAAAAATGACATTTTGACAGATCATATTAATTGTCAAAAGTAAAAAATGTTTGAATTTTGAAATGACATATTTGGTTCAAATCAAAGACTGATCGAACAACTTAGTATTTCTACTGTGGTATAATGTACAGAAATATAATGTACTACATTTTAATGAACGTACTACATATACAACATTATGTATTATTATGTATGTACTAGTAACGTCATGCAAATGCATTTCTATGATGATGTGAAGGTAATAAAATGATATGTAATATACGAGTATATGTGTAAGGAATTTTTATTTTTTTTTTTTTTTTGCCGTTTTGACTAGATTTTAATGCCAACATAGCATAATTAAAAATATCTGTAAATAAAATAATCTATAGAAAAACCAATTTTAGCTGATCTTATACATATAGAAGCTCCTAATCGTATATACGTACTAGCGACAATCAAAACAAATATTTTACTATTCATTTTCGTTTATTTACTCCACCAAAATGAAGCAGTCGGGTCGAAAGATGTCAAAAAAGCGACAAAGACAAATCATATTACAACAGTGGTAAAGGTTAAAAATATCAACACCTCTCGAAACATTCAAGGATTCATAGTCGACTGACATTACATAAAATTTGATAACCCACAGAAGAGAACCCAGTGATCAAATTATATGGGAATTGAAATTTTTAAGGCGAACAATTTAAGACACTCACTATCCATAAAATGAAAAAATAGTGATACAAATCAGATACTTAAAGATTCCTTATCACCTTCTTCCACATTCCTTGACTTCATATTCATATTTCAATTTCAATATCATTTGACTCCTTCATATCATAATTTCAACATCCTTTTAAAGTATGTTCTTCCTTCATTACTCAGCTTAAAAAAATATACATTTCCCTTAAAGTCCACACATACATAACATAAAACACCTACATAGATCTGGGTACATTACTTAATGCTAATAATAAATAATTCTTATTCCAGGATATAACATTTTAAAAAAAAAAAAAAATCTGTAGAAAAATTTCACAGGAAATTCTTTCAATTTTTTTGTTTTTAATCTATCTCAAAAATCAAAATAACGATCATCTGATGTTGTGCTTGCGTACTGAATGTTCGCTAGCCAATTATCAATTTCCCGATGCGTAACAACTAAAATCGAAAATAAAGTATAAAAGTACATTATATATGCACACAAGATATTACTTACGTTTGCATATATTCACATATGCACTTTAATGTACGTATATCGAAAACAAGAAATCAAATCGAGAAAAAAAAAAAAAAAAACAAATAAAATTTAAAACAACGGCAATAGTGAGCATCAAATATGTATGTACAAGCAAAAGTAACCTGAGAATAAATAGACACATACACAAACGTATATACATACTATATGCGTATGTTACATATATGTATATGTACATGATTTTGACTCTTCTTCAAATAACATTATTTAACTTTTTTACAAACATATCGATTCAAGACTTTTCCAGAGTTCATTTGATTTTTTGTATTTTCCTTCCTTTTCTTTTTATTTTACTTTTTCATATCTTTTAATACAATATTTTTCCAGATATTTACGAGTATATACAATTTATTTTATTTCAATTTATTTATTTTTTTTTTGTTTTACGTTCTTCATGGAATTTCAATTTTTCTGACTTCATACGACAAAACAGAAAAATAAATTTAAAAAAAAAATACTGCAATATATATAATAAAACTATTTTATGTTTTGAAAATGGTAAAACCCGAATATTTTATATTTTAACTGCATGAAAAGAGATGAAAAAAAAAATTATCTAATTTTCTCAGGTTCAACTAACTAGATTAATATGTAAGCAATAGATAATCTTTAATTTTCAATATTTTCAATCATTATAAGTAGTTTACAGTGATCGCATGTATTCCACAACGCAGTACCAAACCGGTTAGGGTCTGACCGAAGCATTCTATAGTACGATGTGTTTACACCATCGTGCAAATTAAACGAAAGAAGAAAAATTATTTGACGAGTGGTGACTGACAAGACAACTTATGTTAATAAGTTCCTTTGTATTTGATGTTGGATCTCACTAATTATTCTGTCAAATAACACGTCTTTGTAGTTGCACTATTAGAATGCATTTACAACTTCTAGCTCTTCTATATACATCTCTTCTGTAATTTACCAAGTGACGTTCATGTTTCAATATAATGTAAACGAAGGATTATAGATTCGAATAAAATGTATGCTTCATACAGTTTTATAAATAATTTAGTGAAAAAATTTGGTACCAATTTGATGTTGTGGAGTATAGTAGGTACTACGTACGACACACGGTCAGTGCGATAATTCAAATAAAGCATGAAATTAAAATTGGATTTTCTTTATAAAACTGGATTTATACCATTTTCAAAACAGAGGTTCATATATGGAACAAATGTATAATAATAATGGATGCAAATGACGACAACAACGCCGATCACTATGAGGACGTCGTCTGCAACTAAAACTTAGCAATTCGACGACGACAAGACAAAACACACACAAACACCACCATTAGTATACCAACCATTTATTACGATTTACGACGGCGCGAATAGCGAAACGACGACAATGACGACGACGACGATAAATATTTCAACGTATACGTAACGTATGTACATATATAGGTATGCATTCACATAATTCTAATGTGTGTACTTTTTTTATATATTTACCTGTGCAGTGTGCAGGCAGTATTTACTCGCATTTAGGCTCGTATTCACCAACCAAGATAAAATTACGACTGTCTAAATTGAATTTTGGTGAATTATGAAATTGATTAATTAACTAATCATTCACATATAATTATCATACCACACAACATCTTTATGTTTTTGTAATATAAAAATACAATTAGCTGAAATTATACCCGGCTAAAATATATCCAACGTATAATCTTGGTTGGTAAATACGGGCCTTATATAATTTTTATGTATGGCTGGCTACATATTTTTATTTTGATCATATTGATTATCAGTTCTATATAAGATTCATATAGAGAATAGAGCTACTGCTACAGCCAGCATATACGATCATTTATGTATGTATCTAAGCGTAAGAAAATTTTATATTTGAAAATATTTCATACGAATACGACTATAAGCAGCATTAATTTAATGTGTGCATATACGAATATGTGCATATAGGTATACATATACATTTGTGTTGTGAATCAAAGAAAAAAAAGATCACTTTTTATTTATTTTTGATTTTTTCTTTTTACTTATTTTGTTTTCCTTTTTTTTTTCATATAAAACGAAATAAAATCGAACCTGAACTATCACCAACATATACATACATATGTATAATCGTATATTTTTTTTTGTACAGATCCATACTCGTATAACTTTGTATATACAAAATAGAAAACAGACAATAATAATAACACAAAAAAAATTATCGTCTTTTTTTTTTTTTTGTATTTAAAAAAGGTGATCTTTTGAAGCGTATATCTTACATATTTTCAGTATTATTATTTTTATTCTTTTTTGAAATTTTCATATCTCCATTAAAAACAAAACGTATCTCTGGATACAATATATTGCATATACTACTCTACAAACATCTATCTATATCTAACATATATGTGCATATACGAATATGTATAGATGGATGCATGGATGTGTGTGCGAGCCGAGTAATCATATATATTTACATACATACAACATTTTTGTGCAGTTTATACTCTATTATATTGTGAGTGGTGTATTTATTTTGATTCTTTCACAGGTAAAAATTCATTTAGATGAATTTCAAATATTACTGTGTATACCTATGCACCTTTTTTATGTATGTGAATGTATGCATGTATGTACATATAAACAGATATAAAATACAATGTGTATATTTTTAAATCCATAGCACTCCATCCATAGCCTCATACATATATATCTCTTCAAAAACAACAAAGTTTAGGTAAATAAAATGTTCGTTACATACATCGATGGATGCATGAATGTAGACTACATGTACATATGTGCATACATACATGTGTGTACCACTGCATATATACGTGTGCTCCTAATATAACTGCAGGCGCAGATTGTACCTATGTGAATTTCTCTGACTGACTTTTTACATCTAACTACCTACCATCTATAGTTTTTCTTTTTTCAATTTTTTTTTTCTGTATTGTTTTTTTTTTATTTTTTTCGTTTGTTTAAACTATTTGTGGTTACCAGGCCGTTACTGTGTGCCCATCAAAAATTAAAATCAAAAAAAGGAATGAAAAATAAAGAAAAAAAAAACATCCTATACTCGTAGACAACATAAGAAAAAAGCTCAATCTAAAAATAAAAAGAAACAAAAATAAAAAAAGTACAGATAAAAATAAGAAAACAACAAAAAATGATAGTGTAAGCGCGTATGATGGAGCGTATAAACTACACTACAACAACACAACAAAAATTGAAAAAAAAAATAATAGTAATAAGAAGATAAAAAAAAGAGCAAGGAACGGTACACGTACACCTTTAATAATAATTCATTTCAATGATTTAAGTTATTTTCGTTGTTTTTTTTTTTTTAAGTTTTCGTTGTATGTTAGATTTTTTTGTGTTTTTTCTTTTTAGTTCAACTTTTGCTATTGTTGATAGTTGCTGTTGATGATTGTTGGTTACTGTTGTTATTTTAATAAATGTATCTATCGCAGAATACGAAAACTAAAAAATAATAATGAAAATAAAGAAACATAAAAAACAAAGTAAAGAAATAAAGAAAAAAGGAATCATCATCATCATGATCATCATTATCATTATCTATTATGAATGACTACTGAAAGTCTGTTGAACTATACAAATAGCCATCAGTTACTGCATTTTCGTTGAATTTTTCATTCTTTCATTACGAAGATGACTACGAGAGTATTACTATTCCTACTGTAGTGCTAGTGCTACAATGCTATAGCTATGCTTGTGCTGCTATTATTATTTTTTATTATTATAATCATCATCATATTTGTATTTATGTGTACACAATATATTCATGAATTTATATCATCTACAGACATGAGAGTATGTATATAAGACTAGTATATCCGAATGTGTAATATGTAATATATAAAATCTTTACTTTGAAGTACATAGTAAAATTCTCATTTTTACAACAAGTAAATTATGATTATCATGACAATGATGCTGCTGCTGCTTTTGCTATTACATTACTAATGCTATTGCTGTTCTTAGTGTTGCTGTTGCTACTTTTGTTACTACTGATAATGACCCTATCATATCTCTGTGTCTAACTGAATAATTTTTTGAAAGTTATAACTTATAACTCATAATCTTAAGATATAATTCATATCATAAATATGTACAATATAAGCACACATTATACACACATAGTAGACTTATGATGAGTTGAGTATACGAGTATACGTTACAAATAATATGAAATGAGCTGTACTACGAAAAAAGCCAATGCACTTAAAAATTTATAATGCACAGAAGTAGAAGCAGAATCATAGAGTTATTTTTCTACAGTGATATACAAAAAAAAAAAAAAAAAAACTTAAAAAGGGATTTAGAAAGTAGAAAATTAATTTTTCTATGTACACAATAAAATTACCGTAACATACAAGTACTCGTATATGTATATGTACGTATTTTGTGATTTGATTTCTATTCTCTTTGTGATACATAATTATTTACATTTTCCCAAAAATTTCACTTAAAACAAACAGAAAATGGTACAAATAGTTACCTTTTACTTGAAACCTATCTAACAATGGTACAAATTTTTAAATTTAAATTACCATAAAATTCAAATTTAAATTTAAATTCATCACAGATTATGTGACTCTAAAAGTGTATTACTATTGTAAAAATGTCACAGATATGATTGGCATCATAACAGACATTTTCATGTAAAAGTTATCAAAAAGTATTGCTAATTATGTTTGAAGACAAAAGTGTATTCAACAAATCAAAAAGAAGGATGATATATGCCTTAATGATTAATGATAATGTACAATAATCCATTCATATACTGTGCACAATTAATGTCTAGTTCACACATATGAACCAGTTGCTAGTATTGAAGTGGTAATAAAGTATGTGGTGACATATATATTATGAGGTGATGTAATGATGTAGGTACTAATTGTTTTTACCATAACTATGGAATTTTCAAAACATTACAACAACTAAAATATTGAGAAGAAGTCCATTTTCAAATCAAATTCAAATCTAAAGCGAGTGTAAGTTATCAAAACTTTGTATTTTGGGTGAAAAAAAAAAAAAAAATCTGAGTGTTAATTTAGTTCGAAAAGTCGGATATGCGTTCAAGAAGTGAGATCTTTAGAAAAATTGATTACCGAAAACTGCCTAATTATTGGTAAAACAAATGTTTGAATGTAGTTATGACTGCATATTTGATAATTTGAAAGTATTTCTTTTAAAAAAATGTTCCATAAAATTATAAATTGAAGTATGGATAATTTACAATTGTTAAGAATCTGAAAATTATATTTCTATTATCTGATAGAAGTAGTAAAAGTAAAATCATTTCATGACAAAAGTTGACATTACACTAATGACAATAAATGGTTATAATTTAATACAATAGTATCTAGCATGAGTATAAACTAGACATTAATGATTGAAAATATTTCAATATCATATATGTAGTGTACATATAACAAAACTGTTACTAAATTACTGTACATACATTTTTAATCTAAACAGTCATTCATTTATACAGTTACGAAAAATATTAGTTAAACGTGGTTAAACCTAAAGCAAAAATAAAAAATTAAAGTGAGATAGAGTGAAATAAGTAAAGATATCTACAAAGAAATGAATTCCATTGAAGTTAAGTTCGTTTCGTTCAGTTTTGTTAACTTCGAAATGTCATTTTCCAATACAGTAATCTGTGGTATAATGAAGTATAATATTAAAAATTGTCGTGTAGTAGATATTACATATTACTTTACTGCATTTCGCGTTTTTAATTGCGATCAATAGTCAGTTTTGATATCTGTTATGTTATTTTCGTTGAGTTTTATACTTCACTTTGTTTCATCTTCCTTTTTATTTTGGTTAAGGTTTCGAAAAAGGCTTTAATATAGTGTATAACAGAAATTATGTCATTTATTTCAAATTTCATATTATATAAATTCAATTTTTAGTGCACACATTTCAATAAAGTGGACTAACGATCAAACATAATTTAATAAATAGCTCTGAAAATATAACCATATATAACGAATTTTCGATATATGTAAATTTAAAATTCAAATGTACATTTATTTTTGATAAGGACTGTTGCTTTCATTAGATACAATTACATATGTACTACAATACTACTAAACATACATATTATGCTGATTCATGATGCAGCATATACGGACTTAATATAGACTTAACTTTCAAAATTTTCATAGTCCTTTGTCGCTAATTTAATCTATCCAGTTATCGGTGTAAACTATTAGATATAGATATAAATGACTATATTTCTTCCGTGTATACCTATGTACATTTATTGTTGTTAATGCATGAACAAAAGGACGAGATAACGAACAATACCATAGAAAAATAAAAAAATAAAAATTAAAAATTACATTCAGTACAACAAAACTTTAGGATACATACACTCCTATATGGCATACAAATACATTTAAGATACAAGTAAATATGAGTAACATATAGCTAGACAAAATCAGACAAAATACATTATAGGTATTTGGTGCATTTTTCACTTACAATCGCATATAGATTTTTGTTTTGTTTGTATAATACAACATCTGAATATGTATGTTGTTTGCATGTGTAAATAAAAAAGGATAAACCTATATATGTATGTATCATTTTTGTTCCCTTCGGAAAATATTTGAAGTAACTCTATACTCAAACATCGATGAAAATTGTATATATCTACAGAGATTCATGCATATATATATAAAATTCGTAAGTAAAATTTATATTATACTTTAAAAATTTTCTTTGCCAACAAAAATATTTTGTATATGTACATACATACACACATACATAACCGTATACAAATATAAGTAAAATTATATCCTGAATTTGATCCAAAAAATAATAGACAAAAAAAAAAAATAAAGTAAAATAATATCACTCTCTAATACATAACTGAGTAAATACATATTGTATCCCAGCCAACCTTTTGAAGAATCTTCTTGGAAGAATATTAAGTGAATATTCTTCTAGAAGAAGAAAATGCAAACACTTTCAATTTGATTGCATGAAAAACATGATGTTATTAGAAGATTCTTCCAAGGGTATACAAAGCGAATGTTTTGTACGAAAATAATGTAAACCCACTAATCAAACACTTGTAGATGGTAGAAAGTAAGATCACGCCTGAGATTCTCAAATGATTCGTCTGCGAAATTCCTCTAAGAAATGGAATATGAATGCATAAATGCTGCAAGTTCTTGTATGTCTGGCGCTTGTCGGTTTTCCCGTTATTTAACATGCAATTGTTAAATATATTCAAGTCAAATTGTTCATTTCAAAAGTAATTTTTGTAGGAATAAGATATTGTGAAAAATGATAATTATTTGTGTTATAAAGAATGTAGAAAGTGGAAATTGTTAATAAATTATTTTAAATTAAAAGCTGCCATTCTAATTTTCTAAAAACTGTTTTGAATAAATTTTTAATTTATTAATTCTATTCTGTACCCAAACATTTGGAACCTGTCAGTACAAATTAAAATATTTAAATTGAAAATTTGTGCAATGTAGTTTATGAAAATAACGTTTATTTTAAAAATAATTTCTTCAAAAATTCCACATTACATTACAATGAATCGCACAATATTTCTCATCACAAATTGTAGATTATTCTCCGTAGAGAATCGCCTTATATTTTCCAAAGAAGATTTTTAGGCGAACATTTTTTTGACATTCGTGGCGATGTCAACTAATTCACAAGAAAGGTGGTTCGACTGAGAAGATAAGTTGAATTCTCCTCAAATGAAAGAAGAATGCAAGAGAATCTAAGAAGAATGTTTGGCGAATCTCTGTGTTGGCTGGGATGAATAATGTATTGTATTTTTCACATATGAATTTGAAGAACATATGCGGAATACATATATACATACATACATACATACATTCATTTATTTGTATTTCTAATGTAAATGTATATATAGGTATATGTATAAATCAGATGAGTCTACATTTATATCGATACAGATATGTATACTTATGGATATTAAAAATTATTTGTATACGTATTTGTGGTAGAGTACCTACATACATATGTGCATATATTGAGTAATTTCAAGAAATAGTAAACTAAACTCTATTATTATATGAAATCATTGTTAGTTTTGTGGGTAGATTACAGACATACCACCATTTGTCTAAATATATATGATTATGTACAGATAGATACATTATGTATGTACATATTATATCCAAATAATTTTGGAAAAGGACCAAAATGTACTACATATATACTCATACATATATGAAGAGCATACATCATCATCATCATCATATAGACGTATAATACATTCCCGTATGTATGCATGTACGTACATATACGAGTATGATGAATATAATATAATGTCTTCGTATTTATTATTTTGTATACGAGTATGTATAGACAAAAGTTTTAAATAGAGCAGAAGAAGAAAAAATAAAATAAAATAAAAAAAAAAAAATAAATAAAAATAAAAATAAATGTGTGACAGTTTACAGACAGGAAAAGGCAAATATTTTACCTTCAATGATGAGAAACTTTTTTAAATTCTTTTATTTTTATTTTAATTTTTTGTTATTTGTTGTCCTGTTTTTATTTTTTTGATTTATTTAATTTGATATTTTGATTAAATATATGTATAGAGAATAACATATGAATTTTTATACGCATATACGGACAAAATGCATATCAGGATTTTCGAAATAAAGAAAAATATATTCGGTCATACGTGATCATACATACATACATATATGTATATCGGGTGATCAAATTAAAACTACACACTTTTTAATCGTTACAGTCATTTGTATTTTGTTTTAGATTCTCCCTTATTGTCATGTATTTTGTTTAGATTAGATTATTATAGAAAATCAAGGATTTGATTGTTACGAGATTTAGTGCTGATAAAAGGATATTTTATACAAGATAATTATCAAGACCAACCACTACGCGTCGATTTGCTAGTTGACCACTTTTCAAAGACATATAGAAGATGTTTGAAGGGTCAATGGTAGAGAGCTAATCTACTGATCATATAAAGTTTCGATCCACACATTTAACTGCAAATGCGTACATGTTGAAAATCAAGTTCAAAAATAACTTCAATGAAGTCTTACACTAAATTTTATGAGATATAAATAACAAAATAAATTTTTATTCACTCGGAAAATTGCAAAAAAAAAATATTAAAAACAGTTCAAATTTATTATTAGAACATAAACATTCAACATGCATATAAATACAAAAATTGTCATGTACACAAATCAAAAGTTAAAAAATTAATTTTAAAACTTGAAATTAAAAAATATATAAAATAATAATAATCAACAATAATAATTATTTACATTCCATATTCATTAAGCGATTAAACGGTTAATAAAAATCAATTTTAAGTTTAAATTAATTATTATTATTATAATTCATATTTAATTTATTTTAAATTAGTTGTACAAATTATGTTATGAATGTAATTAAAGAAAGAAAAAAATAATAATACATAAAATCAATACAAATTTCAATTATTTAGAGGAATTACAAAAAAAAAAACAAACACTAACGATCCTAAAAAATTTGACAATTTTTTTTTTGCATTTTTTATTTATTAGAAATTATTTTTATTTTTATATTAATTGAAATATACGAGTATAATATTTTTATGACTCTATTTTATGTACTATATTTATTCTGATTAGATAAATAATAAAATAATTTCAGAGTAGACAGATATTGGAAAAAAAAAAATTTAACAGTCAGAATAAAATTTTACGGACAATTTAATTATTATTTTTCAAATTTTATAAAATCGATTATCTATAAATAATATACTTATACTATTGACACACTGCAGAGATAAACCATGGTTATCTCAAATGGTTTATCGATAACCTGGTATGGGTGGCACATTTAAATTGTAGTGAACTAGTTTATGTATTCATACGACACCTGTCGAGATAAATTCAAACACTAATTCTATTTCATCTAGTCAGCATGTTAGCTGAAATTTGGTTTGACAGTTTGTTTAAATATAATATAAAAACAAAAATAAATAGCACAAACGTCAAAGATAACTGAGTTTGAACCTAGTTGACAAGATAACTGAGTTCTAGAAACTCAGTTAACTTAACCAAGTTCTGAAAATCGGTTATCACAAAGATAAACCAGAACACTGAGATAACCATGGTTTATCTCTGCAGTGTGTCAATGGTATTAGATTTTATCAAGTAACTGGGGTTATTTCTTTACCAATAACCCTGTGATTCGTAATTCACAATCAAACTTTTTATATCCATCTCAATTTCATTCTAATTAGTAAAACATTGAATACATTTTGTGTATTCCAACGCATCCAAAGTATGCATTTGAACATTATCTTAATAAATTCTGTAATGCTATAAAGGTAAAAGGTAAATGCAAATTTGATTCAACCATAAAAGATATGATGAAATGACGTCATACAATTAAATTTAAAGTCTAAAATTACGCAGGCAAGCAGTAACGAATGAAAAAAAAAATGGTTGCAATTCAAAAATGATAATAAAAGACGGAAGGTCTTTCATGAATTGCATTGCTAATAGATTTTAGATTAAAGTAAATCGGAATCGGAAAAATTGGAAAAAATTGAATTAAGCTTTCCGAATAAATAATTCAAATTTTATGTTTAACTACAAATTTTTTTCAAACAGAAAAGTTCTTAGAACATTTTTAAGAAAATCTCTCAGGGTGGTATTCATAGAACGGTAGTAGATTATTACTGTAGGTAAATGTATTCATAGTAGTAATTTAATATTGGATTAGTGAAGTTGCTACCAGTGAATAGTAGTAATAAAGTTAATTGCCGAAACGTCAATAAAATTATTTCGAATCTGAATATACACACAGCAGAAATTTATTAATTATTTTTGGTTTACACATGTTCATTTTAATTTATAGAAACAATTGACAGATGGCACATTCTTTTGACACATCGAAAATTTTCGATACTGGTTTGTGTACAGAATTTACTACCACTTCATACAGAATACAGAAGTACGAACAATGATTAAAGTGGTAGTAAAGATAATACCGAGGGTACTACTGCTTTATGAATACCACCCTCAATGTAGGTATACAAATTTTGCGCCGCTGTATGTAATTTTTTATACATAGGACTATATCATATCATCATACGTATGTTCAATGTCATTTTGGCAACGATAACAACAGCAACAACACAAAAAAAAAAACTTAATAGAACCAGTCTTATCAATTTTATTTGGCAATTAAATGAAAGTCAAAGTTAAAAACCGATTACCGACTTTTTTAAATAACGTATAGCTGCTACATAACGTTAAATAAATTTAAATGAAAAAAAGAAAAATAAAATAAAATAAATAAATAAATAAATATTATAGGTATTATACGAGTATGTACATACAATAGCTACAAATCATGTGCATACGTATAAATTTATATTCTTTATTCTGTTATCATTATCTCATAATTATTAAGTACTAGTCTTATTTTTTTTAATCATTTTTATACTCAAAATATTTATAGAAAAATTATCTCTTCACATGTATTAATTTTTTTTTCTTTCACTTTTGATTAAACAATTTTTTTTTCGTGTTTCATTAAAAAAAAAAATTTAAATTCATAAATTATTTAACAAAAATATAAAAGAAAAGAAAAGAAATATGCACATAAAATTAATATTAAATCGATGTCAAAAATACTATTTTAATTCATTCCATTTTTCATTATTATACAATAATAATAAAAATAATTTGAGATGCTTTATAATTTAATCAAAAAATTTATAGCCAGTAGTGTAATAAATGAATTAAATAAATAATAATAACATGTACACACACCGAATTACTTAGTAACAACTCGTACATCGTTTAACTGAAATAACTGCTATATTAATTACAAATCCGATAGTTTTCAATATTTTAATTTTATATTTGTATATACATATACGCGCATAAATCTTATGATTTTCGAATTAATTACTATCGAATCATCAAAAAGCAGTATATTTAAAACAACTTGGAACAATCGAATTTTTCAAATTTCCGTAAATTTGCAATTTTCATAAGTTTGCGTTTCCATAATGTTCATCTAAATTAGCTGATAAATTTCAAATTTATTTAAGCATATTATAGTCAATTTAAGTTAAGATTTGAAAGGTGTATGATTATTTGTCTCATCTCATGACACATCATTGAAGTTGATGAAGTAAAGTTTGCAAATTTTGAAAACAGTATAAATATGTTAACTGTCAAACGATAATTTTGAATTGTATGTACGTCATTAAAAATCTGATATGTATAACTAATTTTCAATGTTATCATTATATTATTTCTCGACGGACTTTTTAAATACACAGAATAAATCGATTCACAACCTATTTAGTTTTCCAGTCCAAAAGGTTGGTCTTCTGACAACATTGTTTCCAGTTACATATACATACATACTTAATTTTAAGAATCTCTTTATATCAACGTCTACGTTTTCTAACGATTTTCCTTTTTGACACTCTCTTTTCAACTGTCTTTTTTTCAGCTAAAAATGACCTTGGACATTGGTTTGAAAATTAGATACAAACTAAATGATTTAGTTAACTATTCTGTGTGTCTAGGTTATAATATATCCATGTATCCAAGTATGTTTGTTGTGTGATATTAATATATTTTTAGTATGTATTTTTATAAAGTGAATCAAAAACCATTTTTCATATTTTTTTTTTTTATTTTATTATTATATTATCATCATCATTTATACTCTGTTTTGATTTGTTTACATTAATTAATTTTTAAAATCAATGATTTTGTTTAATAAAACAATAAAAATAATAATAACAATAACAATAATAATAATGTGTCTGGATTGTGAATTATAATATTGTATATGTATATGTATAATTTTTTTTTGTTTTTTATACACAAATTATATATGTGTACAATCTTATATACAATATATTACGTATGCATATTTATTTATTCATAATATGCATAGCGAAACACATTTATATAATTTAAGTATTATAAATGTACATACATATATATGTATATGCAAATATGTTGGCATATAATTTTTTATTATATGTACACAGACTAAAAAACTAATAAGGAAAAGAAAAAATAAATAATAATAATATAATCACCATACATTATACATCATATAAATATGTATATAAAAGTAGAGAATATGTAATATGTATACATATGTAGGTATAGGCACATATATAAATGTGTGTATATATAAATATGCATAATGTAATAAACTAGTATAAATGATAAATATTAATATGAAGAAGTAAAAAAAGAAAGAAAGAAAGAAAAAAAAAATTGATAATGAAAATATGTTAAAAGATTGATTAAGAAACATTAATAACATAATTATTTTACGCATAATTATGTTGACAGACAGTATAAAATATGACACATTATATACAAACATATGTACAATACATAGACATATGTATAGATATGCAATCATGTATCAGTATAATATAAATGCTAATACATATTCATATGAAAATAAATATGCACATATAACATAACATATTATAAGATAATAAATTATAAACTATGAGAATATGAATTTCATAAAATGCATAATATGCATATATGTACATATATGTAAATGATTATTATGATTTGATGAGGAAGAAAGCAATGAAGGCAAAACAAAACCTACTACTACATACATATTAATATGCTATACATAAATATATATTTATATTTATAATATTTAATATGTATAGTAGGATACATTAACATATGTGTCTATTTATGTATATTTTAATACATAATATTAATGATTATAATGATAATATTGAGGATTATATCACTTTAAATAGCATACATACATACATACGAACATAATTTTGTATACATTAAGCTACATTTTCATTTGGATACAAGTATCGCGACTTGTATGTCGATTTGCATCTGGCGTGTATCGAGATTTGTATATGTGTCAATAATTGATTTGTATAAATATACAATTTTTTTTCCACATGCGTTTACAATTGTTGTCATCATTGTCATGAGGAAGATTATTTATTTTTAAGTTCTTCTCTAATTGTTTTAAATAAGAAAAAGAATTGGCTTGGATTTAATATACCACACATCACTAGATTTAATTTTTTCAATTAAATTTAAAGTTTTTTCTTTACTTCAAATAGACATTTTCCAAAAAGTAAAAAAATCAAATTATTTTTACAAAATATCAAATTAATAATAAAATTTTTTTTTAGATTAATTTCCACTAAAACATGAGTATCGTGACTTGTCAAATCAAGAGCAAATTCTGAATATATACAAAATGTATGACAAATGACGATTTGTATGAGTATACTGTCAATGTATGAGCATTTGTATGAGCTTCTATATGACGATTTGTCTATTTGACTTGTATCTCATACAAATTCCAATACTTGCATCCAAATGTAAACGTAGCTTAACAAAATCAGTCTTGAAAAATTGTGTGTAGAAAATAGGTTAAATTAATTATAGGCTTTAAATAATATACATATGTATATGTATGTATACGTATATGTATGACAATTATTCGAAAATATCATGTGGAAACAACATAATGCATTTGCATATATACAACCTATACAACTATTAATTTATGTATGTATGTGCATATTATGGTACATATTTATAATTAAACAATTTCATTTTGAATCTTTCAATAAATGATCATTATTTCAAGAATTATAATATCGATTTATATTGAGAGAAATCATATACATATGTACATACTATACGAGTATACATATGAGAACATGTATGCATTTAATTATTATTATATATTATCATTGTAGAGAAGACAAATTAAGTATACAACAGTGACATACAAAATAATGAATACATCTAGTAAATTTGTCAGCAAACCGATTCATTTAGCTTACACTAATATCCCTGTCCCTGATAAACAGAAATTCTTCAGTGATCATTTATACAATATTGAAACGATGTTGTGTGTCATCAGGGAGTTTTCAAATTATTATTTATACGAATGAAAACTGAAAGAATGATCATTTTGAATTTTGAATGTCGTGTAGTCAATTCTATTATTTAGGCCTAAACAGATAATACCTATATAAAATGTAATCTTAAACTTTAATTTATCACTAGGCCACTTGACAAGTAGATGTTCAGATTACAATCTTTAAAGGTAATGGCTCAATTTTTTTTATAGATAGATAGATAGAAAATAGATAGAAAAATAGAATATACTCGCGTAGATAGAAAAATTCACAATTTTTTTATCTTTAGCAAAAAAATCATATCAACAGTTTTTATTTTTATTTTTTGCATCCAGTGTGTGCAGTGCAATATTAAGAAATTATATTTATTTGCATTAGTATGTGAGTCTCTTTTCTCTGTTTTATAATAGAGACATACATATGTACGTAATTATTTAATTACTAATAATCTCTATTATCTGATTGAAAATAAATATTATTTCCTATTTTCAATGCATTATATACTTAGGTACTCGTATGTACATAACATTGTACGTACAAATATAAGAAAATTTTTATAAAAGTTAATATGTAGAATGTTAATATGTTAGTTGAAAAATGAAAACAAATACCAATATGTGTATAGTATTTACGTGTGTGATGTAATAATGTGTAGAGTAAAAAAAAAAAAAAATGCAATGCAACCTAAATAAAACAAGGAAAAATAATTTCTTTTATTTTGTTTTTTCAAAATTTAATTAAAAATATAAAAGTGAATATAAAACTAGCGGTAAAAATTTGTTATGAATGAGTACATTATATTTGTGATTTTTATTTTATTTATGTGTATTTATTTTTTCATTTATTTCCATATATTAACTGTGTACATCTATACATGTTCGTTCATAAATATTATATAGATACTAGACAGTAGACACATATTAAATTTTATACGTTCAAACATATGTATAATAAGTACAATGTCGGAAAGTTAATGTTTCAATTAACACCTTAAACAATCTTTTTTTTTTTTTTTGTTTCATATACATATTGTAGTTAGTATATATGTATGTATGTATATGCATAATTACCGTATAAAATGCGAATTTTATGAGCATAACAAATTACCCTCAAGGTTTTATTTAAAAACAAAAAAAAAAAAAATTTACTTCTATGTATATATGTATGTATTATACACATATACGTATATATGTACGTGCGTATATTTATGCATAAAAATATACGTTATATTATAAACAAATATGTATGTATGAATATAAATACATATATACATAGATACATAATACATAAATACGTAATATGATAATAGTACACATTCAAAATTACCTATAGTATGTGTACATCTCATAATGAAAAATCTGACTTTTAATGATGCACATAATCGTATGATATGATATGATAGAGGCCATAAATGAAAAATTATGTACTATACTATCATATAATTACAGTGAATCTCATAAATAATATTCAAACGATATAATAATTTTGTATGTAATTCAAATTTTTTAAAAATGTTTTTAAACT
This sequence comes from Villa cingulata, assembly GCA_951394055.1. NCBI lineage: Eukaryota > Metazoa > Arthropoda > Insecta > Diptera > Bombyliidae > Villa > Villa cingulata. Next base: position 46,227,164 of record OX596019.1, read on the forward strand.
AAAAACATAAATATTATTTTCTGTATAGAAACTTAAAATCTGATATATTGATTTTATTACCACACAAAATATTATAAGACTTGAATTATTTCACTTTTTCTTTGATCCTCTTTGGCGTTCTATTTAATGTACTTGAGATCGATTCACTCCTCTTAATTGATTGGATCTTGAATCGTTCTATCGCTTTGTATGTTTTATGTATCGTGCATCATTATCCCTTTGAATTCCATATTTAATTATTTAAATTTTATGGTCAATTATTGTTAACAAAATATGTAATAGATATTCGAGTATTGTATTAACTCGGAATGAAAAATGATCTAATAAAAATTAACATTCACAAAAACGCAAAAATGTAAGATCTTTGATAGAAAACTAGTTAAGTCAAAATTTTAAGTCAAAACTACTTTCGTTTTTTAAAATTACTTCCACATGCAATATGGATACAAATTTGACATAAAATCTAGGGCACTTTTTAATTGAATTGTTTCATTTTCCTATCATCAAATCTGTGGTTCGCAATCTAGTTAAAACTGTTGGTGTATCATTAGTTATGTTAAGATGAAAACCATTATATTGACTTAGATTGAAGTTCATCTCCGTTATTCAAATGATATTGTACCATTAATGGTAATTATGATAAAATACAATTTTTTTGAGTAACTGTATGTAATGAAATACAATTAAAAATAAATTTGATATACAGTACTCATGGTATGGTATGGTATATGTATACTAAATGAGTATGTAGACTTTTTTTACAATACATAATAATAATTTATAATAGGTATAGTGTATAGTATAGTAATGAAATTTATTAGCTATTATTTTACAAATTTATATTTCAAAACTTTTGGATATAAATGCACATACATACAGACATGTATTTTACATTAGAATTATGAATAGTCATCAAATTTTTAATAGATAGGATAGATGGATGATAGCCTTTTGACTTGAATAATTATCAGATCATTATTTAATTACCCATATTATAAAATTCATTTTTATTCCTCCCCTTACCGGCTCCTCCTCCTCCTATCGCTCACCTCCACCACCCAATCATCAAATCAAATAAATAAAAGAAACAATTAGATAATAATTAATGATGCTGCTGGTACTATGATCTGAACACAATCATTATAATCATAAAATGTAACCTTTAATAAAATATCAATTCATTTTATTTCATTTATATTTGATCATTTGACAATTTTTTGATGTCCTTTCATCTATATTTAATAATAAATGAGAGTTCATCAGTTTCATAAAATGAAGTAGAAAGTATTTTATAATATAAATTTAACAACAAGATGTTACATAAACTCGTATACATATATGTTATGTATGTAATATACATGCACACCACATATAAACATATTACATATAAAGAACACCCTAATCAAAATAAATATGTATTATAGATGTAGTATAGACATATTATATACACTAAGGGTGGTATCCACTAACATGGATATATCTGTCGGATATATTTTAGCCGGATACAATAATTTCAGCTTATTCATCAACCTAGATAAAATTTGTTTTCGAACTTCGTTTTCGGGTCTAACATGTGTGTCAAACATGTCAGCTGATTGTATTTTTATATTACAAAATGAAAAAAAGGTTCTGTGATGTGAGAATTAAATGCAAAGATGATAATACAGTACAACTTCGCTATCTTTATTTGTGCTGTTGCTGTTAATAACAAGGTTATGTTCGAACGATATTTATAATACCACTCCGAGGTTGTCTTAAAAATATCCGAGTAGTGTTTTATCCAGGTTGATGAATACACTTTATCTCAGATAAAAGATAATCTATGTTGGTGAATACCACCCTAAGTATATGATGCAGATTTTTTTTTCTGCTCCACAATATTTATTAACCAATGTAATAGATCAAAGAAAATTGAGTCTCATTTTTCATGTTACTACTATACATGCTACTATTATAAGGAAGGATGACCATTTTATGTATTGAAAGAAAGAAAGGAAAAAATGCTTCCGCACATTACACATATTCACAAGTATACACGCATATACGCATACCTACATTTGAATATTTACACACATTATACTGTCGTATTATATGTACATATTATGTGGAGTATATGTTATATAATTCACCATCTGGTCAATTTATTTATGTTTTTTTTTTTGTTTCTGTTCTCTATGATATTTTTTCTATACGTACGAGTATATCTTACACACCACACACACACATATTTTCTTTTCATTCAGCAGCATAGTAGTTTAGTTATTTATTCAATGAAACTCACTAATTTAATCTTGTGTATATTTTTTGTTTCACCCTACTTTTTTTTTTTTTGCTTTTAATTTATTTTTTGGTTCAGTTTCTCTTCTTTAAACCATCTGTCACCTTTAAGTGTCATGCTTCATCTGTTTGTCGTTAATGTACATATACGATCGATTCTACTAATAATCTTTACACACGTACTCCATCCATTATGTATCTACATACGAGTATTTACATTTTTATATCAATTAAAAAGAAAATGCTCTATATATATTATTTATTTATATTTTATGTACTTGTACGTAGTACATGTATATAATTCACGTTTGTATGTACATATGTACATATATGCATACAATTCGAATATGGATGCAATAATTAAATAAAATACATATTTTTTTTTTTTGTATTCACCTTCTGCGTGTCGTCGATTTAAGATGAAATGCATATCATTTTCATATGTCAGCGTTTTTATGTACATTTACATATATGCATAACACAAATATGCACATAAGACAACACAAATATGTCTGTATCTTTATTGAATGACATATAAAAAAGGAAAGTGTTCGAAGAAATAAAAAAAAAAGGAAAATATTTATATAATTGAAAATTGAAAAAAAAAATATTCGTCTTCTTATCTTAGATTTTGTCATCATAATTCGGAAATATTTTTTTTTGTATCATATGCAATTTAAAAATATTTACGTGCATGCGAACATTTATACGTGATACATGTACATATGTAGGTACACATTGTATATATCTACGTTACTATTTACAAAACTATTTATGACTTTCCTTTTCATTTTTATTCCTTGTGTCAATTTATTAATTGATCAGTAAATTTCGAGAAGAAAATTATCTTTTCCTACTTTGGGCATTTTTCATTTGAAAGTGGTTTCAGTCCAATTTTGATTTTCGAAAATGCAGTCAGATCGTCAAGTGACGGAAATCAAATGTTCGAAAATGCATACATTCAAATGTCAGAGCTTCAAAAATGCACGAAAATTGCATCCAATGCAATGCATACATTGAAAAAAAATATTGAGGTTAATTTTGTATTGTTTGTTTGACATACTATATTAGGTAAAGGTAAGTGATTGCATAAAAATATTTTCCATTATACTCGTGTATATTATAATTACATAATTTTTTGTAAAATTAAAAAAAAGTATTTTTCTAAATAACAAATTTATATCATATTAGTTTTGTAATTGGCACTTTTGTTGATAGTATTAGAATGTCTGTTCGAAAATGACACAGAATACGTTTGAATATGTACATAATGTCAGCGACAATCAGCTGATAGTATATACGATGGCTGTATGCAAGGATGACCGTCACGTCACATCTGACTGCATTTTCGAAAAAGGACCTAGTATAAATGAATGCATAAATCTGCTATAAACTTTTTGAGTATTTTTACAAGTTCTTACTTCTTGTCTTACTTCTTATTCTGAGCAAGAACCTAAAATATACACTTTACAAGGATTTTTAATTCTTATTTTTGCTGGCTAAGAGTTAAAATTCTTTTGAACTGTTGAATGTTCAATGAGGAAAAGAAAAATCAAACCACATACGAATAAGAATTCTTCCTTTCTATCTTCCTCACTCATTTCTTCTAAAGTATTCACGTTTTTTTTTTTTAAAAAATTGAAGTCTAGTAAAAGGATCCATTGTCTATGAACAGTTTCCAAAAAAAAAAAAAAAAAAAATTCCTTGAAAATTTTCAACATCAAATATAAACCCTTGAATATATTCATACGATATACGTATATAAAATAGACTTACACCATTTTCAAACGATATTAGTTCATCTTTGTTTTCGATTTTTATTTGTAATCCACTACGATCATCAGAGAATTATGTGTGATAACCCTTAAATATATATGTATGTACATATATTTATATATCTTGATTGAAACATTTCTGTCATTTTTATTTTATTTAAAGGTTATGGTTACACAATAAAGAAAACAAAAATTTTTATATCCTGTAGAGTACGATATACATATATAATATACACATAATTTTAGTGATATTTATACGTGTGTGTGTGTGTTTGTAGCTATGTATGAAGTAGTCAATTAAATATCCTGAGCACGCATTAACAAAGTTAAATTTCTAACCTAAATATGTGGTGGCAATAATAAGGACTGTGCGCGAAAGTCCTTACGCATTTTTGATGTCCTCTATTTTAAAAACTATGCCCCTATCCCTTCTCAAATTTCAAATACACATTACCTGTTGCATCTTAATTTGTTATAAAAAGTCACTTTCGTGAAAATTGTTTTAGTTGTCAAAATGTCATCGTCACATTTGGAACATAGAAAAAAAATTGTGGAAAAATATCTCGAAAATCCTGAACAATCCTATCGGTGGATTGCTAGGCAGGTAGAAACATCTGAAGCCAACGTTCGAAATACCATCAAACGTTTAAAAAAACACATTTCGTTAGCTGACATACCACGTTCAGGCCGCCCAAAGGGATTCATGGATAATAAAGCCGAAAAAGGTGTACTGCGTTCGTTAGAAAACAATCCTTGTCTTTCAGTACGAGACTTAGCAAAAAAACATGGAGTTAGTAGTTCTACCGTGCAGAAAATCAAGAATAAGAACAGCATAAAGACATTTAAGAAGCAGAAACATCCAAAAAGAAGTGAAGAACAAGAAAAAAAGGCAATCAGAAGAGCAAGATTGCTGTACAATTGGTGGAATGAACGACCCGAACGATGCATGATCATGGACGATGAATCGTATTTTAAATATGACTTTTCGACTTTACCAGGTGTACAGTATTATTCTGCTAAAGAAAGAACTGATGTTTCTGAAGAAGATAGAACGATCTCCATTGAAAAATTCGGTCGGAAAGTTTTAGTATGGCAAGCCATTTGCCAATGTGGACTTCGTTCAGAACCGGTTTTCAAAGAAGGGACCATGGATGGCCAAACCTACATTAAGGAATGCTTGCAGAAGAAACTTTTACCTCTCATAAGGAAGCACAGTCAACCTGTAATATTTTGGCCTGACTTGGCTACCTGCCATTATTCAAGAGAAACTATGGCATGGTACGAGAACAATAGAGTAGATGTCGTGCCTAAAGACATCAACCCACCTAATGTACCAGAACTTAGACCTATAGAGAGATATTGGGCGCAGATTAAAAACATCTTACGGAAGAAAGGCAAATGTGCAAAATCATTAACAAATTTTGCTAAATTGTGGAAAACTGGTTGTGAGAAATTAACAGATGAAAATATTCAAAAATTAATGAGTAGTATTAAGAGTAAGATAAGAAATTTTAAAAATAAAAGACTATCTGATGTGTAATGTAATTAGTTTTAGATTGTATATAAAATAAGATTTTTAAAAAATAACCTTAGATTTTTTTCTTTTTAAAAATATGGGTTCTACAGGCAATCAAAAATGCGCAAGGACTTTCGCGCACGGTCCTTATGTATGGAATAGAATCCAAACTGAAATTGATTAACTGAATATGTATATAAATATGTATCGATACTGACCGATAATACATTCATATGAATTATGTATCCTTGTATTACCTACCTCTTTAAATATTTAGTTTTTCTTAAATAAAAAGTTTTTTTTTTTTGTTGTACAAAAATTTTCCTATACGATTATCTTTTAACGTACCTACAGATTTTCTTAAAGTCTTTAAAAAAAACATCTTCATACACGCATAGACAAAAGCATAAACATATGTACAATTACACTCAAAAAAAAAAAAAAAACAAGGCGAAAGAATGAAAAAAAAATTAAAAAAAAAAATAAAATAAAATTCTATGTCCTGCTCAAACTGAATTGTAAATTATGTACTTACGTATATATACACATATATTTATATAATATGTGTATGTGTGTTTTATTTGTACAGTCGCGTACTCGTACAAGACACATACAAATAGGTATCTCGTACGAATATGTACATATATTTTCAACCTGTATATTATGTACATATGTACATATATTCAAGAATTGAAGCTTAAGAAAAAGTTTTTCTTTTAAAAAAGTTTTCCTGTTTTGTTTTATTTGTTTTGTGTATACATATTTGTTTTCATTCTCTTCGAAAAACAATACAACAAAAAAAAAAAAAAATTGGAAAAATTTTTTAAAAAGAAAAAAACAAAAACTCTATGAAAAAAAAAAAAAAATAAATATAAAAAAGTTCAAAAAATAAAAGGAAAAGTTTCCGTTTTTTTCTTCATAAAGTATTATTTTGTTGTTTTTCTTTTTATAGTATACCTACTCATATTTATATAATTCACATACACATATGTACATACATATATGTATGCATGTATGTATATCTGCAATGTTGTCTTTTGTTTTTCTTTCATTTCTGTCTAACTTTGAACAAACTTTTCACGAACTGTCTCTTTTTGACTCGTGTTCAACAATAATATTTTTTATAATACATTTTTTTTATTTTTCAATTTTGCTTTTTTCATTTATATTCCCCTCTTAATTCTATGGCCTAGCCATTATATCCTTATTCACCCCCTATATATAGTAAAACCAAGTAAAACATAATATTATTTATATGTATATATTATTAATGTGTACATTACTAATATTATACATACATATGTATGTATGTACTGTGTGGTACTGTATTTTTAGGTATGTTTATGTATTCAGAATTTTTCAGAGTTTTCCTTTAATATCTAGAGCTATCATCATCATTATCGTCCTATATACATACATATGTACATACATATGTACTTCTATGTACGTCTGTACATTGTATGGTGTTCTGAATACGTGTACTTTGTGTGTACTACAATATCGTATACATTTCATATGTACATATACATACACGTATCAACATACTACATCCATAAAACATTTTTTTTTATTTTGCTTTTTACAACACAGTAAGGTTTTTTGAATTGAATGAAGGGTATCATCTCATACCCTTAATTTTTCGTATTATATGAATATGGTATATATGTATATTCTATAAATTTTCCTGGTATGGTTTAACCTCAAAGCATATGAATACATTCTACACCATATTATATTATTACCCGTCCACATCCGAATTATTATATGCCCATCATTCATACACCATACCACCCCACATTTTTTACTATACATTATGTAGGTATACTATCAGAAAATTCAACCTTCATCATTTTCATCGTGGAAAACTCTGAAAAACCGTCGTTATACCGTGTTCATGGTTTTTTGCCAACTAAGGGTAAAGTTGAAAGGGTAGTTTTTTGTATAATATGTATGTATATACATTTATGTAACTATTTTGATTATGAGTGTATATTTATAACGTGTACATTATATAGATATATCAAATTTATACGTGTATGAGTATTGAGATGGTGGCGACAACAATGATATAGTTGATATTGATGTTGGTTGATGGTGGCGGTGAATGACTTAAAACTGATGTGCGCACTTGTATATTGTAGATATTTGTAATGGATTTTGTTGTTGTCTGGTTGGTTGGATTGGATCTCTTGAATATGGATGGATAGATGGATGGATGGATGGATGGATGGATGGATGAATGTGTGTATGGATGGATCGATTAATAAATGGAATGGTTGGATGAAATGTATGGTTAACTGAAGCACTGAAGAGTATTCTTTTCTGATCTGAAGTTTGTATATTTTCCTTATTAATAATTTTTTTTTTTTTTTTGTCTTTTCGTGTACTCGTATACTATCGTATGTATACTTTTTGGTAGACTGTTGAAGTTTGAATCGAATTTGAATCCGGATAATAAGTTGAGATATGATGGGGTGATATGTGAAAAGTGATGACATGCTGTTGGTTGTTATACATAAAAAAGTACCTATAACATTCTACATATAACTAGTAAAAAGTTTAACATGAATAACTACATATATATGTATCTACGTACCTGCATACATACGTATGTATGTGCATGTGCATATATGAGCCGTACACGATTATATATTTATCATTTAGACAACAAAAAAAAAAAACAAAAGGATAATTTTGATGGTCTTCTAGAATGAACAAAGAAAATGTACTCGTATATAATGTAATAGCTGTATAGTGATAGGTGAATCATATAATGAATTTTTATACATCCTATACATGTACCAGACTGTTCGACATGTTTATGAATACATAAAATTAAATTCAAAATTTTAACATTTTTTATTCAAAATAGTCCTGTTCATTGATGTTTTAATTTAATTAATGCCACTAGCATAATATGATCTGTCAGCTTCTTCAAAATACACATTTGTTTTAGTAATAATTTCGTCATTTGAATGCAATCGAAAACCACAAAGGCCTTTTAAAACAATTTAGAAATAGGAAAGTTATAAGGAAATATAGTTAATATAATATGATGATGTCGCAATGTATCATAACATAGGCAGTTTTAGATAGATTTCGCTGTTGCAGTTGCTCAATTATAATTTGGTGCGTTATCCTGATAAAAGAGAAACGCAATAGCCATTTTTGAATTTATTAAATCAATAAATTATTATTGATTTCGGTGGAGCATACACTTATTAAGCCTTCTTCAGACTGACTGTTTAATTAAAACACAAAATTTAATTATTTTTTTCAAATTTTTCCAAAATTACAAGAATTTAAAATTTTAAAATACCATACAAAATGCAAATTAGTCGACAGAAATCACCAAACAAAAAAAAATCGACGTATGGCCTTTTTACAGATCATATTAATTGTTAAAAGTGATAAGCAATTGAATTTTGAAATGACATCTTTGGTTCGAACCAAAAACTTATCGAACAGTCTAGTACATATTAAGTATTTTTTTTTTACCATTTTTCGTTCATATTTTTTTCTTTTCTATAAAATAATATATAATTTAAAATCTAAGCAAATATCTTGCTGAATCTTGTAAAAAAAAAATTATTTTATACATGTACGTTCGATAAAATTTTATGTCAGTACCTACAACATAATTTAAATATACATTTATTTACTATTTTTTATATTTCTCATGTTATCTTCCATTGTTACCAAATTTATGTCGAATGTAAATTACATTTCATTTTCCCTGCGTTTTCTGTTGTGTTGTAATGATTAACTTAAATAATTATATAAATAATACATGTACATATAGATACTTGTATTTTTGCATTCATGCACTTATATCATATATGCATATGCATATACATATGTACATAAATGTATTAGGACTCTATATGATGACACTATAACGACTGTTATGACCTTATATCGTATACGCTTATACATCATACAATAATCTTTAAAAACGTTAAATTTTTTGATAGCTTATACATTATAAATTTATGAGATTGTTTTACATGTCATATACGGCGACTATGTTGTTCTATGTTATTATACACATGACTATAAAAAATTTATGATTTTCATTTTATTCATACTCAAATTTTATATCGAATGTTATAAATATGTAATACATATTGAAAAATTCTGAGATTTAACTATAAAACGTGAATGAAAATATTTTTTTGCAAAAAAAAAAAAAAAAAAAAAATGGTAGTGTTTAGTTGAAATTGAGTTTATTTCTTTACCAATAACTGTGTGGTTCGCAATCTACAATAATCTGTAGGTGCAAGATATCTAGATTATAGACATGGTAAAAATGACAACAGTGGTTTAAGTCTAGGCTCTTGAGGGGCTGCTGTATCATTCGTGATGCGTTGATAGTATCTGTCAAAAGAGTCATCATGAGCATCATCATTGTGAATGTGAATGTTATAATTCTCTCCTACAAGGGAGAATTATAAATATTAAATATTAAAATTAAATTGGTACTACATGTCCAACGTTAACTATAATATTAGGAATTCAAGCAAATAACGGACTACTCATATCATACATTGCACATAATTAAGAAGTGTTAAAATTTTATATAATAATAAAATCATAATCATAAAAATTTTCTAATCATTTCTTTAGAATTTAATTAAAATTCCAACACAAATTACTTATATTCATCTACTTTTTATAACCAATCAATTGAAATTATATCAATAGCAATAATACAATCAAATAAGATAAATTATAGTGTAAAATTATATTGCATACGATGTGATTAAAAGATATACGTTTATGAACATGAATATGAATATACATTATGTACAGTGATTTGTAAAAGTATGTGTACACCATAAATAATTTAAAAAAATTGAATATTACTGCTCGAACAGAATGTGTAGCTGTAGTTACGGCTGAAGCATGCAGCAAAGTTTGAATTCATTGAAGGTTAATGTTTATTAACAACAGAGTGTACAGCTGCTACTGCCAAATTTGTAGTCGTAGCTACTGCTAGTCTTTAATACATTTTTAATTTACAGAGCTACAGATTTACATTTGGGTTATTGCGATTGTGATGCAGAAAGAAGATTCAGAAACAGAGAATTATCAAACAAGCAAAACCTAAAAACGTTATCTGATTGAAGAATGGAATAAAATTGTTTCCAAAATGACTGTCAAACTTGGACAATCTATGACTCGTTGAATTCAGGCTGTAATTGCGTCAAAATTATTGCCAATCTAATATTGAATGTTACATTTTATCAAACAGCAAGCAAGATTTTTAGTACCTAAAATAATAGTGAAAAATGAATATTGTGCCTATTTATTATTCATTAAAAAATTTGTACTATGAAACACAATCACACTTTAATGATAATTTTTAAATAATGAAAATTTTTGAATAAACCATTTTTTTTTCAGATTTCTTTTTCAATTTTAATTTATGTAGTGTATACAGATTTTTGTGAATCACTGTATACACACATATAGTATATTCGAATTTTATTTTTCATTAAAACTTTATTTGATTTTGCTACGTACATTTTGTTTTTTTTTTATTGTTTTTAATTTGATTTTAAAATTTACTTTGTATTTATTTGTTTGTTTGTTGAATCCTTTAATGTTTATGTTATACATGAATATGAAAATCAGTTAATTTATATTTGGTGAAAAAAAAAAGAAAATAAATAAATAAATTAAGAGTATAAAAATCAATTCATATTATTGTACAGTATACGAGTATATAAAATATAAATTTTAATTATCACATATGACAGACACACGATATTAAAAATATGCTTAATTATACATACATATATGTATGTATGTATGTATGTACACATGAATTTTATAAATACAAACATATGTAGGTGTTTAAAGAATTCCAAAAATTTTTCTTTCATTTCTTGTCGATATATACATGTACATGCATGCATACACTGTCAGTCAATATAATAGGTTCACTTTATTTGTTACTTGCAATTGCATGCACACATACAACAATTACAAATAGAATGAATCTGTCCTATTGACTGGCACTGTATGTAGGTATACAAATGCATAAATATGCAGTACTTCAGATGATATTCAAAATAAAAATAAGAATAACATTCAGAGAGCAAAAAAAAAAAAAATTATTTTAACATCAATATTTTAATTCTGTTGAAAATCGAATAAAAAACATAAAAAAAAATAAAATAAAAAATTCGAATAAACATTTTAACTGTCGACATCTAATTTTCAGTAAAATTTATGAATTCCATTTATTATATAAAATTTAATATGTATATATGATGTAGTCTTCGTTTATACTGTGTCCGAATGTATGTTTTTGTATTATATTTCTTATCCCTTATTTTATTTTATTTAATATTATGTATGTTTGTAATTTTTTTTTTTTTTTTTTTTTCAAAGAAATAATAATTAATATTCAAAAATTATTACCAACATTATAACTTTCAAAAATGAAAAAAAAAAAAGGTAATGAAAAAGCAACAAAATCTTTTCAAGTTAAGCTTTGCTATAGTTTATGCTTACATATATGTACATATGTGTAGTGTAATGGGCCATTTCTTTTCAACATCATTAAAAACAAAACCAACAAATAAACAATAACAAAAAAAAAAATCCCAAAAAAGACAATTGTTTCTTATTTTATCTCTGTCTGATGTTGTCTACACATAGTACTTACCAAATACCAAATAAATACGTATGTATAATGTTGTGTGTTGTGTCACTTTGATTGGTACAAACAAATAAAAATGTATATATACGCATTGCACATATGTGTAGATACATTACATAGCTATATATATGAGTATTGAGTACATATACTCAAAAGGCAGTACATATACTATCATAAATCTGAACTGAACTTTATATAAAATTCAAACTTGATTATTGTAGTTTAAAACTATATACATACACACACACACACATGTTATGTGTATATGAATATGTATACATATATATATATGATATATGTATCCAAAATAAGACAGTAATAAGAAAATACAAAAAAAATAAATATGAATGCAATATGTTGGGGCACAGCATCCACAGCAACAACCTGTCCGTATTTGTTTGTCTGTCGTCCGTTTTGTCTCTATATACATATGTACATATAACAAACAATAAAAGGTGAATATAGCAGGCAAACAAAAATGAAAAAAAAAAAAAGAAAAATAAAAAAAAATTTTTAAAAAAGAAAAACAACAAACTGAACAAAAAGGAAATTTTATGAAACAAAAAATAAAAATAAGAAAGAAAGAAAAAAAAAAAACGTCATCATAAGATATAAAGTTTAAATTATATCTGAAAACTTCTAAGATTTAGCCACTTTGATGCCACCAAACCTGTATTCAAAAAAGTAATAAAAAGAAAAAATGTAGTAGAAAAAAAAACGTAATCAAAAAACAACGACAATATTATTTATGGAAATATAAAAACAACAAAATTATGTACATAATCAGGTACATACATACATATATATATATATGTATGTATATGTAATGATCATAAATTCTTATATACACACGAGGGATATTCAAAAATCCATTGAGAATAAGGAAGATCAAATTAATAAACGTCAAACTATGAACAAATTGTAGAATTCAACTTCGTATTTTAAAATTTGAATGTAATTTGACGTTTAAAAAAACTGATTTTATTTTTATATCAAAAATAATGTTTTTTTCTGGAATTAATTTTGTCATAAAATTCATATTTTGATAATTTGTGTACTTTCAATAAAGTAATAATAATTTTTAATGTTAGAAAATTTTTTACATTATGGGTGGTATTCATAGAATGGTAGTAGATTATTACTGTAGTAAATGTGTATTTATAGTAGTAGTTTAATATTGGAATAGTGAATGCTACCAGTGAATAGTAGTAGCAAAATTAATTGCCGAAACGTCAATAAAATAATTTCGAATCTGAATACACATAACAAAAATAGGTTAATTATTTTTGATTTACACTCATGTTTATTTTAATTTATAGAAACAATTGACAGATGGCACATTCTTTTGACACATCGAAAATTTTCGATATTAATTTTGTGTACAGAATTTACTACAACTTCATGAATACAGAAATACGAACAATGATTAAAGTGGTAGTAAAGATAATACCGACTTACTACTACTGCTTTATGAATACCACCCTATATGTTACATACTTAATGTTCCTTTTAAAAACGTTAAAAATGACATACGATACGACAAATATCTCAAATCTTTTTGAAATAATAAGAAATTTGTAATGCTCAAATAATATAAAAACTTAAAAATTTCTTCATGAATTACAATAGAATCACGCTCGAGGGATTAAAGTTACAAAAAAAATATGCACAAGAAATAACAAAAGTAAACAACTGAAAATATAAAGGTAAAAAGTGTTATGGAGGATGATGATAAGTGCAGGCTACCTCTCAAAATGTTTCTTTTCACTTCACTCATCAATTGTGTAATTGTTTTATAAGTGTCATGCAGGGAATTTATTGTAAAAATTAGTCGTATATATTAGTCGTTTAAGACAACCTCGGAGTGGTATAATAAATATCGTTCGAATATAACCTTGTTATTAACAGCAACAGCACAAATAAAGATAATGTAGTTATGCTGTATTATCGTCTTTGAATATAATTATCACATCACAGAACCATTTTTTCATTTTGTAATATAAAAATGCAATCAGCTGACATGTTTGACACACATGTTCGACATGAAAACGAAGTTCGAAAACAAATTTTATCTAGGTTGATGAATAAGCTGAAATTGTATCCGGCTAAAATATATCTGACGGATATATCCATTTTGGTGAATACCACCCTAAATGTCAGTAAATTAAAAAGTTGACACTAAATTGATTTTAATTAATAAATTTTTAACATTCATGTGATCACTATTTTTTGAACTGTTACTCCAATTCAATTCATTAAAAGAAAATTATTCATAATTAATAAATATCTATTACAGTATGACCTCTTTAATCCGAACCTCGTTAATCCGAATTATCCAGTAATCCGAAGCGTTTTTGTGATACACGTAAGCATTTTGTAATCTGAATTTTTGCTCTCAAGTATTCTAAAATCCGGATTACGTTCATTAGTTTTGCGTAGGCGTATACTATAAAAGAAAATTACAAATATGGAGTTGTGCAGTAAAGTACCGTAATTCTGTCTGTTTTTGTTTTATTATTGGTTTTGCATTGTTTTGTACTGTATTTTTTCGTGCATAATTACATATTAAACACTTCATTCATTCAATTTTTGTTCAAAGAGTAACATAGTTGTCTAAAATTTAAGGAAAAAGATTTTTATGATTTTTGTATGATGGCTAGCAATATAAAAAAAAAGTTACATAAGACGTTAAGTATTAAAGAAAAATGCAGCATCTTGAATAAACTTGCACAGGGATATAGTGGAAAGGCTTTGGCCGCTGAATATAAAATAGGCCAAAACCAGAAAATGAAACAATCTGTAATTACAGAATTTTTCACATAATTTAAAGTTATATTAATGAAATGCATATAAACATGATGTATTGATAATGAATTAAATAGCTTTTCAAAAAATAATGGTGTTTCAGATTATTAAACTTACGTTCCCAGTAATCCGGATAATCGATTATCCGGATCAGGTCGTGCATTAATTAGTCCGGATTAAAGAGGTCATACTGTATTTACTTATTATTCATATGGAATTCTGAATATCCCTCGTTATACATCCCTCTGCATGTGTGTGATATATGGTGTATTTTTTTCTTTATATTTTTGTTGATATTTTTTTTATGTTTGTTATTATTAAAAGCACAAAAAATAATGATGATCATTATGAAAAATATGGACTATGCAATACACTCATATTTATACTATTCCATTATAATCAAAATATTCAAATACATACTCGTATGTATGTACATGCATGTACTACTTAGTTAGAGAAAAAAAAAAAGTGTCGGTGAATTCCATTCAAATGAATGATTATGATTTATATTTAAAATCATTTTATAGGTGATTCGAATTTGATTTTATTATAAGATAATAAATTTTTTTACAGGTCAGAAAACTTGCATACATATAGCATTTGAATATAATAATTACTGCACAACATAATGTATGATTATTTTATACTCTATCTATAATATCTATATTTCTATAAAAGGCTATAATGATGAAGTTAATAAACTGTATTGTATTTGTATACATACATACGTAACGTATATAATAATATACAAATGAGCATTTGTAAGTAATAAACAATACGAAATCAGACAACAGTGAAATAAATAAAAATCCAAAACTATAAGAAGTAAGTTAACACAATAATTAACCAACCGCATATTACCTGCTTATAGTGATATTATAATGAATCTTAAATCTCATACTCATGGAATATAATCGAATGTATCTGTTAAATGAATAGAGTTACCAAAAGTATAACATTTACTATGAAATCTATTAAAGAGATAGTTATACATAAAATGTTGTTTTCGTTGTTGCTCTTTTTTTTTATTAACCATGCGCAAATGATTAACTCCAATACTAATCGTTTTCAGTCGTTTTTTTTTTTTGTTGTTTTTTGTACACAATATTTTGTCACGTTGCCAGGTGAATACAACATACGTATATATAATGTATAAATTTTCATAACAATATCGATGGTAATGGTAGCATAACAACAAATATACATATAGGTACAAAGTATGCATCTATATAGAAAATGATTCAAGAAAAAGGAATCGAAAATCTAATTGAAAAAATTCGTAAGGTTCACATTTACCACCCACTCATTGGTTTTTTTTTTTTTTTTTCATTTATTTATCGGAGTTTATTTCGATTCTTATTTAGTATGTACAGTTCAAATAAAAAAAACCTGGTTTAGTTTCTCATTTAAGTAGCAAGTAGCAATAATTATATCATGGTTCTGAGTATGGGTAATTTTGACTTAAAAAATTGAAAACAAACAAACTGATATATACTCGTACGTAAGTAAATGAAGAAAAAAAAATTATAAAAACCTGATACCTACTATCTACTATATGTACTATGATATGTACCTATAGGTTACAAACGATTGGTATTTTTCTATGATGATATCTTCTCTATCAATAATTATTACTATAGCCTAGCTATATTGAGTAGTAGTACATTCCGAACACAGTTGGTAACGTAGTGATGCAGATGCCGATGAACGAACAGTGAAAAATGTGTGATAATTTTGGTGTTTCTTCGCGGCCCAGCACATACCGAATAACTACTTATGTATACCGATTACCGAATGTCGAATGAAAAGTGCAATATGTACTATGTAGGTATATGTATTCAGTATTTATTTATTTCGATATTTTTTTGTTAATGTTTTTTAAGTTCAATTAAAAGAAAAAGAAAAATTAAAAAAAAAAAAAAACATTTTTCTGAAAGATAACGATGAAGATGATTACATGAAGGCCACAGCAACATAAATGATATAAAATGAAAAAAACAAAAAAAAAATATTAACTTAAAAAACATTATGTATGTACATACATACATATTTTCATATACCCACTCGTACGTACATTAGCAGAAGAAGGGAAAAAAGATCCAAGTACAGTACACAACAAAATTACAAGGAGAACAAGAACAAGAAAAATACTAAAAATATAATATGTATCTATACATAGCACTGTATAGTACATACTGTGTAATAATAATAATCATAATCATAAAAATAATAATAATAATAATAATAATAATGATAGTATGAAACAAAAATGAAGATAAAGAATATAAAATGAAATTAAAAAAAAAAAAATGAAAATGATGAAAATACATTTCCATACATAAAAGTGAGTATAAGTATATGTATGATGTGATGTATATGTTTTGATGAGATGAGGCAAAAAACACAACCAAACAAA
The DNA here is from genome assembly GCA_951394055.1 of Villa cingulata. Lineage (NCBI taxonomy): Eukaryota > Metazoa > Arthropoda > Insecta > Diptera > Bombyliidae > Villa > Villa cingulata. The sequence continues at coordinate 46,244,623 of OX596019.1, forward strand.
AATATATATATTATAGAGTACATACATATACTCGACTCGCATCGCATCATAGAGAAGATCGAATCGAATAAGAATTTTCTTATGCATATAAAATAAATTCTCTCTTCTTAAGATCCCCTTTTCCAATTACAAATAAAAAATGAATAAAAATTTATACGTAGCTATATGCTTTTATATACCAATAAAATAGGTACTGATTATTGCACTGAACTGAATTGAATACACGAATACGAATATGAATAGTAGTGAAATGAATAAAACTGTAAGAAAATGCGATGATAAAAATAAACAAAAACATATACAAAAAAGAATAAAATAATAAAAAAAAAAGAAGGAAGAAGATCCATGTAGGTATTAAAATAAAATATAATATAAAGAAGATTTTATAATATAAATAATGTGTAAAAATACTATAAAATTTATATCTATATGTAGTATGTATATGCTCATACATATATATATATTATGTACGATATACCTACATAATGCATACATATAGGTATCCACTATATAGACACTTGCCCCAATCTCTCTTCTTCATCTTTTATTTTCATGACTTTTTTTAAAATAAATGAACATTTATCTCTATCTCTATACACGCTATGCATAACTATACATATACATATATAAGTATATATAGTAGCTTGTATATCATATACTTCTTATATCTGTGCGCATATAAAAATTGTATATTTGTATACGAGTTATATATTATGTACATACACTATATGTAAATATGTAAATATTTTATTTCCACACACACACTACAATCGTACAAACACTTACATTTTATCTATATATTTATGTATGTAACATATGTGTTTATATACATATACTTATATATATATGTACATTAATCTCGTATATCTAGCTGGATGCATTGTATATGCACGTATATAGTTATACATATGTAACGTATACATACATAATATAAATTCGTGCTCATGAGTACATATAAAAAAAAATATAAATATAAATAAATAAAATTCATAAATAGCATACATAAAATTGTAGTGTAACATAACAATTATTTTATATATGTATATGTACATAAACCTACATACATATACGGATGTATATATACCTACAGAAAATTGTATATGAACATATCAAAACGTACATCTATATATGCACATACCAACATACAAACATGCATAAGATACAAATGTATACATACATGATACTATCTAATATATAAATTGTATGCATAGATATGTACGAGTTTAATATAGTAACAAAACCTAACACAAAATAAAAAAAAAAAAATACAAAAATGAAAATATATATAAAAAAAAACACATAAAATAAAACAAAAATAAAATAAAAAACGAATACGATATGAAAATAATAATAAAAAAAAAGAAACAAAGAAAAAAATCCATCACAACAATAATGAGAGGAAAAACTTTTTATATACTCCACAATATATATGTATATGTATTTACTCATCGTAAGTATAAAAATAGTATATTTATGTATACCTATATTTATATATTTATGTACAAGTATATATATCATATTTTTCAATATAAATATACATACATATATATGTACAAGTATCATATAGATAGGTATATGTAGTGTCATTAGTGTAATATACTAACTATGTGTGTGTATGCGATGATGAAAATGTCTGTACAACTTATGTACAGTAGCTGATAAAAGTATTGAAACCTCCAGTAAAATATATTGGTGACTCCATAATATTTTGGGGCTGTATAGGAAACGTTAATTTGAATGAAATGACTTTACACTTCATTACAGGAAATATGATATAAATCCCAAAGATTACATTTTCAAAAAATGTCTTCTTTTGTGACGCTACAGTCTTTAACAGTCCCCTGACCGCACAGAGAATTTGTTGTCATGCTGCTTTGTCCAAGGAAGCAATTCTCAAATTTCTAATCTCCAACCAGTTTTGATTTTCTTAAAATTCCATAATTGATTTTTGGTCTTCCTCTGGGTCTTTTTTTTTTAACGATGATGGAGTACAATCTCTCAGTTTGTTCTTTTCCTGAAATCGTCTACACCTAACGTATTCTATTGGGCCCAAAAATTCTTCTCAATATTTTCCACGTCTCATAATGATCCTAAAACATATAGCTTATCCCGAACTTGTAGATAGCTGGTACTGTATAATACCACGAAAAAGTTTGATACCCCAACCCAATTGATCAGAAAAATTGAACTAAACTAAATAATACAAAATTGGACAAATCTATCAAATTTATCTCCATATGGAGTAAAAATTCATTATCTGCAGTTCATTTACCAAATTTTATATATTTTTCAAAACTATTTTCTTTTTCATTCCCTATGTTTCTAACAAAAAAAGTGATAAATAAAATAAATGGCGAAAAATCACCTAAATTTAAATGTATTTCATTCAACAAAAATTAACGAAAAATCGTCAAAATGATGATGGTCCCAATACTTTCTTAAGAAACTACATGGAGATATTTATATATTTTTATGAAATATAGATGTATGTATATCCGTGTATATGAATAAAACAAAAAAAAAAACCCACAAAAAAAGCACTAAAAGAAAAACGAATCCGTAGCTAGAGAAAAAAAAAACGTACAGAAAAAGATAAAGAAAACAAGCAAAACAATAACGAAAAAATATATTTTCTCTTTCTTATTTCTGTCACCGTTTTTTTTTTGTTCATATGTGTATTCTCTACCTCATCGTCCTTTGTTTTTTACATACATACATGTCTATATCCACACATGTTAATAAATATACATCATATATGCATAAGCATGTGTACCTAATATTTATATACGAATGTGTCTATATTTTGAATATGAGAAGAAAAATGCGTTTTGTTGTTTTTGTATCTCTTTTTTTTACAAATTTTTGTGTATTTTCTTTTCTATCCCCAAACCCCAACAATCTCTCCCAACCACACACACAAGTCACAATGCCTCCCCCCACATTTTTAATGCATTGCATTCACATTCACTTAACTTTACTCCCGCTTTTTCCATATCAACATTCAAGATTCTCAAACAAAAATAAACATTATATTCTTATATGAATGTACATACTCGCTCGTATCATAAGTCATAACCAACCAATACAACATGAACATATAGCAAAACAACACACAAAACACAACAAAGCTTAGCAGCTAAAACATTTAGCAGCCAGCAAGTACAAGCAAACAAGCAAGCAATCATCAGCACTCAGCAGAGCAGAAGTTGTTAAATCAGAATCAGACAGTTTGAGATTTGAGTTTTGAATTTGATTTTGAAGCCATTGTCGATCTCGTCGACTGCAGCAGGCAGAACGCAGACCCGTGTGTTGTGTTGTCATGTCATACATTGGTTTTTTAGGCTGTTAGTTGGCTGGCAATTTAGCATTATTTATAGCACAATAATTATAGCAGGAGCAACAAACATTTCACTGAAACAAATACTCTGTTTGTACTGTATGTACATAGATGTACAATGGCACGATATGGCATGGCATGTATAGGCAACATAGTAACGAAATAAGACATTCCTTATTTTATTTGTAACCACACACATTTTTTATGTATAAAGGTATGTAATGTGTGTACCTGCTGCTATCATTTGATGTACACATATTTACATACTCATTAGTGTTATATAGAAACATACTTATGCATATGTGTAGCTTTTCCTACAAATCAATAAAAAAATTTCGAATTTCGAAAAAAGAGGCACATTTTATTATCCTTCAGAACATTTTATCAGACACAAAGTAATTTATAAATAGGGTGACTTTTAAAATTATTCTGCCTGTCTGTAGGGATAAGTATGTGCATACGTACATATACTAATGTAAATACATTGAAACTCGCACGAAAGTATCAAGATTTTTTATTATAAATATGCACTTATGTTTGTAATTCACTGTAAATCTGTAAATCGTGTACAATAATTATCTCATACTCGACAACGATGAGAAGTGTTATAATCTCTTAAATTCTCCGAAATGATACACCGCCAAGTGTACATATAAATGCACTTATCACGAAACAAGTAAAAGACTTGTAAATTGTAACTGGGCTGGTGTAGTAAGATAAAAGATTGACAGTGATGAACGAATGAGTTAAATAATAATTAGAGTATAAATGCACATACAGTACACAATACAAATACAACACAACACATGATGTTTGTAATCGTATCGTATCGTAATATGAATGCATGCATGTTTAAGGAAGATGATGTACATACTCGTAAACATTAAACTGGTATAAAGTTAAATGCGTGTATACTATCACTTTTGGTAAAAATGCCTTATGGATGAAAAGAAAATTTTTCATATCAGTTACGTAATATATTTACAACTGTCATTGATTGAAAAAAAAAAGGAAAAAATCAAAAGAAAAAAAAAATGTTAAATTAAAAAAAATATCATATAAAAATTGCGTATGGTAAAGTTACATATTTGCTTGCTTTTCCTTTCATAATGATGTAGTCAGTCAGTCATAAGACATAAGGTGTAGTGTTTAGTGCAAGCAAATCAATCACATATGAATGACCGAATACAGGCAAATCGGTTATTAGGTACATGTACATGTGAACATTTTATTGAACACTTGTTATGGACAGTTTGACTTTTTCAAATTGTATTACAGTCAGTTATCATTTTTTTTTTCAGACTATCCTTATACATCACTAAATAAAGTAGTCAAAACCGTATAAAGAGTGAACGTCTATTGTTAAATCTACAAATTTAGTATTTTACAAATGAATAGTGTCTTTTTCTGATGGTTATTGAACTACTCGTATTATAATAATTTCAAGTTTTTTTGTTTTCTCTTCAATTTAATATGGTTTTCATGCTCAGAATATAATATGGAACACGATGATAAGATTTTATCTATGACATCACTTAAAAAAACCACAACAAGTGTTAGTAAATTTAGATCAAATTGAAAATGAATTGATAGTTCCTTCCCCCCATATTCTGATTTATAATAATGCTATTCTATTGACCTAATTTTATGTAATGACATACAATAGCATTTACAACGTAAGTATCGAAATATATAAATTGAGAAAATCGATTAAATAAATGAGTTTATCACATATTAGGCAGATTATTTTAATATTTGAGTAATATACGAATATGTATATTCTAATGCACATATTGGCAGGCAATCAATAATCATTTTCGTTCAATTTAAAAACTTATGATGGTAACCAAAATCAAATTATCTAATAACCAAAAATAATTATGGGTGAATTCCTAAACGTCAATTCGCTTTGAACTGTGACTGAATTTCAAGATAAAATGTGAAAGTGTGTATACGTTAGCTTGCAATACATTACTTTTTTTTTAGATTACAGTGCAGTAGTGCAGGCAGTTGAAAATACTTGTTGAGTTTACGCAAGATATTTCAACTAACGAAAGCGTCCTGTGTCTGGATGTTACTCAAATCAAATAATTTTGTTCAATTCAAATTTTTTTAAACTCTTCATACATTATGACATTTATAATTCATAAATTGTAAATTGTCTCGTTGTACGTAAACTGTCATATCAAACCGTCTTATACAAGTTTGTCAGAAAAATCCCTTCATTTCTGTTTCCATTTTTTTTTTCATTTTCTTTAAAGACAATTATTCAATTGTTTTAATTTACAAAGTCAAGATCATCTATAAAGATTCCAGAATTAAATCATTAAAGATCCCCAAGATATGACAATAAGAGAACTGAATCGAAATGAAATGGCAACTCTATATATGTATATATGTATTTATGTTTTATATTTTTTTGTCCAATTTTTCTTTATTATTATTTTTTTTTTGGTTTATTTGATTTTTATAAAAAGGGGAAAAAGACGCCAAGGGCGTTGTATAACACAAAAAGTCACATACATACTCGTATAACACACATGTATAACCCACGAATATGAAAAAGAAAAAAAAAACACAACTGAAAAAAAAATTTCTTATACGGTATATTATACACTGTACATATGTACGTGTATGTGTCTATACTATATAGTATTTTTTTTATATTTTATTCATTTTTGTATACATATAGATATAGTCGTATATTATATATTGAGATATAATAAGTAATGTGTGTATCATTATGAGCACATATCTACACATTTATTCAAAATTTTTTTTATACTATTTTCATAAGTAAGTAAAACGTGTGTATATATACATACATCATATGTACGTACATAATGTACATATCTACATATTTAATATGTGAAAAATAGGAATACATACTGTGGGCCAAAAAAGTCTACGTACACTAGCTGTTACTCCAATAAATGTGAATAAATTTCCAAAATTAAACACAAAACAGTTTCTATATACCTACATATTATGAAATATTTGATATTTATAGCCCTATTCTGGTATTGTGACTCATCACAATTATTCACAACGAAATAATTGATGACTGGTTTTCTTGTGACTAATCAGCTGTTTCGTATTCTGAATAAGTAATCACAAGAAAAATCACAAAAATTTCACCTCTTAGTGGTGAATTTAAAACGTCAAATTTTTTGAAGAAGAATGTTATATATTGTATTTTTCACATAACCCTAAAATTATTCTTGTGACGACTGAAGTAGCAGATCACAACTTGTGACTCTGGCATGTTGTGACTTTTTACCGCGGAATACAAAAAGTCACAACTTGTGACTTATGTTATAACTTATGACTTATGACTAGTCACTGATACTCAACACAATAGGGCTATTAGTCTGATAATGTACCTATATATCCTTTCATTTTTTTGCTTATATTTTTTATGCATGTGTTAAGTAAATTGGCTGTTTCTTTTTCAGTTATTTTACACAGTTCTTTTTCTTGTAAAACATCACACATAGAATCAATTAAAATTACATACATATTATTAATTGAATCTTTAGCAATACATATATGAATGATAACAGTAAATCTCTCACTTCTACTAAAAAAAATAGGATCCTTATTTGAAAAAATACAGATTGAGTACAAAATATAACATAAGAGCTTATATAGAAACAGTACGCAGACTTTTTTGACATAACTTCCTATATTTCTGGAACGAAAAGAGGTCACAACGGAAGACGTAGACAAAAATTTTTCAGAAGGAATTGGACTTTTTACTGACTGAAAAAAATTGCACATTAAACGGGTGTTTTTTCGAGAAATCATTGATTTTTTTCCAAAAAAAATCATGTGAAAAAGTGTAGATTTTTGAATTTGACTACCCATAACTTTTACTTTTTAAAGGGCGGGCGACAGGGATGAGCCATGAGTTAAATGAGGAGGCAAGGGGCCTACTATCGCGTGGTGATATACTACTTTTTGAGCTAGGATGTAAAATAACGAAAATACAGGGCTTTTAGTAAAATAAGAGAAGAAAAACTTTGACGCCCTCTAGCGGCTAAACGGTTGAGATTACCCAAACCCCTTCCCCATCTGTAGAACGATTTCTTGTTTGTCTCGGCGAGGCCTATCTACTGTTAGATTTTTTTACCGTTGAACTGAAACACCCTATATATGTATATTTTGTAAAATAAGGACTAAATTTTTGTAAATAAACAATTTTCTAATTAAAAAAAACATTAATATTAACATAAAAAAACATAATAGTAAATAAAACTATACCGAAAACTTTAAAATTTTGTGTTTAATTTTGAAAATTTATTCACATTTATTGAAGTAACAGCTAGTGTACGCAGACTTTTTTGACCCACAGTATGTATAGTATATTATCTTATATAATATATATGTACACATTAAATATAATCTTTACTAGGGCTATATATATACATATTATTATATATATGTATGTACTGTAGGCACATAAATAGTGATATTTATCTATACTTATTTTTATATATAGTTATAGATAAAATAGACTGTATAATATAATGTATAGTATATACATTTTGTATTGTGTATTGTATACGGTACGATCGTACGTATTCACATATTTTTTTATATACATAAATTCATTTACATATACATAACATTATATAGGTATAAGTAAATATACTCGTATATGATATAATTGTATACATAACTGTATACGTACATATTGAAATATTTTTTGAAATTCGTGTGTAAAAAATAAGTAATACAACATATACATACTATATTAATTACACATGTAATGTATGTATGTAAATATATACTTAATCTATGTATATGAATGCTCATACATATAAATCTGTAGCTATGTAAGTACCTACATATATTGTATTTTTTTTTTTTTTCAGAATCGGCGTGTACACATATAAAATAAAACACAAAAATTCTTATCAAAGAAATGAACAAAAAAAAAAAAAAAGAAACAACCAAATCCAAAAAATGAAAATACAAAAAAGTAAAAAATTAAAGTACATATATCTACATTCGAATATAATGACTAAACCAAATTAATGTTTTTGTATATGTACCTACGTATACATATACATATATGCATATACTAGTATGTATTAAGCGAGAAAAAAAAATATAAATGTACACATGAAAAATTTGTAAAAATAAATTTAAAAAAACAAACCATCACGAAAGCAATGAAAATATTTGAAAAAAAAAAAAAGATATAATGATACATAAGATGAGGGATGAAGAACATGATAAAATGATAAGCTTTGCCACCTGAAATAAAATTTATATGTGTAGGTACTTTACGTGTACACATCCATGCATAAATAGAATAAACAAAATTAAAAAAAAAAAAAAAACAATCAGTATATGAAATGAAAAAAATAAGAGAAAATTCAAACTACAAAATATTTTGTTAGGTACTTATAATAGGTCTACCTCCTCTACCCATGTGTGGATACATTATGTATAAAGTATACGTGTAGGGCAGTATTGAGTGTTGTCTGTTTATACATAAATTGGCAGAGTCTAATCGAAGGTTTTATAAAATTTGTTTTGATTTTCGATGTGTCGATGGATTATAACAAATCAGAGACTAAAAATAAAAGTCTAATGCACTGCACATTTTATACACACTAGATATATGTACTTAGCTGTAGGTACTCTCTCAACTCATATAAAAGTGCAATGCATCAAGTATGCATGCATATGGTGTGGTGTGTGGTGTGATGCTGATGATGGCGAGCGAGGCGATTCATGGCAATTCCATAGTTGATTCAAATCCCTCTCTTTCTTTCGCTCACACTCTTTTGATTATGCAGTTGAGTTGAATTTGAATTTAATGAAACATAAAATTAAGAAAAGATATAACTTCAACTTCATATACTTTGCTTAGAATTCGACAGAATCACATCAAAACAAAATTAAAAAAAAAAAAAAACAATACCCAAACTCAATATGTATTTGGAAACAGAATACAGAACAGACACAGATCACAGATAATCTTTAAGTCGCTGATGTTCCAGAATTTGTTTTGGTTCCCTTCATATTTAAATATCGCTGCACACATATAGGCGCAGATCAATAATTTATAAGCAAACATTATGCAAAACAAAATATAGTACCGATGGAAAATACTTCTGATGGTGATATTACTGATGTGATTACTGCTGTGTTGTTGCTAAATTTTTTGTTTTTGTTATTTTTATTTCTGCTATCAATAAAAGTTCGTTCTGCTGACTGTTATTCTTATCATCCTTTTTCTTAATAATCTCAAAAATAAAATGACATTGCATACTAATGAGACATGTACATATATGATGATTATATGTACATATGTATATGCATTGCATACAGATACTGCAACATCATTTTAAAAAGATAATAAAAATCTGATCGGCATAAACATACTTATATTAGTTTTTGTCTTTATCACTACGACGAATATAAGATTTAAAATTAAGCAGTAATGTCCCAATTTGTAATTTATGTACATATTTGATTATTGTATATTATTGAGAAACAAATACATATATTAAACGTTCATTTATGTACATTTTCGTGTAATACAAAATTAATTCTAAACATTTTTACGGGATATTTTGATAATTTTCTCTTTTGGAATTGGATTTAATATTATGTCTCTTAATTTTCAGAAATTGTAAAGGTGGATAATGGATGATCAAAATTTAAAATTTAAATTACTTAAATTCAAAATAAGATTTTTTTTTTTAATGCAAATGTACGAACAGTGCGTCCCATAAAATGTATTTCTTCACTACAAAATTGTTTATCTCTTTTTATCACTTTCTTCATTTTCCAAAATTTTTTTATTATTACTGGAAGGGGGGGTAATATCCTCAAGTGTATTGTGCACTTTTGATATCAGTAGCCAGTTGCTACACGACCACCATATATGACCTTGAATAACCAAAAAGGAATTTGTTGTGGAACAATATCTCTTTCGATTTGAGATAATTCTTTAAATTGTTCAATAATTTATACTTCAAAATTTTACCACGTTACATTATCCTGCATTAATATGACAATTTTCATACATATGTATATCAAAATTTTAAAATAAATTTCAATAATGTGTTTATTTAAATCAGCTTGCAAACGTCAAATGTTATTTATTAATGATCGTCTTTATCATCTTGCGAAAATCTTTCTAACTTGAACTCAAATTGACAAAGTAAAATTGGAAAGTTGTGTTGTAAAGTTTTGCAAACAAACAAGATATACAGAATAATCGCTATATTAAATGATGTTTTCGGCTTCAAGATTTATAAAAATTGAGAGTACGACTCGCGAAAAATGAGAATTTATTTAATGAAAAACATTTTCAGTTTGTTACTTCATTCATAATATTGTCCAGACAGTTAATAATTTGTTTATACATAATATTAAAAAATGTAAATAAATATTGTATTAATATGTGGTAATAATTTTGAGACAGACTTTATTCGTAATTATGTACAGGTATGAAAGTATATTGCTTTCTTTATAGCAATAATAATAATTATCGAATAGGCATATATCTAAATTATGTATGATCTTACATAAATGTACTATATATTTATTTTTTGTTGTAAACGACAATATTTTTATTATTATTATGTAGGTAATTTAAAAAAAGCAATTTGTTATACATTCATATAATCAATTTTATGATTACATACATATAAATTATGAGTGCAAATAACCTATATCCAATTTTTGTTTTTTTTTTGCTTTATAGTACCGAGTAAGTATATAAAAAATCTATAAAAAAATATTATATTACCAATAAAAAAAATCAATAAAATATGTACATATGTATATATTTTTTTTTATTAGCACCTGTTGAATTTAATTGTTAGTAGCAATAGCAATATAGCAATTAATAATGGATTTATTTTATTTTAACGACAAATAAACTCAATTTTAAAATATAATCTCAATTGAAATAACAAGAAAATTCATTATAAAAACAATTGATATACATATGTACATATATGTTTAGTAATTTGTTGTAACGTAATGTACGTGTAATGTACGTATTATATAATTACATCCGTACGGAGAATCAAATAGAAAAAAAAACGTAATCGCCATATGGCTATAATAAAAAAAAATTTATCCCAATTTTGTAAAACTAAAAAAAAAAGAAAAGAAAAACTTTTAATTAAAATATATAGAACAGATTTTTTCTTCAAAAAATTCTACAAAAACTAAAAAACAAAAATAGTAAAGCAAAAATTAAAAAAACAAAACAAAAAAAAAACAACTCAAAATAGTTGCTATTTTTGTTCGCCCCTATACGTATACAGTGATGAACAAAACATTTGTAACGAAACAGTGGATTTATTTGAATGAATTTTCTTTTTACAAACATTGAAAAATCATTAAAAATTTTTAATATTTTCTCATTGATCCTTTTGGATTTTATAATTATTATTCATCTCAATAAAAAAAAAACAAGACAGATTTGAAGCTAAAATTATCGAAAAATATTCATTTTGATTAACAGAAAAACTTGAATGTCAACTTTGTAATGACAGGGCATAAAACGTTATGTGTTTAAAAAAAAAAATATAGAAAATGAATTATATTCATTGATTACTGGAAAGAATGTTCAACTAATTAAATTATTACTGATTTCAAACAAATCACTGATAAAAAGTGATGTAAAATTTTTCTCCATTTGCAAAATTTCTTTTCATTTTGGAATCTTCCTTTGGAAGGTAAAGGTAAATGATTGATATTTCTTCGGGTGTTTTCAATTTTTTGCAAGATTGTATATGAATTAGGTTGAATACAAGTGTGAGCAATCAAAAGCAATCAACTTAAAGTAAGTAATTGTGTCGGTTGTGTCCAATTTGAAAGCAAATTTGATTAAATAAACACATGACATTTGCATAGTTGCAAAATTGAAAAATTTTCAAATCCAATTTTCATAAAAATATAAAAAAAATGAAAACAGTATTTCTGTAATTATACAAGAAGTGCGTTTAATTATTTAATAATATTTCGATGTTTTTTTTTTTTTTTTTTTTGTAAAAATGTTTCAAGAAAATTTCTCGACGCAATTTCATTCAATTGCTAATATGTTTTGTTTATCACTGTATACATATTTGAAACTTTTCATTTCATTTGTCTTGCAATTCATATATGTATTTACATTTGTGTGTAGCTACAGATAGCGCTACATATTTTGCATTTTATAACGAATAATTAGACATGATATCAAGCTGTGAGTGAGTACAGTCGAAATACAAAAATTAAACGAAAAAAATCAAAATTTCATACTGCATTACATACTCATATCGTATATTCAGTAGGACATACTATATGTACATAATGTATGCACTTACATATCTATACTTGATGACAATAGAGAAATGCGTTTTTTTTTTCTTTTCTTTGGTTTATTTTATTCACTATAGTACTACAGATTACAGTACATATATCCAATACGTTCATATGTACATAAGTATATATGATAATTTGATGGTAGTATGACGTTCTTTTTATTTTTTTCATTTGAAACATTTTTATTATATATTATTATATTTTTATTTTATTTGTTTTCTAAAAAGTTTTCTAGTTACCATATGGTTTTATGCAAAAAAATTTTTTTTTTTTGGAATTACATTTTAAATTGCAAAATTTGCATAAATGTATGGATCGCAAAACTAAATATATGGATGTATTTTACAATTGTTTTGAGAAATTTGTTTCTTGTTTTTTGTATTATTTGTGATATTGTTATGTAAAAAAAAAAACAGATTTAACTTTACTAATCTGATTGAAATTGTAGTCTCCTCGTTTTTTTTATGATAACAAATAACTAACTAACGAGAGTATTTAAAAAGGATTGAAATGAAAAAGAAGGATTTATTAATTTATGTTTTTTTTTTCTGTTAGGTACAAGCATTTGAAATTATCTCCTTTCAATTTAAACATTAAATTATTTTAATCAAGGCAGGTATACCTAAATTGGTGGTTCAGATTTATAGCCCTATTCTGGTATTGTGAGTGTGACCCATCACAAGTCACAACGAAATTGTGACTGGTTTTCTTGTGATTTTCCTTGTGACTAATCAGCTGTTTCGTATTCTGAATAAGTAATCACAAGAAAAGTCACAAAAATTTCACCTCTTAGTGGTGAATTTGAAACGTCAAATTTTTTCAAGAAAAATGATTATATTTCAAATTTTTCACATAACCTTAAAATTATTCTTGTGACGACTGAAGTAGCAGATCACAACTTGTGACTCTGGCATGTTGTGACTTTTTACTGCGGAATACAAAAAGTCACAACTTGTGACTTATGTTATAACTTATGACTTATGACTAGTCACTGATACTCAACAGAATAGGGCTATTAAATTTAAATTTTTTTCCGGTTATATAGATTTATTTGGTTATTTGAGGAACTTTAAATTTCTCCAGTTACGATTATGTTTTCCTAATAACAATAAAGTGTGAAGCTGTGAAATTGAAATGTAAAAGGATTTAATAGCAGGAAATGCACGAAAAAAATTTAAAAATTCTTAAACACGGGACTTCCAAACATCTTTGAACAAAAATTTTAACCAAAACTTTCCAGTAGCGGGTCCTGTTAACTGTTAACTGCAAAAAGGTTTTCGGTAACCGAGTGCAAAGAGGTATAGCTTTGTTCAAAGTTTAAATCTCTAGAAAGAATGAAAAGCAATTTTAGAGGTTTTCCTTTCTAAAAATTCATAAGGTAGCAATCCAATCGTCAAACTAATAAAACTCGTTACTCAATACTCGTAGAATTTAACTACTTCTGAGTCTAATAAAAAGAGAATTATAGTGGATTATTTAATGAGGAACTGGATTACGAAAACAATTGCTCCTCCATTTAGTCAATGGAATGTAATATGTACCAAGGTTGGAAAATTCAATATTTTTTATTTGCAAGAAATAAAATGAGAAATACAACATGAAGACGGGGTTGGTTTGGTCGGTACGAAGCAAATGTAGCAAATCATTTAATGAGTTAAGTGGAATCGCAGAAATTTGCGAAATTTGATTATTTCAAATGATATACGAATGATAAAAATACTCATTTTAAATGATTTCACAAATGTATTAAAGTGATTTTATTTTTAAAATGCAGTTGCACATACTTTGTAGTTCTAAAGAAACATAGCCATCTAGAGAAACATACCAAAGTGAAATTGAAATCCCGAAATGTCTGAACCATATTTAAATCTAAAATTTTTATTCACAAAAATATTTTTTGGAGACATAAAATCGATGAAAAATTACAAAATAAATTACAACAGGAAAATCAGACAAATATAAGTAGATAAGGTTAAAATATCTTTATATGTGTATACGAGTATAGATACTCGTAGTTGATGAAAATTTTTAAATTTTTTCAAAATTTAAATAAATAAAACAATTTAAGGAATAATGTGATAATCTATTTTTGGAATACCAAAAAAAAAAAAAAAAATAAATGTATAATTATTCTTCCCTTCAATTTAAAAATTATACGAAATATTGTACATTTATATAGGAGTTAATTTCGAAAGAAATTTTCATTTCATTTTTTTCTATTTTTAGGGTAAAATATTTTCCAGAGAAAAGAAAATTCAAAAATATCCAAAAACAGAAATTGAAAAATGAAAAAAATGAAAAAAAAAAAGCAGAATTATGTATGAAAAGAAAAATAAAATTTTTGTGTAAAAAAAATTATTGTGTTTTTATATAAAATAAACGTACGTATACGTACATATAATTTAAAAAAAAGCAGAATATACCTTTATGGGAGACATATGATAACGATAAAAATTATTTATAGCGACGAATTGCAGTGTACTTTAAAAAGAAAAAAAAAAAAAAATAAATGCATGATATTCACATACACGTCATGACATGATACATCAAATCAAAAAAGTTTAACGTCAGAGAAAGAGACAGACAAAAAAAAATTGAAAAATGAAGACGAAATTTCCATTATATATACATATATGCGTAATGTATGCATGAACATGAAGATATTTGGAAAAAAAAAAATTAAAGTTAAAATAAATTTTTTAAAAAAAAATGTGTAAACAAGTAACTTCACACAAAGAAAAATATTGAAACATTGAAGAACGAAGAAAATATTATAGATTGTATAACAGCAAAACAACATTGAAATGTAAAGATTTCATTTCGCGATAAATAAATATATGTATTATATATGTATAATATGTGGAAAATTCAACAGATGGAAAACATGAACACCACATACAGATATATTACCGCAAATAACAAAAACAGAACACTAAATGTGATTAAAATACAATTATATAAAAATGATGGAAGAAATTATGTGTATGGTGAAGAAATGTTCATAAAAAATAAATGATGTATGTATGTCTATTACACTTACCCCTGATCCATTCGATCGACGGGTTGTGGTCCGCCCATCATATGTCCAGGGCCCATAGGGCCCATTGGATGTCCGCCAGGTCCATGACCGAACGGTGAGCCAGGAGGCATTCCAAATTGTGGTCCACCGAAACCACCGGGACCACCAGGCGAGGCAAAATGAGGTCCACCACCAAATGCTGGACCTGAACTACCAGGTCGACCAAATTGTGGGCCACCAGCTGACGGTGAGCCAAATGGACCTCCGGGACCAGGACCGGGACCATTATATGGTGGTCCAGCTGAATTCGGTGGCGGGGGAAAACCAGCACCGCTTACATTTTGCGGTGGGCCGGGACCAGGTGTCGATGAACCTGATGGTGCTGGTGATGCTGTGTACTGTGGAGTATTTGAGCCAGGTGGCGGACCACCTTGATAACCGCCAACTGATTGATTGCCGCCTGCAGGTGAACCTTGTCCAGCTTGCGGGAAAACTGATACAGGTCCTCCAAATGAATTTGGTCCGGTTGGTGTGAAACCACCGCCACCACCTCCACCACCACCACCTGGTCCATTTACTGGACCATTACCAGGACCACCACCAGGAACTGGCTGATTGTCTGGACCTCCAGTTGGTCCTCCTTTCCAACCAGCCGTCGCATCTTCAAGCGTTGACGGCAGGCTTAATGGCGGCCCCGGAGCCACTCCACGTCGACTTAGACCTGAAAATAATTCAATATAAAAAATTAAAATAAATATTATAATTCCTCCTTGATAAGAAAACATTTCAATTAAATAGATCTGTTAGGATCTCGTGTACATACATTAAATTTTCAATAAATATTCAAGGCTAACATTGTAAATAAAATACACTTATGTACATAATAAAGAAAATATAAACCAACAAAAAGATGTATCTCAAAAGAAAGAAACTTTCATTCAAAAACTTAGTTATTCAATGTTTTAATTTCGACCAAGTTTAACTAGAAAAACTTTTCTTTATCGATGCTATTTTTCATTCATGTATTTAAATAATAAAAATAAAAAAAAAGTAAGAAATGGGGAGGAAAACAACCAATTCAAGGGTGAATGAAATGATGAAAACTTTTTTTAACTATACGGAACAGAACATACGAGTATATGAGATTGTATGTAACATGAAAATAAAAATACAAAAGAACAACAAAACAAACACTATAACCAACAGCAATAAGTAGTATTTGGCGAAGAAAAAAAATATTAAAAATTAAAAAACTGAAGAAAGTTTAGCTGTAAAACTTCTGATGATGATAGTGAACTTTGTCTCTGAGTTTTTGTACATACGAGTATATATATATACATATATACCTATATATGTACTCGTAACTAGTTTAAAGTTATACGGAAAACTTTGTTAAAAGTAATGCTCCTTGTATGTATGCTGAAAAATGTTCACTCTGTTATAATAGTTACTACCGCTGCTCATACTAACATAGTACTCTTGTACTTCTGTTTTTACTACAACTACTGTTATTACTTGCAAATGCTATTATTGTCATTATTATTATTAATTTCTTATAGAATTTTCTTGTTTTTCATTCATCTGATTATCTTCCTTTTGTTCTTTAATTACTATGATGTACTACTTTTGTTCTACAATTATTATTGTTGTTTATTTTTGTCACTTATTCTTTTCTCAAATCACTCTTTTTTTATCTGTACTCATACTGTAATGTTTCTATAAGATTTAAGGTGCCTAAGTGCATATGTACGTAGGTATAGGTTGCGTACGATTATATTATCTGCAGTGCAGACAATAAATAATATCAATTATTGTTTGGTATTGAAGTGTAATATCGTCAATGGGATTAATCGTTCAGTTTTACAGTCTGGAATTAATCATCAATAATTATTCGATATTTTTTATTTGATTATTGATATTTCAGCAAAAGTAAATGTCAATCAAAGATTATTGTATCTAGACCGTTAAGTGATATCAAATGCTGCATTTAAAGATGATCAATATTGACATAACCGAAAGCAGCCCAATATTTATTTGTTATTCAATTCACTATGTGAAATATTCATACGATATTGCATCTAAACACTTTTATATTCATCTTCTAAGAGTTACGAAAATCCTTAAGTCCAATAGATAGTATTTTCTTATAATATTTTGATTAACCAATTAAGAAGTCAAATTAATGTTATCTTATCATGCCTGCTATCTAATCTTTAGATTCCAAAATGATCTCAAGAAATTACATGTACAAAATATAATAAAACGAAAAATACCTTAAAAAATTCCAATGAAGAATCTTGTTTAGTTATTGAAATTAAACAAAAATTTCAGACAGTTACATATATATATAAAAACTTGATATGTGTTGATTTATATAATATAAAAAAGAATAGACTTATGGCTGGGTCATGTGTGAAGAATGGACGAGAAAAGAGCAGCTAAAGTGTTAAGGATTAAAGAAGAGGTAGTACGACAACCCAGGTTTGAGATGTTTGAACTACGTGCTGGAGGATCTACAGCAATTGAAATTAAGAAATTGAAGAGAGATTAATATGGAAAATAAATGCTTATTCAAATCGTGTTGGAGAGGATAGGTTCCTAATCCTAACGTTACTAAAAAAGAGGATAAAGATGTTAAGTTAATAGAGTATGTATATGATGAGATGACAAAACATGAATTTTCTTTATGCATTATACAGTAAAGCAAAAAATCTAAGCTGAAGTAAAATATCTCAATTATTCACTGATTTTATTTGAAAAAATACACATTAAAAATAAAATAAATAAGAACAAAAGTTATAAAATTAAAATTCTCAATGTCAAAGCTTTCATTTAGAGATTAGATAAATTTAATAATTAAAAGATAAGAAATGTAAACTTTTCAAAAACATTTAAATGAATTTCAATTTTTTTTAAATTGCGATTTTTTTTTGTTTTTTTTCAACACAGGAAGGTACTACATGTTATTTGTAGCTAATTTTCAAAAATAAAAACACATTGACGTATGACATGAAGAGAAGTATATGCAGATCATACAAATCTAAAAACAAATTATCAACACAAAGTACTGTTATCTATGATGAATTTTCACCTGAAAACCTATAAAATATATAAGCAATGTTTTTACTTTTTTTTTGTTTTGTTTTCTATTTAAATTTCAATTGTTTTTAGATTTAAGAAAGTAGAAAACATTTACAAAAATTCAAGAGAAAAATTATTAGAAAGTTTGAAAATATCATAGAAAAATAAAAATCAATGAGTTTTCTGGAACAACAGAAGTACCATCTATTAATCTAGTTCAAAAATTTTATTTGAATTGTCTACTTATTATCTAGTAAATATTTGTGCATATGGACTGTGACTGACAATATTGGAATATGAACAATATGATAGCTGAATTATTGTGTATTATATATGTATGTATATGTATGAATTTAAGATTTAAATAAGGTAACAAACAATAATAATAATAAGTGGGCTCTGTAGAAATTCGGTGGGTAAGGAGCGAGCTGGGTTGAACTATCCATTCTGAGTTACGAGTTCAATTTTTGTCATAACATAATTTTACGGTCTATCTTATGATCCGCATGTCACTATAAAAAAAACATTAATACAAAATCATCATAGCCTACTAAATTCATTTGCACAACCGTTCTAGATCTCCAGATTTTCTCTCTTACTAGAAAAAATAATGAAATTGAAAAATTAAATCTAAATTTTTTTGACTTTCCCTATTCCCTATGGGTACCTAAGTAAGTGATAATTTAACTTTTTTTTAGCAACTGCTTTTTGTATTCGTATTTTTTTTTATCTTCTCATCTTGTTCCTAAAAGTCATTTGAAGCTTGCTCTATTATGATTATGAGTATCTACATTTTTTTATTCAGACAATTATACATTCCACATAAATAATCGGTGATTCAGTTAATCGAAACTATACTGTAGTTTAGGGAGAAAAAAAGGAAGGTGATTACATAAAAATATTTACACTAAATGTACGCATTGAATTTATGTATTTTTATTTTACAATTATTATGATAAAATTAGTCAAAATGTTATCTTCACATTATTACAATTTAGATTACACAATTCAATTACAAGTGCCTAATACACCACTTCATAAAAGTGCGTGTAAAATTCTTCATTGATATGAGATGAATACTACATGCAAATGTTTGTATGGTATTATACATTTAACAAAAGCGATTATTTCGAATATAATTACAATATTACAGACATCATCTTTTAATGCTTTCATTTATATTATTATTTCATTCCTTCCTTTCATATATTATTCTCAACTTTTTGTTCATTCTTGAATATTCAACCAAATACAAGTAGTAGGTAAATATATTCTCCAATGTCTTGTAAGTTTTACACCTGTTTACAAGAATCAATAATTATTTTGTGAACACAAAAATCATTTTATATTGTATACATTTCTTTACTATTTTGGATTCTTTTTCTTGTTTAAGTTTTCTTCATTTTCCTTTTTGTTTAAAAATGAATTTTCCTCTCAATTTGAAAAATTAATTCTCTTTAGAATAACTTTAGAAAAACTTTTACAGTATTTCTCGTTACCTATACATAATAATAGATACACAACATTACTACATGATATCTATAGCATTATATTAAGGTTAAGAAAATTTTTAATAAATTTACAGTGACGTGGATAAATCATGGGACAAAAATATGATTGTTTATAATGCTTGTAATTCTACTAGAAAATATAATTCATATTATTATTATTATTATCTGTATATGAACGTAACCAATTGAGTACGTATCGTTGAAAATTTTTATTTTATCGATACAACGATCCAAAACATTAAACTTTGGAATGTTCATTTATAGTTTTTAATGTAATTGTTGCAATGTTGTTAGAACTGTTCTATGCAGAGCTCTAATATTAATTGAAAGAGCATCTTTGGTTTGAAAAAAAAATCGTCAGTAAAAGATGATAAGTAAGGGCCGAAGATTCAGAGAAAGTATTAACAAATAAAAGAGGATATGCTCCACAAGATTGGGATCAAAACCTGGTAATGGTATGGTAATGTCTGTATGATTTGAGAGATTCTATAAAACAAAAGGATCTGATGCCAAATTAAAGTTTAATATCACTATACCTTTATTCAAATAACATAATATTTCATCACTTTTTTTTTTTAATACGGCCCATTATTTTTTAACAGATATTTAATGACATCACACTAATAAAATAATTACTTTCGGAGATAACTAAAATTGAAACATAAGAATTTTTTTTGTTGTTACAATTTGATAAAAAAAAGAATTGTTGATTCTTGAAAAAAATTGTTTAATTATGTCGTAGGCATTATACTTATTGACAGCACTGTATTATACATATGTACATATGTACCAAAAATTATAAATATGTATCCATTTACCCATTCACTTTGTTACATATAATCACACCGTACCTACATATGTATATAAATGCAAAACAAAATTTATGCATTTACACTTTTATATGTTCATAGTATATTATCTATGTATCTGCAAATATTCGTATATGTATTTCAAAAGATTTGTACATTTAACAAATATAAAAGATAATGAAGATAAACAAATTTTTGAAAAAGTTTTACATTAAAGACGACAGGTGCAAAAACACAAACACACATACGTATACACAAAAGTTAGATATGTATATGTTTTTATCTATACGCACTGTATACGTTGGTACCTGTACTTGCATATGATGGTATGTTGTGTATGTGCCTTTTGCAATATGTATATATAGTTTCTGACCTTTGAAATAATGTAAGTATGTACATGTATAAGACACGAATGGAAAAGAATGAAAGTCTTTAAGAAAACTTCAAAAGTTATAAAGCTAAAATTTAACAGAAATACAAAAGAGGAAATGATGTTGATGATGATGATGATTGGTCTGAAGTTTTGAAACTGTTGTACATACGTATGGATAAACTTTAAAATCTATGATTTATACTTAAAAATATGTACATATATATGTATGTAAGTAGCTGTATTTGTATACAATGTAGTAACTGTTTCTAATGTGTTTGTATAAACGTATATGTGCAGTGCAACCATGCATTTTCAATCAACTCTGCTCTTTTGATATTTTAATACAAAAATTATCATCATCACAATCATCCAAAAGTTTAACTAGAAATCTACATTTATATACCTGTACAGGAATTGTGTATAAATGAGTACAGTGATCTCGCGATAACATGAACTACATATAATGTAACAAGAATCGGTTTCTTAACCGAATTACGTACATTTTGTAACCGAATTGTAGATTCTAAAGTGGGAACTATAATCGACATAAGTGACATAGGCTATGACATATATCGTAGCCGAACACAGCCAAATTAATGAGCTGAACTATAATTGACATTTCCGACATTCGTTAAAAATTCGTTTAACATAAGCTCGACATAAGCAGTACGATCGAAAGCGTACATGACATAAGTAACATAAACCATAACCTCATTTTGTGAAATTTGTATTGCTTATGTTTAGTGTTATCTATGTTATTATAGTTAACCAAATGTGACGTTTTAACATTCGTTATTATTTCTCATGTTACCCATGTCAGCTATGTCAATTATGGTTCTACCATAATTGTTGAAAACTTTTTCATATTTGTGTTAATTTACTTTTAAATCTTTTTGATTAACAAGGAAACATTCAATTCTTTGAAAGCTGTTCTATATTAGTCAACAGCACTTGATTACATTTACCTAAAAATTGTATACGAACAAACGATGGTTCGATGTTCGATCGTTACTGTGTGCATACCTCTAATCACTAAAATAAACTCCTTTATGATATACTTAGAATCAACAAATTGGAAGAAAAGACCCAGATTTTAATGAAAAATCTCTATAGTCATGTAATATACGTATATACATATGTAACTTAAAAGAGCCGATTCCAAACAATAGTAAAACACAAATTTTCTGAATAATATTTTTTTAGAATTTCACAAATATGAAACAATTTTTTTAACGTTGAACACTATAGTCATCCTGATATGAGTTTACATTACCGATCACGAGTCTACTGTATAATAATGTTATGCCATTGACTTAGCTAAGAGAAATTGTGTCTATCTGTCTCTACAGGAGATACAAAGCCTCTCTATTCCTAACATCCCAATCTTTATATGCACTCATGTATTTGTAGTAATAAAAATATAAAATAAAATTTTATAACAACACACATATCAGTAGTAAGTTTTTAATATCCTATCATCATATCAATTTTTTTTTTATTTCCTTTAACTTTGAAATATTCTTAATATGTACATACATATGTATGTATACGTACATATACATACATAATGTATCTGTATAATCGAAATTATACATGTCCAAATAGACTTATAAAATGAATGGTTTAAAAGGGCAAATATATAACACTAATACAATACTATTAGCTATAAATTTTTTTTCTTATATGCATTTCATATATATTTATGTACATATATTCAGGATTATGTACGTACATATGTGGTATGTGGTATATATGTACATAAAATGTACACTATATTCTATAGACTTTTGTACTTTTTATTATTACAAAACAACAACAACAAGAAGACATACATCAGATACAATTCAAGCAACAATTTTTCGCAATATACGAGTATATATGTTTATTGCTTTTTATTATTACTTTTGTTTATGTTTTATTATGAATATTTGTATGAAAAAGTTGTTAAAGTATACGTATGTACAACTGATACAACTTACTATTATGTAGGTATACATGTATGTAATTCATGTCCCAAAAGGAACAGCAATAAATGCTTTAAAGTGTGTTGTGCTTTTAATTTTTTTTTTTTTTTGGAATAGTACAAAATAATAATAAAAAAAAAACTTTGATGCATCGAAACAAATCTTCAGGGAGTATTCGTCATATATATATTTGAAAACTATGTACATACGTTATGTACATACGTTATTATCAAAATACATGGTCTCCTTTCATACATTTATGACTGACTTGAATTGTTTAAATATACTAGTAGATACACATAAGTATATGGAATATTCATAAACAAAAAGTACTAGAACACATATATAGTCTGTATCTCATATACTGTGCATACATCATATGAGTATTATTTGTATGTATAGTATATGAAGTGTGTGTGATATGTGCAGGAACAAAGAGCATGCATGTCACAAAAATACTTGAGAATGAATACTAGATTACTAGATACCTATAACATATCGGGAAAACTTTTTCTGTATAATGCATTATGTGAATATGTATTTATCTAGATGTACATTATGTACATAATATATATAAAGTACATAACTACTAATAAATATTATGTACTATAAGCAACAGAATTTATACAATTTTCGACCCTAAAACACCTACCAAAAAACTACATAATCTCATAGAATATATTGCAAAAACAAAAAACTTATACACATGAATATTCTCTATAACTATAAGGATAGAACACAAAGATACAAATATCCTAGTTGTATAAAGTACATATTGAAAATTTTGTTCATAAAACTTCACAATAATATAAAGCAGCAGATAGATATGCATACATATGGAATATTGCATACAAAATAACCGCATATATACATACATGAATAAGATAAACACTTCCATATATACATAATGTATGTACGAGTATATTTTGGATGAGAATTTTTTACATACATACATATATATATATGTTATTGTTGTTGTTGATTTTTGTTAAACGTATCTACTTTATATGTTTTGTATTTTATTATTTTAAAGGATTGAAGAAAAGGATATTGTCGCTAATACACAACAAATCAACAAGTTGAATAACTTTTTAGCCAAGAGGTGTTGTTTAATTTTTATTTTATTTTTTATTTCTTTTTGCAAAATATATTTCCTTCTTATATGTACAGACATTTACATACATTATATATATAAATGTATCTTGTGTGTACATGATTGTGTATCTTCTTCCTTTAAAAAATAATATGTTTATACTATATGAAAATATTTATATTTATTTAATTGAACTTGTATACAGGGTTATTTAATTTGCTTTTCATTTGTAAAATAAATTTTCCTCTTTGGACAAATGAAATTTGCACATCATACCATCATCAACGAAATAGTAAAATATTTTTGTTTTGATGAATTTTTAATTGAAATTAAGGATTTTCATTTCATTTCATTTCTCATTCAAAATGAAAAATATTTTATTTTAAAATTAAATTTTACAGGTAAATCATACATACACAGTTTTTGTTTCTTAATATTTACATACATTATGTATGTAGAACCGTAGAAAAGATTATATTGTCTGGCAATAAGATTTGAATGATTTTTAGTGTCTACGAGTATTATATACTAATGTATATGATGTGTAATTAATTTTTACGAGGATTAGAATGTAAGCTAATTCAACTGAATAATAATTTTTGTGAATACGAAACCAACCATAATGATAATGAAGATGATGCTCTATCTAGAGAATGATCTCTTCAATTTTTGTTTAATTTAAGAGAAATCAAATTTTTTTCAGGAAATAGGGAATTTAAAGTTCGTTCCGTAGAATGCAATCAATGATTAAGGACAAAATTGATTTTGTAAAAAGCAAAAATTTAAGATAAACCTCTGAATAAAATTCAGAACCACAAATATGATGTACATAAATATCCACTCAGACTTTGGAAGTGAAATTGAATATCTGCATATCAAACATCATTTCGTAGATATGCACTTTTGCTTTTAGAACACTCATTATACTTATCATTTTGGAAACACAAACTATACATTATATTATGTAGAAAATAATAGCAGTGTTGAAATTTTATGTAAATTTTTGAAATTTTATTGCATGCTTGTATCGAAAACAAAAGAGAATATAATGTTCATAATAATTATTATGGAAAGGTTACTTAACAAATCTGTGAGTAATAACAATTTTCTAGTAACTGATGTATTTTCAAGAAGTGACATTTCTGTTTTTAAATCATTTTTTCTCTGTGTCAAAAAATAGTACTGCTTAGTGTCTGTTCAAAATTAAACGTGATCAAATAATTAGAATTATGCAATATCTCTCAAAAAATATTGAATTTTGTCTACGTTGAAATTTAAACATACAAAAAGTGTCTAACATTCATTTATGACATTATTCAAGAAATAAATAGAAGAAGAAGACATTGTAAGAATGAAAAACAATTTTTAACGAAAAAATAAAACTACTACAAAAAGACAAAACTATAAAATTCTTTTAGATTGTCAAATCATTTTGTCATCACAGTCAAATTGATTACAAACGTCAAAAGATGAATGGAACCATATCATCGGAAAACAGAAACAAAACAAAAATAAAACAACATTAGTAGAAGGCCAAAATGGAAGGCGAAAAAAAATAAAACTAGCCGTATATATTCTTTATTCTTTTTTAGTCACAATTACAGTTCAGTGTAGATTCAGTAAAGTAGATTGAGATTTTAGAATATTAATATTTAATATATTGTTATATAAACAAGTCAAGTTAATATATAGGTACTTAACTTTTGCTATAACCATTGTGAGATTAGAAATAGAATCTAATTTAAATCTCAATTTGGTGTAATCTTGGTTGAGCTGTGGTGGATTTGGAAAAAGAATAGCTGGGATAGGCTGGTTGAAAAATCTACATTGCATTCTAAATATAAGTTTAATAGCCAAAATTCAAAAATAAAAAAGTGTAAAAATTTGCATTTAAAAGACTCCCTTAAGTTTCTTCTTTTTTAAGATTTTTTTTTTTTTTAAAATATGGAAATAAAAAATTAACAAATTAGTTACATGAATAAAAATAATTGTCTTAAAAAGAAAAATTATGTACATATGTATATGTATTACAAGGATGAAATAAAGAAAATATTAGAAGTAGGTACTAACCTATCATAATTGAATTATAATCCAAAAGTTAAGTATCTTGCGCAATTCACAAATTATATTTTTTATTTTTATAGGTATTATTTTTTACTTTACTTTTTTTTCGGTAAAATGTTTTATTTTATCCCGGTTTTTTTTTTTATCTTTTATTGATTATTTATCTTTTGATTTCGTTTTTTTTTTTTTCATATATACAATTTTGTATTTTTGTACAAATTAACTAGATAAACTAGTAAATAACTAGACACAATTTTATTATAATATGTAATGTATAATGTACGCGCAGCAGTTATGAATTACGTATCCTTGTATTTTTTTAATTTTAAATTTATTTTTTTTTTTTTTTGTTTTCGGAAAACCTTATAATGTTTTAGTAAACTGGATCAAATAAGTAAAAGAATAAAACGATAAATAAAAGAACCGAAACAAAAATAAAACAGGATCCAATAAAAATAAATAGCTGAAATATCCCTTTTTTTATTTTTCAAATATATTTTTTATTTTGTTTTTTTTTTGTATTACATTATTTACATATATGTATGTATAATAAATGTGTGACAGGAACAATTCCTTTTTTTTATTATTATTATTATTATTATGTAGTATTATTTATATATATTTTTTGCATATACCTACTCATATGTTGTATATGTTTTAATGAATGTAGTATTTAAAAAAAGAATATCAGGAACACAAATACATATCTATTATTATATGCACAAAAAAAAAAAAAATTATAAAACTAAAACTTTTTTTTTCTATAAATATTTGTTATATATATATATTTATTTAAATAAATAATGTAGTATTACACACAAATATGATTCACATACATATGTATTATATATGTATTTATAATATATATTCTTATTATTTATGTATATATAGATATTATTATTTTTTCTCAAACACACACGCGCGAATTTGAAATACATACACAACGAACTGAAGGAAGAATACAAGGAAAAATCAAAAATTTAGAATTTTATATTTAAAAAAAAAAAAAAAACAATTTTTGAATTCGACTAAAAAATTGCATCAATATATATTACACACAGATACACACTCAACAAGCTCGTATATTATATGTAGATATATACGAAATTTTTAATTTTCATACATTACACACTATACACATATTTTCAACAACATCTACCTTATACATATATTATTGTGTATGGTAGTGAAGAAAATTTGTGGTAGTACACATACATAATAATACAATAATTGCAAATTTTTGCTACTGTGTTTCATTTGTTTCGTTTTATTTTTATTTATTTATTATTTTTTTAAAATTTTTCTTTTATAAGCACATATACATTACAAAATTATAATTATTATTATCCTATATTATTTTATTACACAGATAAATTTTTGTGTATATGTACAGCAAATTATACATTATTATTGTATGCTAGGTATGTAGTTAAGTAGTATATGAATCTAAGTATAATTCACTCATGGACACTCTGTTTAGAATTTTCTTTTTTTAAATTTCTACTTTTCATTATTTTTATTTATATTTATACTTAATGTGTATTTACGTTTTTAATTCATAATTTAAAATTTATATTTATTTATTTTTTTTTTTTTTTTAAAAAAAAAACTTTTCTTTCATATAAATTTTATAATCATTCAAATGCATATAGTACGATGTGTAAATAAATGTAGATATTTATCGTTGTATTCTGGTGGTGTATTAATAATCATAAATAATAGAGTTATGTGATGATAATGATTATCTAGTATATATCTATCTATACTGACAACAACTGATGATGATGTTTCAATGTTTCTTTATTGGTGATGATCATTATGATTATAAAGAATTTTCTTCGTTTTCCATTTGATAACCATTTTTTGTTTAGACCAAAAATTTTTATCATTATCATTTTGTAGTAAATTTATAAAAATGAAATTATTCATTTTGTTTTTATTTTCTTTTTTTTTGTTTATTTTTTATTTTATCGTTGATTTATATATTATGTATATATATTTTTTTTATTATATTACACAACATTTAATAGTAGTAGTTGTAGTGGTAGGTACATAAATTATTATTATATTTAAACTAAAAACAAAAACATAATAATATCCTTTTTTTTGTTGGTCTCTAGATTATCGTCGTGTACAATTTATAATACATATGTATAACAAAAATGTAGAATATGTATTAAGAGGAATATTTATCATATTATAGTCAAAAGTTATATGTACATATATCTACATTTATGCACGATATTTCTATATTAAAAACAAAACAAAAAGAAATGATAAATGAAATAAAATTAATAAAACTATGGTACTTGGTACTTTAAAAAAAGAAAAAAAAAACATCCTTGCTATTTATACACAAATATGCGTAAAATTTTCGATGTAATTGTAATATTATTTATGTATAAGCAAATACATGTAGAGATGTGATAATGTGTGAGTGTAAGTAAGTATTTATTTAGATATATATTTTTATATATTTTTATTCGTTATAATTATTTCTGTAGGATGTGGAAATAAATTTTTATTATTTTAATTTTGTTTTCTTTATGTATTTCTAAAAAAAAAACTGTTTAAACCATTAACAAATTTTACTTAATTTTATTTTAGGTAGGTATTTCATATTTGTTTTTTTCTTTTTTTTTTTTAGTAATTTTTATAATTTTATATTTTTATTCATTATAGGTATGTATTTTTATTGTATTTTATTATTATAAATGCATTTTATTTTATGTAGTATATTTTCATGTGCGCATGTTAGATTTTTAATATAAAAAGGATTCGAATCCGATACATAATAATTTGTTTATATGCATATATGTACATAAAAATACATTCAAATGTATCTAAATGTATATACTATATATATATATATTGAATATATTGCACAAATACATACAAAAAAAATCCTTACAAATATACATACACGCACGCATACATACGCCATCAATTAAAATGTGAACTTTTTATTATATTATGTACTTGTTCTGTATACTAATATGCTAATATATGCTATTTTGCCAGTACTGTATATGGAGTAAAGTCGTGTTTTTTTTTTGCTTTGATTCTTTTTTAAATAATTTCATGTGTAGGTACCTATGTGATTGTGAATGTTGAACTGTTGGTGTTATTTTTGTTATATTCTAACCTATTCTAACCTTTTAACTATTTAGGTATATGCAAGAGGGCAATATAGTAGTTAAAGAAAACAATTTATATTTCATACATGTATACAAAATGTAGGTATCTACTGTATGTTTAACGAATAAAACTAAAATAAAAAAAGGATATACATAATATATAATGAATACAAGCATAAGATGTATAATATACAATATATTAAATGTACCTATATACTTATATATGTATAAGTGTGTGAAATAAATCCATACATAAGTAAGAAAATTTGTATAATCTCATGAAACATATACGTACGTAGAGCTAACACATCTACTGATATTTACACATGCACACATACGAACCTTATGTGTGTAGTTGGGTTTTACTATATAATTTCAATATTTTTTTCTCTTATTTTTATTCATATACAGAACACAACTACAATTATGTATGTATATCATTTTGTTTTTTCGTATGTGTGTTTAATTTTATGTATATAATTTTGATATGCATATCAAATATGTATGTATATATGCATCTATTTGACAGGATTTGTTTTTTCTTTCAATAATAATTGTAGGTGCACATTTCATCATCATCCCTCTCATCATCATCATCATCATCAAAAAAAAAAAACGTTTACAGCGAATAATAAACATTATGTGATACAGTATACAGTGAATACATAGGTATATACAAAAATATCAAATCAAATAAGGTAAAAAGTAAAAATAAAAAAAAAAAATTTCTCTCTTTTATATTCTCTATTTATTTCGGCCTAATCGTGAATCGTGATTCCCTTATTCCCTATTTTTTTTTTTTTTGTTTGCTCTGTCAGAAGTTACATTTTTTTGTTAAATGCGTGAATACATATTTTTATTTATTCATTTATTTTGTGTTTCAGTTGTATTTGTATTTATAATTATATATGTAAACTTGTGTATGTATGTAAACGAATATATCTTTTTTATTTAAAAAAACAAAAAAAAAATGTTTACTCGGTAACACCACTAATAGGCACCAGCTACCTACCTACCATCATTCATAACATAACTAAACTAAATTATCTGAGTTGCACGGTTGCACTTTTATCATTTTTCTCTATTAATGCATTATTGCATTACATATTGCATTATTTTTATGCATCAGTATCAGATCAGATTTTTATTAATTTCTCTGTTTCGTTTCGTTTCGTTTCTGTTACTTTTTCTCTGTTTTAGGTTTGTTTTGGGTTTGTTTTGCTTTCATATTTTCTTACATTTTTTTTTTAAAAACTGTGTCGGTAGCGGCTAATTTGTAAGCAGAATTTTTGATTTTAAAATCTTTTTTCTTGTATAAAGCAATAAATTTTTATTCTAAATTAATTCGATTTTTATGTGGATGTCTAGATGGGATACAATTTCTACGTTTATCTAATTTGATGTACCAAATGTTTTCTTTGAATTTCGAATTTTTTTTTGTTTTGTATTTAGAATTTTTCCGGTGTTACATTTTTTCTTTATAAGAAGCTGAATTCAAATTTATCAAAATTGTACCACTGGCAACTAGTATGTATAACATAATATCTAATAATAATGGCTACAAAAAACACAATTTGCTTGATACAAAAATAAAATAAAATATTGAAACCTAAATATTTGTGGTCAATTGAAATGACAATCATCATAATATACATATCTTCAAACGACTATATGTTTGTACATACATACATATATGTATATCTATATATGTATGCTTGTTAGTAAATGCAATCTAAATACCGAAAGGTAGAAAATATATTAGTCGTACAATGACATTAGAAATTACTAAATAAATGATACATTTATATGTATATACATTCTTTTTTGTTGATGATAGCTAATGTTAGCACTTTCAAAACGTTGAGTTTCAAGTATTTATTTATATTATTTATTCGTTTTTTTTTTTACAATTGGCAGACATTATAATATCGTATGTGGTGTGTACATACATTCATAAATTATGCAAAAAAAAAAAAAAAAAAAATACTATAAAATAAGAAATAAACTATGAAAAATTTGGAATTTATTTACACCGTGCGCTGTGACGGTAATAATAATAAAAATAAATTTTTTGACAAAAATTAATTTCACAAAAATTAAAAATAGAATATTTGTATGTAAAAGTACCTACATACATATTCATTCACTTTGTATATAGTACATGTAGATATGTACCTTATATGAAAATATGTACACTGTCTGTCTATATGTACCGATATGCAGCATAAATAGTAGTATTTCTCGATTATTTGTGTTCAAATTTACGCAATTGTTTGTTTATTTATTGTTTGTGTAGCATATTAGTGTACACTACATTGGATTTCAAAGAAAATGACACTATTAATCAAGAAGAATAAAACGACGAAGAGGAAGACGAATATAAAAAATTGACAATATGTACATGTAATTAAAGTACAATATATAGTAGAATGTAGAATAGTACTCGTATACGTTACATGTGTAGTAAATTTAGTAACAGATTAAATTGAGAATATTATCATCCACACTATAATATACATGCATACTGATGAAGATAAACAAAAAAGAAAAAAATATATCAGAAATCTATAGTGTAGCGGTGTAGCATAGCTAGAGCCACATATTTACATATAGCGTGCATAAGTAAATTTTGAAAATGTATACAATTAATTGATAGAATAATTGCAAATTATTACGATAATGATTATTATTGAAAATGCATATGAATAATTTCATGTTTTCATATAGGACTTATATGTATGTATTTTTATAATGTTAATCCTAAAACACAACAAAATTGAAAATAAAATTTTCTTAATTTCGAGCTCGATATTCAAATTATCTTTCTTGATTTTACTTGAATGAAATCGAATGATTTTAACTGAAAATATTCGATTTCAATAAATAATCCTTTCGAACTTAGTGTGTCTAGCATATTAGATATTCTACATAAACGTTTATATGTATGTACTAGTACATACATATATATATATATATATATTAGCACATCAATATAAAAATCTGATTAAAATAATAAGTGAGATTAATAATATAGAAAACAAATATTTTTTTGACAGTTAAATATTAAATAAATTTGCAATCGACTATGTACCTACATCTATTTTATTTTTTGAAATTATTTTTGGCTTTTAAAAATAAATTAAACCAGACTAAACCAATATTTACATAGCATAGTGTTCATTCATACATATACGTATATAAATGGGTATTAATGTATATTTTTATGTGAGTTTCAAAATGTTAAAATATATCGCTTCAATGTGAAGTTTAAAATTTTAAAATGTACCCTACTGATGTGAGAGTATTCACATCGTTAGGCACACCTAGTGAAAATTTTCGAAAATTTTCTTGATGCATAAACGGAAACAATGTATCATTGACATTGTATAAGTTTTGCATTTTAATAGCAATACACATTACTGCATCACAACATAATTTTTGATGTTTTGAAACTCACCCATGCACAAATATGTACATATTCTATTTGTAAATATTTAGTGTATTTTTGTCTGAATTAAATTTTTGAAATTAATATTACCTATTTTTTGTATACACGAGTTCATTTCTACATAAGCAACGGATACGAGTTACACTATTAAATGAATGTATACAATATCGAAAAGTGGACATTTATTAATTTGTGAAAATTATATTCTTATTTTCAGCATCATCATCATCATCATATATTAAATACCTATCTATTTGAATTATTGCAAATTTTATTTTCAAATGAATAGGCACTAAATTGAGTATGTAGGTATATAAATACATACAAATACAAGCTGTATAAAAGTATATGTAATTTTAAATAGATGTAATAATTAATTTTTAAAGAAACATTTCATTATGCAGTATGGGCATTTTTTGTGATGCAGCAACAACACAGTTAAGTGTTCAAAAATACATTATTTTTGCATCGATTATTAAATAAAATATTTAATAATGCATTACTCTTGCATTCGATGTTTACCTAAATAAAAGTTAAGTAAAAATTGCATCACAGAATTTCATGATTTAATGATATGTTGTATACTTGTACATTACATATCTAGGTAGGTATATCTTGAAATAGTTCCGATAATATATCATCCAGTTCCAATTCAAAATAACAAATGTGTAAATAATTTATAATTTTTATAATGTTTCAAACGTTCCATAAATGTCGAAAAGTTGTATCAACATCGCAATTATTGTGTATCGTTTTAGTTAGGTATGGTATTACATTTAGTAAATGTCATTCACGACCATGATACCCTTACATTGACCAATATGTAAATATTTTTCAGGATACTAATTCGTCTTTGAATAAGTTTTGGTATGTAATCATCTGTGTAATTATGAGTTTTTTTTTTTTTTATTTAACAAAATATTTGAAGTATAGGTACGAAAAATTAATTACAAAAATCATTTTTTTTAAATGTAACTTTTGTTTTAATTTAATTTTTATTCACTATTTTATTTCAGAAATACTAATTAATTATTATTTCAGCTCAACCTAAGTACATATGTACCCATTTATTTATTTTGACAATTTTATAACAAAAATAAATAAACTAAATAAAATCGAAAAAATATATGTACATTTATGTACGTATATGTTATATATTACAGGCTATGTTCGAATTATATTTTATTTTTTGTATAAATTTAAATTTACTTTATGTATATATTTTTATCATTTTTGTGTAATCGTAACAATAATTACTATTTTTCATTATTATTATTATTATTGTATCAACACAATTAATGGGTTATAAACTCGTACATTATGTAGATATAGGTATATATTTATATTATATTTATGTTTGGTTAATTCTCAACCTTATTTATTATATACATAATATTATTTAACTATGTAAATGTATTATTATTCATCACACACTATTGTAATAATTTTATATAATTATTTTTTTTTTTCTTGTAATTATTTACATTTGCTATATATACATATGCATGTATATATGTACATAAAAAATTATTTCATATTAAGTAGCTAATATTATGTTATATAGTGTTGTAAATATAAAAATATCTAAATAGAGGAGAGTAGACAAAAATTCATCGACGCCATCATGACACAATATTTATATACAGTACACATACATAAAATATATCGGGAATCGACAGATTCGGTTTTCGTTTTTTTAAAAAAAAAAATATATGAAGAATATTTTTTTCTAAAAGAAAAAAAAAATGCGCGCTTACAATTACAACAATATAATACTAGTCCGTTGTTATCGGTTTAACTAGTAGGTTCTCTTATTTATTATCTACACAATAAGTACACAATATAATTTTAATAATCATAATATTATTAATTATGAAATAAATAATGTGTGTACTAAATTTTATTTAATACCTTATATTATATTAGATTTTTTTTTTCTTTTTTAATTTTATTTTAAATCAAAATCTTACTCTTGATTCATATTCGTTTTAATGACATTTCTTATTATTTTGATGTTTATTTTATTAATAAATAATATGTAAATAATAACATTAATGGTGTAGTAATTTTGTTTTGTAATTTTTTGACGTTTTTATGTACTATATAAAATTTTTCCGAAATTTCGGATTCACAATAATTACAAATAATTATTCCTAATTTCTGTGTCACATTTTGTATATATTTTTTTCATAATATTTCATTTTTTTTTTTTGTTAATTTTAAATTTAAAACTATAATAGTACATACACAACACACATTTAATATATGCGATTCTTTTCTTTGACCCGACACGAATGATATTCTTTTGGTGCGCTTTGCGTTGCTTCCTAGCAGCCGCTTATACACTCAAACTTAACTCTTAATATATATTATGAGAAAATATATGAATATGAATATGTAACTATACACAGCATACACATTTACTTGCAACCTTTTTTTTTTCTATATTTGCTATTATATATTTTTTGTTGTTACACACATATTCGGATGTACATATGTATATATGGAATATACATATGTGTATTGAGTATCATATAAGTATATTGTGTATTAATATATATACAATATATATATTTATATGTATGTATATAATATATAATATATTTTATATACATACATAGTATATTCAGAATATTTTATATATTATATCTACAAATTTATATATAGTTGTGTGTAAATAAGTAACACATAAGTACACATAACATTTTTTTTATTTATATACATATATATATAAAATACAAACATTTTTAGTTTAACAAATACACTTATGTTGTTCTTTGTTCGATACATTATCAACATTATCTGCCACACTGCTGCCACCATGTTTCTGGCTTTGTCTTTCATTCAATTTCTCATTTTTACCTATTTTAAGTATTTATTTTTCTGTGTAGTTGTGGTTGTGTGATTTTTTTTTTTTTTTCATTATTTTTTTACTTGTTTTACATTTATAACGTATATATGTACATATATATTTGTCGACGACTTCAAGTACATAATAAAAAAAAATATATATATATAAATATATATAAATAATACATAATACCATATATGTGTAAAGTATGTGTGCGCCGTGTGTACAAGTTTTAGTTCAGTTCAGATTCATCTACATAAATGTATAAAATATGTAATAAGTATATATATATGTATAGATAATAAATTTTATATATTATATTCATTCTCATATGTGTGTACATTTGTTATGTACTCATGAGTATATAATAGCTATATTACATACATTTGTATGAATTATTATTATATTATGTAGGTATATATGTATAAACTCGCAATTATATTTATTATTATTATTATTATTATTATTATTATGTACTTTATTTATATGTATAGCCTCGTGTTATTATATACACGCAGCTCAACAAATATGGTATATACATATTTATATAGCATACATGTATGTATTCTATCGCTCATAGTAAATACATAAAATTTTATAATATATAATACTTCAAGTATAAAAAAAACAGCGGAAAATAAATAAAAAAAAAATGCAAAAGTAATAAAAGATTTATAATATAGGGAAAGATTTAAAATTACTGCAGTGTTGCCACATTACATAAATTCCAAAATACAATTTTTTTTTAAACGAAGCCTCTACAAAAATTTTATATAAGGTTATGTTCAAAAAATGAATGTATCGATACGGTAACACAAATTAGTGTATTACATTTTGAAATTTAATTATATGTAAACATGGAATTAATGCACTCATGAGCTCAGTCAATTATTATTTACATTCACAATTAATTTGATTAT
The DNA here is from genome assembly GCA_951394055.1 of Villa cingulata. NCBI lineage: Eukaryota > Metazoa > Arthropoda > Insecta > Diptera > Bombyliidae > Villa > Villa cingulata. The sequence goes on from OX596019.1 coordinate 46,281,572, forward strand.
TCATATAGGTACATGTAAGTATTTTTTTTAAATTCTGCCTTTCAGAAACAAAACTGAATTTGATTTCTCATCTGGAAAAATTGATATTATTAAAATAATTGTAATTCAATTAAACTCTTTATTTTCGTGAATTTTTTTTCAATTTTTTTTTTAATTTTCAAATTTTTTCATAAGGTAGCACTAATCTTTATGACAATTTTCTGTGCATAAATATACCGTACACATCATTACATACATTCAAAATTTTTTATGACCGACCGTCATCTATATCGATTGTTTTATAACATTTTTGTATATACATACATATACAATGTATAAACACATACCTATCTGTTATATAGATTTTCCATTTCTCTATTTCTATCGCTTCTTCTTTTTCTATTTTTATGTATTAATATAAATACAAAATATAGTATTAGTATATAATATAAAAAAAATATATGTGTATGTATTATTTTTTTTTGTTTTTATTTTTTGAATATTTCTCTTACGTCTACCCATTTTTATGAAAAAAAAAACAAAAATAAAAAAAAATAAAAAAAAAACAAAAAAATAAAACTCAATACCTCTACCCTACCCAAACCCTCTTTAAAACTTCTCTTTGCATAAACACATCAATAAATTTTTATATAACGATCTGCACAACCGCTTACCCTTCACTTCTGTTATTCACATAAAAAAAAAATAACATTATGTTCATTATGTACATATGTATATATATATATATATATATATATGCATACATATGTTCATCTGCACACACATTCTTCTACATATATACAATTATAATCGTAGTACAGTCTATCTTCTCAAACTGTTACTCTTTGGTATTTTTTATTTTCTTGATGATGCACAACATATTAAAATTTAACATTAATATGAGTTTATTGTATGAACTAGGTTATGAATGTGAAATAATCTGATAAATGAAATATATTGCGCACTCTGATTTTCATATACCAGGTAGTAGAGTGGTTTTTGATTCAAGCAATATAATCGATTCTTATAATTAAAAATTCTGATAATTTTCATACAAAATTATTTGATAATTTTTTTCGAACTGTCAAAAATTTTTGTAAAAAATACGGACTGTTAAGTCAAGAGAACCTGCTAACATCATGACTAGAATAATACATATATGTACATACCAATCTGTGTACAGGCACAGTACAGCAGTTATTATAAATAAACTTAGTATATTGTAAATTGTACATCATATTTGTGCGTACACTGTTATAATGGATTTGTAAAATCGAATTTTTAGGATAGAAGTACTGAAAAGTAAGACGACGACAAAAATATTCATAAAAACGAAGGGTGATAGACCATAGGTAAATTGTAATGTTTTATAAAGGACGGGAAGAAGTAAGAGAAGTTGAAAAAAAAATGTATACATATAATAACAAAATAAAAATAAAAAATAAAGAAACTGTTGTAGATATGCATGACGGCAAATGATAACAATAGGGTTACCAGAATGTATATTTCGATTAATTTTAACATGAGGCAAATGCAACTGTAAAAACTTATGACAATGACCCAAATTATTAAATGGTGATAATGTTAATTTGTGTTGCGTTGTATTGTGTGCCTAGTAATTGATCAAAAGTTATTAAAAAAATTTTTATTTCAATAAGATTCGATCATTATAAATTTTAAAAAATATGTGATCTGTTGTATTTCGAATTCGACATAAAATTGTAAATTTTAAAGATTTATTTAGAATGAATTTTATTATTAAATAATCTTCAACGAGACCCTAAAGGTAATTTCAACGACAATGAAATTGAAATTCACAAATAGCTGAACCAAAGAGCTAACATTGTGTCATTGTCATATAAAACCAAGTAAGTAATCGAATGCGAGAACCAAAGAGCTAACATTGTGTCATTGTCATATAAAACCAAGTAAGTTATCGAATGCGAGTACCCTACATAGATAGAGATAGATACCAATTACCAACTGATATTTTATAACTGTCAAATTGTGTCATTATTTAGGCGATGAGTAGGTTTCTGAGAACTGAGAACCGTTAATTTGAATGCTGCAGTATTCGTATTAATTTTTCAATTATTCGTTAACTAGGTAGGTACCTAAATATTTGAAATCAGAAAGAAAAAATGTATTTCATGAAAAATATAAAAAAAAAAAAGATTTTAAATAAAAAATGTAAAGAAAAAATCTTTAAAAAATAAGGATCATGCTACACACAACATTAGTCTATAGACAACAAATATTTTTTACCTACTCATGAAATTTATATTCAATAAAAATAAAAATGAAAATTCAAGTTTAAAAAACAAACGAAAACTAACAAGAAAAAATACATTTATTTATTTTCTTTTTTGAAACATCACCTGAGTGAGATCCAAAAACTTTGAAATAACTAATTTGATTATCTTTTTAATATGAACGAAACGAAACAACAATAAAAAATCACGACACATCCAATAGAAGCAGCTTATATTGCTGCTGGTGCTGCTGCTGAAGTAGAAATATAATAAATGCGCAAAGACACTCTATACTGTTTTATGATGTTAATGTGCAGCAGCAACGAGAACGATAATGAAGACGACAAGACAACGATGCGAAATGCGATGATAATAATGATGATGATCAACAACAAAACAAAACGGACAAAAGAAAGAAACAGAAACAGGAAAAAATATTCAAACATTCAAACGATCTTAGGTTCAGTGATCACATCACTGATCAGTGCTCGCTCAACAAGCACTACTCCATGCCATGCACCATGCACTACTCGTACTCTCTAAAGTCTAAAATCTAAATCTAAACTCTACCACTAGCCCTAGCTCATCTCTACGTCTCTACCTAAACACTACACATGACATTATGCACGATCGGAAATATACTTATGTATATACATAGGTAGAAGATGAAATATAAAATTTTTGAATATAGGTACGAAACGAATACATACCTACTACTTTCAATTTTCAGAATAAAAATAAAAAAAAAAAAACAGTCAAATAAATAAGCAAGGTAAGTATGCAAGATAAACAAACAAAAAATTAAAAAAAAAAAAATAAAAGAATAGAACAGATCAAATAAAAATGTAAAGAAGATAAAATATTTAAATTGTATACATTCAGTAAACGAAATTTCAACATTAATGAATCCTGTTTTCATTGAACAAAAGCCATATAGCATATTACCAAGCATATTACTATCCAGTTTCCAGTTCCCAGTCCAGGACCAGATTCACCATATATCATATGTGATGTGTGTGAGGTACGCGAGTATCTACAATTACAATTCTACATATCTATACGCGTATATCAATTATCTATCTATATTTTATAAAATATATATATAAATATAAAGATACATTATATATATATCTACGTTCCTAAGTATATGTACATTATATACCTACTCATATACATATATATTTATATGTACATCCATACATATTAGGTATATCACATACCACTACCCTATGCATATATAATTATAATAATAATTTTCTACACACAACACAATGATTACTCATAAGAGAAAATACGAAAAAATATTCTCAAGTTCACCCTGTTCAGAATGTGCTCGTTCAGTTTTTTTAATTCCAAAAAAAAAAGTAAAAATAAACTTTCAACACAAAGAAAAATACATATATGCATATACATATATATCCAAGAAAAATAAAATAAATAAATAAATAATTCTAAAAACAAAAAAAAGAAACTGTTATATATATATGTATATACATATATACATATAGGTGTATGCATGTGTGTATATATGTATACATATAATATTCAGGTTTTTTTCCCGGCTAAATTTTTTTTTTCTTTATTTTTCTTTCAGAATTATTCCCATTCCTATATAATAATCTTCTTCTTGTTCTTATTTATGACGCACCAAACACAAAAAATAAGAAAAAAAAAACAAAAAACAAATGAAATAAAAATAAAAAAGAAACAAAAACGACCATAAGAAAAAAAATCAAGTTGTAACAAAAAAAAAAAAAATACAAATAAAAAAAATGAAAATGTGTAGCTACATATATATGTATATTTATAAAAAAAAACTTTTTGTTATCATTTTTTGCTTCTTCTTCTTTTTTTATGTGCATTTCTTTTTTTTTGCCTTTTTTTTTCTTTTGCTACAATTGAATATCCTATACTCTATACACATATATATAAAAATACATATCTATATATATGTATGTATCTATACCTTGTATATGATATATAAACACTTATTTTATTACTTATGCATACACATTGATGTATGTATCATACATACATTTCTGCATATAAAATGTACACGTACATGTATATATATATATATAGAAGGTGTACATATGAATATTATGTATATCTCATTATCTTCTTCTTACTTCCTTTTTTATTTTTTTTACTTTTTATTTTTTTTCATTCTTCTTCTTTCGATTTTCTCTTCACTTTTATTTTAATTTTCTTCTTCTTATTATTTTTTTTTAAATGTGTGTATTAAAGCTATATATTATTGTTTTTTTATGACGTTTAGCTATATGCATATATGTATTTACTTATATCTCATATATTACACATAAATATATAAAATAGTATTATATATATTTATTTACACCTACACTTCACATACCAAATAAACAAGAAAAATATTATTTATATATAAATTTATATCATATATATGTATGAATGCATGTGTGCGTACATATTCACCTCACCACACTAGCATAGCATCATATCAAACCACACTATTCAGTATTCACTATTGACATCGACATATCGCTTGACAAAACATATCATTTCGTGCACTGCACATCCCCACGTACATGATATAGATATAGGTAATGTATGTAATATAAATATAAATATAAAAATATAATAAAAATTTTACGAATAAATACATACAAACATTTTTGTCTATGCGTATGTGTATCAACTGGAACTCTGATTTCTGATACACTGATACATCTCTTTTTGCTCCACTCTGCCATACACTAAACTCTACTTGTACGCGTATCGTATACAACACATAATAAATAATTAATGTTATGTGAAGGAGATTTCTCCATCTCCATCCATATACTTTGTTGGCATGGCATACTGAGTACTGAGCTGCAACTGAAATATATGTGTGTATTTGTGTACAATCAGTCAGATTTCATATTCAGATTCTTCTCTTTCGAATTCATTCATTCCTTTCTGTTCTATACTATAAATGCAGTTTTATGGTTCTGTTCTACCATGTTCTACTATTATGCTTCATTCACAATGTAACGCTAAGTGAAAGTGAAATTTCATGAAAAAGCATACTGTTCAAAATACAAAGCTAAGTTAATTTTGAAATTCGAAAATTTTACATTAAAATTTTGTTTAAATTGACATTTGAAATTCAAATTTTCAAATTCTCAACTGAATTTCTCCATTTTTAAGTGGGAATTTAAAGGAATTTTAGGGAAATTATTGCATTTTTTGTATATTTCCATCTGTTGGTCAATTTCCTAACAACATTTTTGTAATTAAATTTATAGCTTTTGTTAAGTGAAATTGAAATTAGGAATAGAACCTAATTTCACTTTACTTTGGCAATTTCAATTTCAATTAGAGAGTGACGCAGACATATAATGTCGTGTAAGAAAATAAGGAACAAAAGACATATAAATTTCACTTTCACTTAGCGTTACACTATGAATGTTCCTTATTCGTTCTCTATATGGATAGCAGAGCAGAAAGAAATTAGAATTAGAAATACACATTACTCTATTTGTATAATAAAAATTCATATATATATATGTGTATGCATATAAATTCGTATATTCAAATATGCATATGCAATGTATAATTATGTGTGTATTTATTTACATAAATGTGGTGATAGTTTTTTGTACAAATAATTCTTAAAAGAATACACATTTTTTAAGGTTTTAAGAAATATATAAGGATTATTTGTTTTCTTCTTGTTTTCTTATGTGCTGTGTTAAATTATTTAAGTCATTTTCATATATGTATTCTAAATTTCAAAAATTTACATACTGTACCGCGATCAATGAAATGAGAATTGACAACCGAGCAGTGAGCATGTATACATTTATGCAATGCATATGCATGAGCTTGATACAGTTTAACGCATGCATACAGTAACAGTATGAATGAGCAGACAGCACAGCACTTAGCAGAGCAGAGCATAGCTTGTATTATTTAATCAAGAGTGAATGGAAGGTACTAGGTAGAAGTTTTTCAATTCATTTAAATCACCCACCTAGCAATTAAAACAAGAACATTAATGTATACAATAAAGTAGATAATTAGGTAAATGTTTATTTCTTTTTATTTCTATAAATTTATTAATTTTTATGTGGTTCTTAATGATAATCAAATATAGTGTTGACGAGTTGGCAATTAATATAAATTCATAAATATTGATTTATAAGCAGTCGTGAAATTTCAAATAAAATACAAAATTGTAAATTTGAAAAAATTTTCAAAATTTATAAAAAAATATTTATAAAATAAAAAAGATTAAACGAATATTCCAGACAAAATAAATAGTTCACCCTGTGTGTACATGTGTACATACATTTTGGACTTTATGTATTTAGAAAATTCAAGAGTACATTGTCATGGAAGAAAAATGTGGAAAAAAATTCACAAACTGATTCCACTTCCACTACTTACTGTTTACAAATTTCACACTCAGATGGTTCTGTATACCTTGCTAAAACTTTCAAAAATTTACCAACTGAAATTTATACTCAGTTACAAATTTTAAACGTTTTAATGCATTTCCGAGATAACCTTTTTAAAAATTATTCGTAAACATGTACAGTTCTTGTCATAACTTATTACCATTTTCAAATTCCTATAATAATACTAATATGTATACACCTTTTCAAGATACGAATTGCATTTATTTTGACATAAAATAAACATCTCCAATGGTTTTTCTTTAGTCTTCTACAGAATTCCAGCTAAAATCTTGTAGTAATAAGTACATATAATGATGACAATAGCCTTTTGTCAAATCTCTCCTTAGTAGGAGGGATCAACAATTTTTTTTGCTAAACACTCGCCTAAACTTGCTCCAATCAATCCTTTTAGAGATGGGGACTGTTTTGGACTCGCGGTTTATCGTGAACAGAATCCATCTATAGTCCGAGAAGGATCTTTCTGTGAACACTCTCCACTTTTGTATATCTATGTTGTATGAAGTCAAAGTAATGTCTAACACTTCTTCCCAACCCAACCATTGAAGCTGTCCGTACTTGGAAAGACAAAGGTTGAGTATTTCCTCTATTACTTACCGACTAAATTATTGTTAGTAATGAAATCATAAAGACTCACCTCATTATTTTCGGTGCTTTCCCATAGTGTCCGCATCACACCCAGCAAACATTTTGGTTTTCTTTGATGTGACGTCTCTGATTATGTCTGTAAGAAGTACTGACAGTACTTCTTCGTCATGAGGTAAACTTCCTCTTCCCGTGTTGTCTCTAGCCTGACGATGATTACATCTCTGGAACTGAAATGTGGACAAAAGAAAGCCGTAATGCTTTTCTTGGTTTAGATGCAACTTCTTGGCTTACCTTCACTCGCTGTATATACCTATTGTAAAATAGGTTATATTTTGGTTGTCTAAACCCATGATAGTATTGTCCTTGACCTACGGTTCTTGGACGAGGTCTACATTGATGTCTTTCTCTCTTATGAAGAATCAGATTATCTGAAGCTACTCTTAATACCATTTGCAGACGTTTTCATTATTTTTTAAATATTAAAAATATAAAAATATAAAATATATACATATGGTGTGAGCTAGGAGAAGGCGGGTTCACCCGACCACTCTCTAAAATAAAAATATGATAAATAAAAACTATTGAATACACGCAACATAACTAATAAAAAAATTTAAATTGCATTAGATAATTGAATTAAAAAAATTGAAGTTTCTATTATCTTTTTTTGTGATACTAGTTCAATTTTCAATTTTTTATTTTACCAGTCATCACGATTTTTTTTTTTTTTTTTTAAATACCATAAACCTTAATACTAAATTTGTTATTGGTGATATGAGATCAGAATTTTTATAAATAAAAATGTCATTCATAATTATCCAATTTTATATTTATTTTTTAAAAATAGATTCCTAGATTTTTAAATATATTATTTGATCACATTTTTAGCAATGATACTCTATAAATATGATAAATATAAAGCAAAGATAACGGAAATTTGCATTAATTCATTATTTTCCGCTTGACTGCTTGCTTATATAATTTTACGCCATCTATACACGAGCATTGCATCATGTTTAATATTTTTCATGTTTAATGTACCACCTGAAAGTTTGCATTTTATTTATTTATTTACTTTTAATATCTATCGTTTTAACGACTTTTCACTGATTAAATTTTCAATATCAGAGAAATATGTACCATTGTTATAATTTCCTTTTATTACACAAGTTAAGAGGATCACAGGATCATCATAAAACAACAATAGACTTTGTTCTATTCTATGTCAATTTTTTGATTTGAATATTTTGATTGAATACGCGAAACGTGGCGAAACATAACTAACAAAAAAATTGAAATTGTATCAGTAATTTCAGTATACTCTTCCCTATCGAGCAAAATTTTCTTCGACTTCGAAATTCAAAATATGTATTAGAATAGCATTTTTTAAATTTTTTGTTTTTTTATTTTTTTTTTAAATTTTTCATTCAGATTGCCTCATTATTAGTAGAAAGTAACGCTACAAAACGTACACATTAACTACACATTTATTTACAGATTTTCTTTTTATCCCTTTTCTGAAAATTTTCAACAAAATAAATTCATTTAACAAGTGCATACATGAATGTAATATTTACAAGAATTTTACCTTGTACATACGCACTATTTTAATTGTATGTTTTCTTTTATTTTTATTTTTCTATCAAAAGTTGTTAAATAGCTTATGATAAAAACTTTACGTTTACAAGAAAACAAAATCATAATTTGTTTCTTTTTTAATATCTAAGTGTCTATTTATTATGTATTTGTTGGATTGATAGTAAATTTTTGTTTAAAAAAAGGGTAAAAAATAAAAAAAATAACCAAAATAATAAGAAAACCGCGTTATTGGGACTGCATGCTTTTACCAACTACATATACAAACCTTTGTATGCATATTTGTACACGAACGCATATTTCTAATGTGCAATAAAATATCTAGCATATGTTCTACTTGGCTGTTCGATAAATCTTTGTTCTAGATACATTTTTATAAAACTTGGAAATAGAAAGAATAAGAATAAGAAACCAAAACTGAGGAATATGGTGGATGAATGTGACAGCAGGTCATACCGTATTTCTATCAATTTAGCTATTATACATTGCTTCTTTATGAGGTGATGAGTTATTATGATTAAAATGAAACGCGACATTCATTTGGCAAAAAAGCTACCTCACTTAAATTTTCCATGTAGTGTAATTTTTTCATTCACTTTTTTCCATTTTTCTAAAACTGTCAAAATTTTATTTAAAAAAATACTATCAAATAAGAACTAATTGATGACATTCAAAAAAAATTCAACATGTAACCTTTTGACAGATCATTTTTGCCGAAAATTAAAAGAGCGGTTGAATTTCGAAATGATATTTTTGGTTTAGACCAAAGAAAGATTTATCGATCAGTCTGGTATGTACATTGATAAAATATTCATATACATATTATGCACTTATACATATTTATAGTTTTATAGTTGTTTACTTTCCAAATTTTATGCAACCATTACTAACTTATATATGGCTAATAATAATAATAATAATCTATCGTATGTCATTTAAATTAGAATTGTAAATTCTATACAGAATTATTAGAAAATCTTTATTAGAGAAGAAAAAAACTATATATAAATTTGTTGTTTTTTTTAAGATAAATGAAAAATGAAAGAAAAAATAAAAATTTTTTGCACATGCAATATATGAACATACTAAAATATACATAGTGAAATAGAGAGAAGAAAGAGAGGGAGTAATAGAGTAGATTAAAATACGTACACATAATGTTAAAAAATTAATTTAGGTACTTTTTTTTTTCTTGAATTGTTATACAGCTCCCCATTAGTCTTTATGTCTGTATGATTTGTCTAGTGTAATACATTAGTATTAGATACATATTTGATTTTTTTTTTTTCGTTTTTGAATAAAAAGTACATACCATAATGTAAGTATACATAAATACGTACACAGAAATATGTTGTTGTAGGCATACATAATATTTTAAAATAAATTTGAACATTTTATATTTTGTGTATATTCAAAATAATACTTAGTAAATTTTCAATAAATAAATAAATTAATAAATATATGTGCGTATATCATTTACGATAAATGTGTTACTATTTTATATGTACATTATATACATACTTATATTAGTATATTACATTATAAATGTACATATATATGTACGTATATAATGCGGTTGCACCCAAACCATTATTATTTTTATATTATAAAGTTTTAGATATATTACCACCATCAATTTGACTTTCTTTTTACCAGTCAATTTAATGTTAGTCAACTTAAAGTATATCTACATACAAACATATACAAATACTTACATACATATATATTTACTCTATATCGTATGCATACACATAAATAATCGTACATATAGATTTCAATCAATATAGAGCGCGTTTTATATATCATTCATTATAATATCACCACCAAAATATAGTAAATTATATGGTATATGTGCACATGCATACATATACATATGTATATTCATAAATAAAATTAATTCATTATGCTACAAAATACTTATTACTAAACATACATGCATATACGCATATATTACAAATATATGCGTACTATGTGGTACTATATATGTATATATGTATTATTTTAAATTGTAGTTAAAAATTTTAATAATTTTAAGATCGAAAAAAAAATTTAGCAAAAAAAAAAAGGAAAAGAAAAAGAACACTTGTGACGTCATTATAATGCATTTTTATGTACATACCTATATAAAATATAAATCAATGAAATATAATATGTAATGTAATATTAATAGATATCTACATACATTGTAAGTGGTGATCAAATTATAGTCTATTCATTATATGTACGTGCATATATATTTTTTTAAAAAATCATACCTGTCATAGTATTATTTTCAAATACCCTTCAAAATTGATATTTCTTTTGAATTGAATTTAACAAAATTACCACGGATAGAATTTAAGCCAAACGAGCATTTATTGTGCGTAGAAATCTTACAGATTGAGCTTCAGAACATCTTGAAATAGATCCACTATTATTCCATTGAAAAATCATCATTTTTGTTAAGCGATCATCAAGATCATGCATTGTCTAATTTAAGGATGGTAATAAATCATCGTTAAAGATTATTAACGTTCTAGAAAAAAAAAAAAAAAAAAAAAACAAAAACAGTAACAACATATGAAACTATAATAATAGATTTGTCGTTTGAAAATTTGTAAGATCACCAAAATTTGGCTACCAAGATCATGCATCGATATGACTCATTATATATTTATAACAAAACCATAAACCTTAAAAATGATATCAGAATTTTTATAAATAAAAATATGTAATTCATAAATAATGTAGATATTTAAAATATGTTGCTGTCATTTGATCACCCTATGATTTTTCGCATCTATAAAAAATTTAGATTGTGCATTATATTATACATATACGTCTGTATAATATATACTACATACATATATATATTATATTATGTAAGTATTTGACGATCATTATTTTACAAATTTATATACATACATATGAATATGTACAGTAAGTTGCTTTTTATAGTTACTATTATTTTTTTCTGTCATTTTTTTTTTTTTTTTATTAATTGAATTTTGTATAAGAGGCGCAACCTACGAAGCCTACGGGACAATATTTTGAAAAACGTATAAATACTCTGGAATTAAATGAATACGAAGTAGATATATTTAAGATCAAAATACATAATAAGAATTTAAGAATTTGCAAAAAAAACTACAGTACAGCGAGTATACATATTATAAAGATCACAATTAACAGTAGTGAAATCAATTTTATTATTATCAAATTATAGAATTTTTTGTCTAAATTTTAGATAATCAAAAAAAAAAACATATTTTTTTTTGTTTTTAATTTACACAAGTTCAAAGGATAATAATAAAAAAACATGATTAAGGTACGTCAATAATAAAATTAATATATTGAATTGTGTATTATAAAGAATAACGTGTACAAGATAATTAAATTAAATTAAAGAAAAAAAAAGTTTATAATCAAACAAATAATTACATAAAGTTGAATAACTTCATTATTTTTGACATTATCTGAATTGATAAATCAAAATATAAAAGGATATTTAATATTGTTTATAAGTGCAATTTTGTGTTTTAAACAAATAAAATTTATTGCATTATTTATGAAATTTATTTATTTATTTATTTTTTTTTTTTTTTGTATTAAAAAGGGAAAGGAAAACAACTTTAATTGAAAACGAAAAATAAAGACAAATATGTAATTAATTAATAGATAAAATTTATTTTAAAATTATTTCATTTTTTATTTTTGAATATTTTTAATGTTTTTAAAACGCTAATTATTTATAAATTTTGAAAGTGATTGAATATGATCTTTGAATACTAATTTTTTTAAAATATGCATTATCTTAAATAATATCGTGATAGATAGCGGAGACTTTTTTTTTGGAAATTTATACCCTAGTAGGATCTAGTAGGTTAAACACGTAATAATCAATAAAAATTTTACCTTTAGCTTTTTTTATAATTTCAGAGATATACGATATTTTTTGTTGAGTTTATAATTGCTCACACCTCACAGTACTGTAAATTTGTATTGAACAGATAAAAATATAAAAAAAACTAATTAGTTCAAGAATAATTCATTAATTTTAATTGTAAACATTTTAAAATGCAATTTTATGTTTGCTTTTATTGTAAATTTTCACAAGCCTTATAAAGATTGTAGTTTTTCTTTGAAAAATTTCATTTTATTTCAAAATTTTTGATTTTATTTTTCGTTAAAAAATATAAAAATCTGATGATTAAATAAACCATCAAAGTTGATGTTATATTTCTATGAAATAAAAAAATCAAAAATTCTTGTAAAAATTAAATATAAATATTTAAATGGTCTTATGTAGAATTTGTTGTAATTTACGATTTTTATAAAGGATATTAGTAGCTAATTGAAAAATATTTTTAAGAATGAAATATCAAAATATAAAATTCATAATAATTTCATGTAATTTCTCATAATTTAAAATGTTTTCGTTTTTAAATTTCAGTTAATAATTTTCATCAGTGTTTTCATTACAATTGGATATGCATATGAATTACCTGCAATTGCAACACAACATCAGAATACATTTCGTACATTTGGCAATTTAGGACAAGTATCAACATATTCAAAGACACTTGATACACCATTCTCGACAGTACGTAAAGCTGATGTACGTATTAGTAATCCGGGTATACAAACAATTGCATCACCATTTGGTCATGCAACGTATGCAGCACCAGCATATGCTCATGCCGCATATCCAGCTCCAGTTGCAGCAGTAGCACATCATGTACCAGCAGTAGCTGCTTATTCCCATCCAGCTGCTTATCCCCATCCAGCTGCATATCCAGTTGCTAAAGCTGTAGCAGCACCAGCAGGATTATTAGGAGTTGCATATTCAGCATCACCAGCCGTTTCACATATGACATACACAAATGGTTTAGGTGTCAGTTATGCATGGTAGAAATTATATGGATCCAAATCAAAATAATATCACATACATGTGTTAATTACACTGAAAAGATATTAAATGATGAATAAATTTTAAATGATCATCAATCATCATTATCAGTACATTCTAATATGAATACATATATATTTTATTTTCGAAACGCGGTCAAACATTGTCAAAATTTATACATTTCTATAATTTAATTTAATTTAATTATTATTTTAACTGTTAAATAAAAAAAATTGTTGTAGCAGGAAAAAAATTGTTTAGATTCATATGATATATGATACTTTAAAAGTTGGATACTTTAATTTTCTGAACTACCACTATTATCTAACTATCTACCTAATTTTCTGAACATTGTCCAATGCCTTATAAACATATTTTTCTTTCTTGAAATATCAATTTTAGAAAATTGCATAACAGTCGGGTATGGTCCTTGATCACTTCAAGAATATTTTTTATCAGTTTTCGAAACTCATTATTAGTCTACAGCTTCCTATTCCGGGACGGCGAGACGATACAATTGGATTTTGGGACCAAGCCATGTTTGTGGTACACACCATTTTCTAGTAGTTTCGATCTAATTACTTTCATTTTTCAATCATGAACGTTTTTTTATTGTTTTTAGCGAACTTTTATTTTATTATTTATTATTTAGAGTTATTCTTTCTTAGGTCTCTAGACATTTTCTTCTTTTTCCGTACATTGTGAAGAGGACTGGTTTTATTTCTTGAGTTTTTTATAAAGAAATCACTTTAACATACTGGTATACCAATTCAAAGTTCTTCAAACTATGACCAAATATTACCTACACTTTCTATCTATTTCCTGAGAGCTGAGATTTCTTTTTATACTATCGACTGTAGACTGTTTTGACAGCTACACCCACCGTAAGGATTCAATTAAAATTAATCAAATATTTAATTCGATTTTGTCAAAATATTTAAATTTCAATTATGCATGTAACATGTTTGAAAAAGATATATTGAAATTCACTTCTGAATTCGATCAAAAATTAAATGGAAATTAATTATAGACGCCCACTAAACGTAACAAAAATGCCTACATTCCTTTAGCCGACATAAAATTATAGTATGATTGTAATGTTATTTGTATGAAAATTTACATTTTCAAATTGACAGTTTAAATTTTATGCATTTCTTACAAGTAATACATAATTATTTTTGTCTGCACGTCTAAATACTTTTGTTTATTGAAAGATATTTTTTTTTCTTGGTTGGAATTGATTGTAAAAAAAAATTACATTTTTTTGTTTTTTATTTTCGGAGTAGTTGCAGTTTTTTTTAACACAATTCAATTATCTATAAATGATTAATTTATTAAGCCGTCAATTGTACGTATATATGTATAAAAATTCAGTTTTTTGCATTAATTTTGTAGTTTAGAAGTTTATTATTGTAGATATTAATAATAAAAATGGTAGTAATAACAATAATTAAATTTTGGATTGTTTGTTGAAGTGAACACTAATAAATATTAGCTGTTAGTTGAAATCAAATTATCCAATTAATAATAAATTTTGATAAATGATTTTAAGTTACATACATTTTTTGTTTGTTTGTTGGTTTTGTTTAAACTATTTAATAAAGTCAAATAGTTTATATACATGTGAAGTCTGAAGTGTATACGAATGCCAATAAAACAAAATAATTAGGTACATAAAAATGTTAGACGGTAACTCTTTGAATTATGTACTCATTTTTTGTGTTATATAGGTTTACCATGAAATAATTAAAATTTAGAAAAACGACAAAATTAATCATGTAATCTTTTAAAGATTAAAAATATGTACAAAAGTAATAAAAGCTTATACTAATTGTTTTATTTGATTTATAAAATATTTTTCATTTATCATTACACACCTTTACAAAATTGAAATCAAAGCATTATACGAAAGAAAAAAATGTAGCAGACAAACGAGTCATATAAAAATGAACAATATCATCATCAGCTCGACAACTCGGTATGGTCCAAGATGCGGTGCCACTTATTATACTTTGACTTGTAACGCTTGTAACAGCCCTTCAGCTTCTCACCTTCCCAAACCTAATTGCTCTTCAGTCACCGGATCTTCGGCCTTCTCCACCCTCTTTTGCTATCTGAAACATACCATAGGCATAGATATAGCACTTTATTCATCACATCATAGTTCACTTTCTTCACAGCCTGTCTAAGCTTTCTGAGCCTTTTTTTTTTTTTTAAATCTTTTTGATCTTTCTCAATTAAAAGGCATTCATTTTCATTGTGACAATACCAATTAATTCTTTGAGGTTTTAAGTACCATGAGACGTTTTTCCCATTTATGATTCATGATTAAATAAAATTCTAGATATCCTTTATTTTAGATTCGAATAACTTTCTCCATATTTTTCTTTTAAATGTGGTCAGTTTGGGTAAGTTTATGCTAGCTTTCCTGAATATCTCATGCTCTTCGTTCATACGTCATTTTCTTGGATCGCTCCAAATTTACGATCAACTACCACACGGCTTAATATCTTGTGTAACAAAATAAATTTCAATTAAAAAAATTAAAAAAAAAGAACCAACCAATATGTAAAATTTAATTGCTATAGCAATTATTTAAAATAAAATGGATTATAGGGGCGATAATGTTAAGGACAATATAAGAATATAGGTCATTTAAATATATTGTATATTTGTACAGTATGTGTTTATAAAAATTTTTATCCATAAAAATAAAAATAAAAAAAAAAATGGGAAACATATACACATCATGTTAATACATGCGTACTTATAAATATACATGTAAATATTTTTATATTGAAGATATCATAAATACTATTATAACTAGCTAGGTATGTCAGAAGTCAGAATTATAACAATTTGGTTTTACAGAAAAAAATGAAAGTAGTTCGACAACCTGCCCAAAAAAAATTGAATACGAATGAAAAAAAAATTCGATAAATAAAAATAAATTAATGGTTTTATTTTTTATATTTTTAATTTTGGTTGTTGGATTTTATTCATTTCGATAAATTAACATTCATTGATATACGTATATACATGGCGGCATACACATATGTACTTTTATATTTTAGATATGTACGTAATATATTTTGTTATGAATTTGTATTGCTTTATACGATCGTATCATATTGTATAAGAAAAAATTATTAAAATACTCGTACATTCATTACTTTTGCTTACATTACTTATTCGCATATATGGATATACGTATACATATGTACGTATATGTGAACATAATAAGTGAGTGAGTGATAACATATGTGTACGCACATATAAAAAAAAAATGGTACATTACACATTTTATTTTTGTTTGTTTAAAAGAATAAAAAAAAAAGTACGGTTTTAAAAGATATTATTAAAAAGTATATTAAATGAGTGAAAGACATTCCCTAAAATTTGATCTTTTTTTGCAGTTATCAAAGGTCAGTGTTGTCGTTATTATTATTGGGACATATGTATATGTATGAACTCGTATACCTACATAATATACAAATATAATGATATAATATATTATTAAATAATTTAAATGGATTTTAAATGGTAACCACCCAAAAAATAATTTTGTATAAAATCCGTTTGCAAAATTTGTATAAACATCAGTATCGATCACTTCATCATCAAGTGAGCAAGCGTGCATTTTCTTTAAAAGAATAAACTAAACTGTAGAAAGCATTTTTACAAATATCTTTTCATAGATAAATTAAAATAAAATCAATATTAAAATATATATAAAAATGGCATCAAAATTAATTGTATTCTGTGTTTTAATTGCTGCAGCCAGAGCTGGTAATTTGTTAGCTCCTGCTGCATATTCATCAGCACCAGCTGTTAGTACAGTGTACAGTTCATTATCGGCTCCGGTAAAATCTCTATCATATGCAGCACCAGCAGTTCATTCAGTTCATGCAGCACCAGCAATTCATGCAGTTCATGCAGCACCAGCAATTCATGCAGTTCATGCTGCTCCAGCAGTAGCAGCCATTCATACAGCTCCAGCAATTGCTAAATATTCTTCAGCACCTGCTGTAAGCACATCATACAGTTCAATTTCTGCTCCAGCCGCTCATTTAAGTTATGCCGCCGCTGCACCAGCTGCCCATCTTAATTACGCCGCTGCTGCTCCTGCTGCCCATCTTAGTTACGCTGCTGCTGCACCAGCTGCCCATCTTAGTTACGCTGCCGCTGCTCCAGCAGCACATTACACTACTTATGCTGCCGCTGCTCCAGCTGCACATTACACAACATATGCTGCCGCTGCTCCAGCTGCACATTACACAACATATGCTGCCGCTGCTCCTGTTGCTAAAACTTTGACATATGCTGCACCAGCACAAGCAGCTGTTGCTCTTCATACACCAGCCATTGGATCATCTAGCCAAAATATCATTCGTTCTTTCGATGGAACTGTCTCACAACACGCCAAAGCTGTAGATACTGCTTTCTCCAGTGTACGTAAATACGATACTCGTGTCAATAACAACGTTTACACTCCAGCAATTGCAAAAACTCTTACATATGCCGCTCCTGCTCAAACATATTTAACTACTAGTCATGCTGCACCAGCAATTTATGCAGCCCGTGCTGCTTACGCTGCACCAGCCGCCATTCATGCTGCTCCAGCCACCGGTTATGCTACCAAAACAGTTGCATTCTCACCAGCATCATCTGTTGCTCATGTATCCTTTGACGGATATGGAGCACATTATGCTTTCTAAATTATTTACAATAAATAAAAGTGACAAAATGTAAAATAAGTTCATATTTTTGCCAATAAATATATTAAAAAAGTGAAAAAAAATTCTTTTTCATTTTCATTTATTTTCTGTTTCATAAATTTTCCAAGCATACATACATTAAATAGGTTATTACATAAGAAGGATGCTGATTTGAAAGGTGAAAACCTTGAAAGAAAAAATTTATTCATTCGAAAGAGAAAAAAAAGCGAGTAAAAAAATGATCTTTTCATTATACAACCACAAAGTTACATAATTAGGGCGGCTTCCTTTTATAATGGACGATAATTCATTTTAAATTTATTTTTCTTTCTTTTATTGTCGCTGTTGCTTGTTATTATATTCGTCTCGTATCATCGATCAATTCACATTTTAAATGTTTTTTTCATGTGCATAATATACATAATACCACATAATACTTATTCTTATATAAAGTGGAGCAAATTATTTACAATTTCGGTTCATTTTCTTCACAGCAACATATACAATGCAAATGCAATATGTGGTAAATTAAGCAAAAAATTACAAGAAAAAAATGAAAATTTCTGTAAGACCTTCAGACGTCTTTTAAATTGAAATGAAAACTAGTTTATTTAAATTTAAAAAAAAAAGGGAAAAGAAAAGAAATTTCATTTTTTTTTGTACTAAATATCGACCTTGATGGAATTTATTACGTAATTTATGGATGCTTTGTAATTACAAATATTAGCTGATCTGATATTTTTTTTACGTTTACGACGATACAACTGATACCTATAAAAAAAAAATTGGATCATAGCATTACTTTATATAATGTATATTCGGTATATACATTATGTATTCGTATGTATGTATAATTTCAGTATCTTTGGTGGTATCCACCAAATCCACAAATCAGTGGACATGAAATAAGAACTGGTTTTTCTTTTTTTTGTTTAAAAACTGTATGCAAGTTGCAAGTACCCATATGTAAGATGTATACTTGTACGTGCATAAGATGATGATTATAATTAACGGGTTAATGCTGTTAAATTGTATAATTTGTTACATAATTACCACGCCATTGACAATTATAGGTTATTTGCAGGAAATATAATTTGCACAACTTTAAGTTGTGCTATAAATGTAGACTGTAAAGTTAATAATTGCCATATAAACAAATTGCCATATATTTAATTGACTATACATATAAGATTTAGATTCTATTCAATTGAACATTAAATGTAAAATTGATTTGAATTTTTTAGATAATAAATCAGATGCAGATCCTTTTAAAAGACGAAAGTTGAGTATGCAGCTCAGTAAATACAGTACAGGGCTGTGAATCACATGATGTACTGATTTCGATTCCCTATATAGATAAGCAAAAATGGAGAAAATAATTTTCAATTTTATTTCAATTTATATTAGCATCACCTCTAAAATTATTACTCAGTTTTGACTGAGTATCAGTATGCTGCAAAAAGAAACTTATAGATTCTGATTCGAGTCTTGTTGCTCCATTTATCTAAGTCCTATTATTATCATGCAATTGAGTTTGTTTCTCTATAGGTAATTTTTATTGCCAAACTTTTTAACACACATCGGTAATTTTTAGGCAATATTTTATCTTCACGTGTTATCACCGTGTTTGGTTACAAACATTTTAAAAATCATCCTAAATGTGTTTGTGATACTTTTTGACATTCTCATATTTATACGATTTTCTTGTAAGCTTCCTTGGTCATATTCCTATTTATTTATTAACTATAGAATAAAGTCATGAGATCTGTGATTCATACTTTTTTTTTTTAATAAGGAAAAAGACACTTTTCCCAATTGAAATTGATTCTATTCCTTGCTGAAAAAAGTATTCTAAAAAAAATATTTCTGAAGCGACTAATTAATCAATGTTTTAACGTTATCCTCATCTACATATAGAGACTCAATTCTAAAATGAGTGTTTTAGTATGCTCCAAATGGTAAGAGAAGTCGGAAAAGGCAGAGGATAACTTTTAACTAAAATTAGAAAATTTCTAAAATTATATTTCCTACATTTTTTAAGAATTCCAGAAATAAGAAATTTGATAATCATAAAATTGAAAATGAAAAATTCTAAAATAAATCTCTCTCCTACATAATTTCAATTTTATCTAAAATCGAAATAACTTATATTATCATTATGTCAACAGCACCATGTAGGTAGCTTCGAAGTGAAATTTTAACATTAAATTGACCTATAAATAGTATTATAAACTGCAACATTACGTATATTAAAGAGGAAAAAAACAAAATAAAAATAAAATATAGTAAAGCAAAACATTACAAATAAAACTCAACCAGATTAACCAAAACAAAAAAAAACACTTCAATTATTTTCGATTTTATCGAGTTGTTATACGCAAAAAACCAGAATTACAAAATTTCAAACTGATAAATTGTTGACACAAACTGAATCGTAAATCCATTATACAATTAAAATATGTACATACATAAATACGTTCAGGTACAAGACAAAAAAAAATTCAAGACAAAAAAATATAAGGCGGGGCAGGATAAAGTTTTGCATTGTATACACAGAGTATATAAAAAATTGAAATGAAAAAATCAAAAAAAAAAAAAATCAACGAAAAAAATAAAATAAAATTTAAGTGAAAAAAAAAAGAAATGAACAGTAGTTATATGATTTAATTTGCGTGTCATAATTTCACGCGTTACACTTTACACTTTACTTTTAGATATAATTTCTACTTTTGTGGGGGAGATGATAAACACTTTTTTTTTTGTTGCTGTCATTTTTGGGGATGTAATGCAATTTCAAGATGCACGAAAAGAAATGCAATATTTTTCTTTTTTTTTTTAAAAAAAATTTTCATAATCATATAAAAGGATGAAAATTCTTCAATTCAACATTAAAATAATTTCCAATTTTCTTACGTATTCACATAAAAAAATTTCTTAAAGTTTTGCAGTAATATTTTATATCTATATACATTCATAAATTCAATTTACACATTACGATGTCATCATCAAAAATCATTGTTTTAATTTATTTCGTTCTAATTATCACATCAACTGTACGAAATGAATTAATTAATTCCGTGGGACAGATTCTATACGATACAGCTAGCAGTTCAAATTCAAATATTCCAACAACAGTGGCAGTGAATTTTTTACATCCAGCTGTTAGTGGCAGCAGCAGTAATCATCATAAAGTATTCCATCGTAGTATGCCGGTGACACCTATTCATTTTCAACAAACTGAAACCATTCATCATCATAATGGAGCTCAATTTCAAACAACCGCACCTTTAGCAATTACCACCAATGGTGGTGGTGCTTCTGCAATGATTCAAACTCACATCGCTCCAGTTACTGCAACAACATTACAGCATCATCATAATGTGGCTGCATTAAATCATCATTTAACCTATGCACCAGCAGCATATCTAGCAACTTATCATCATACACCAGAGGCTTATGGTACATCACAACAAAATGTTGTCAGAACATTTGATGGAACTGTATCTCAATATTCGAAAGCAGTAGATACAGCATTTTCAAGTGTTCGGAAATATGATAGACGAATCAATAATAACGTTTATACGCCAGCAACAATTTCTACAAATTTACCATCAGCAGCAACATCTATAACGACACTTTATGGTACTCATCAACAGCAACATCCAACAGCAATGTTACATGCAATCTATTCCGGTCCTACTACTACTACTACTACTATGTCTACTTCTAATACAGCTGGTGCTGTTACTGCTGCAATAGCCGCTCCTAAAAATGCTGTCTATTCAACAAAATCCGTATCGTATTCACCAGCTAAATCAACGGCAACATTTACTCCTATTTCTCATGTGACATTTGAAGGTCTTGGAACGCATTATGCGTGGTAAAAAAAAGTGAAGCGAAAATCTTTCTTTTGTTTGTAGTTGATTTCTAGTTCTACTAATCAATGTGCAACAAAATAAAACCATACAATTGAAATGTTATTGTAAATACTCGAATAGAATAATATACATATGATCGAGTGTATAAGTACTTTTTTGTTGTATTAAAAATTGCATGTATCCTAAATTTATTATATAACTCATTTCTTTTATTCAAATTTTTTTTTTTCTTTATTTATTTATATTTATATTGAGAATTATTAATGATCATGACAATGTAGTTTATATGAATGTCATTTTAAATTTAAGACAGCCATCAGATGATCATAGCTTAAGTCATAAATTAAGGCATAACTTGTACTACATGAGCATGCATTAACAACATACGGTATAACTTTAAAATTTTTTCACTTTAATTTCTTTTTCTTCAACTATCAAGTAATATAGCATATATAGCATTGATCTTTAATTGTTTATCTGAACACAATATGATCTGGTCCCCCATAATTGAAATTAAAAAAAAAAAAGATGAATTTTTCTCGTAAAGTTTTGATGTTATCTACAATTTTTTTGTATACTCTAACCTCATAATTTCTATAAAATGTATGATCACGAATATTGCAAAATTGATAATTTTATGTTCAGATCAGATATGTAGATCAGTAGATATAAGATAAAAATATCTTTAAATTTACATGTAACGTAATATAATAATTCAAGGTCATGGTTAATTAACAAAACAGCAAAATAAAATAAAATTCTTTAAAACTCATGCTGTTTTTCATACGTGGTGCTGGTGACCACCTCCATTTATCTAGTTTTGGCCATATATCATACTCGTATACTACGTACTTTGTATATACAATACACTAAATAAGGCATGTTTTTATATTAAAAATTAAAGTAAATAATAACAACTTTCGATTTCAATTTTTAATATATGTATGTATAATGTACATTTGTATATCCAGATAGTAGTAGTATGTAATTACTATTTTTTTCTCTATAAAATCGAAATTTTTGCATGATATGCAAAATATCTAGTGCTTGTAAATATTTGTAAGTACGAAGGTATATTAAAAAATAATCAGTTATTTGCATTATTTGTCACTCTTTCTGCAATTTATTTTTGAAATGCTTTTTTAATCACTCTCATTCCTTTTATTCATGGAAAATTTTCGTTTTGAGGTTTGACAAACAACGAACAACACAATAAACCAATTCTTTCACTAAGAGAATTTCGATGGGAGATTTTACCACATCTACTCTGTCAAAAACATATCGGGAATTTGTAATTTTAGAAGACTACTTATGCTTCAAACCTTTTAACCAAATTTAGTCCATTAATTAGTATAACATTTATTTGACAGTCTAGCAGATCGTACATATATTAAGCCACTTCTGATAATTAATCTGACAATTTAATTTTTTATTCCTAAAATTGAAAGAAGCCATTAAAGTTGAATGTCAATAAATGACAAAAAAAATGTGGTTCGATTTGAAGGATGCTTATTTCTACAAAGAAAGAGAGAGAGAGAGAGTTGTAAGGAGATGGTTGCAAAATTGTCTAAATATAGAAAATATTATTGTGCAGAAAAATAAAATGTGATGAATTGATATGATCGATCATGTGTTTTATTTGATTAGTTCAGTTACTTTTGATATACCCACGTAAAAAAAAAAACACCACATACTCGTACTCTTGGTAAATTCCAATTGAAATTTGAATATGTACCGATAATATCAATCAAATAAATAATAAAATAATATTTTGTTGTTGAAAATATATCAGATATCTGATACGGGTTTCAATGAATGTATTTAAAGGTCATAAATTTAGCGATAAAATAAATGTACCAAAACACGTGTCTTTAAATATTCATACATAAATATGTGCGCAGTGCGCGCCTATGATACATCATGCAACATGCAACTGTACAATAATGTAACAAATGTAGTGAAAGCTAAGATTTTTTTGGGTCAAGTAAATTCATCCATAATTCACCAATTGATTCTATGTCAATGATATAATGAATGAATATGAGCATGTAAATTTTGATTTTCTCTATATCGATCGATTAGGCTAGGATATTTAGAGAGTAATCGCAATCGCAAAACATAAGAAATGAAAGCTGATCTTTGATCTTTGTTCCTATGTTCCTGAAACTATGGATGGATGCCAGAGGCTGACAACCTACTTATTCCAGTTAATATTATATCCAGCAATTAAAACTGGAGGCACAAGGACAATTGGCCTCGTAAAAAAAAAAGAGAATGACAATTAATGCCACCGAAAAAGAAGCAAACTGTAGATTTACGAATCTTCAAAGAAATTTTGCAATTACGTCAGTTACATTTTGTAAATGAAAAATAATACGATGATTAAGCAAAAAAATATTTTCTAAATCGAACATTTGAGTTATTTTCAAAAATTACGTTTAATCATCTATACTAGAAATTCTATTTAACCACACCAAAACTTTGCATAATCATAAATGATCTACCTGCACATGATCTACCATATAAGTCGTATGCGCATATGTGCACATTAATTGTAACGAATTGATTAATTTCAATAATTAACATTTATTTATGTACATTACATTTATGTGAAACGATACATTCAAATCAGTTACTATATATCATTTTTACCTGAAAACAATTTGACTGCAGTTGTTTGTATTTTAACTAAAAAATTGTTTACGCATAACATTAAATAATGTTATAAATGAATGGCAATTTAGTCAGTTAAATAAAATGTATGCAGAAAAATTTTTGAAATATTTTTTTTTCAATTTTGGCTATAGGCAATTTATTGCATTTAAATCAATTTTACACCTGAGAACAATTTTTAGCGTACTATTATAAATAAATGCATTATTATTGAAAATAACATGAGTATAAGCGTATATATTTTATGTTTACATGTACATAAATATAACATAAATCATAAATATTAAGATATTGTATCTAATCTACTTAATTCAAATTTAAAAGGAATATAAAAAAACAAAAACAAAAAATACTAAAAATGAAAAGTTGACATAAAATTTTAAACCATTAGTCACTCATAAAATGACTTAAAATTGATGTGTTTATCAAAATAAATCCTGTTCAATTTTATACCACACATTGTATTGGAATGTATGAAAGTAAATGTAATGAAATTTCCTCATATGTAGTTAGTATGCAGTCAAAGATAAGGTAAGTGTAAGTTAAATGAGTTGAAGGAGTAGATAGACAATGCAACCACTGACATTTTGACCTAATTTGAGATCTTTTTCCACCCTTCCCATTTTTCAACCTAAAAAAGGTTCTTAGTATGTGAATAGCTGCCCTACTTCTAATTTAGATGGCACAAACTTTTTATATAGCCAGCACCACTTTGTATTTATTTATGTTATTGAGATGGTATCTTAGAAGGCAATGACCACTGAGGGGCTTTAATAGCTCGATGGTTGTGGTGTTGGTCTGATGATCGTGAGAACGCGGTTCGAATCCCAGTCAGCGCGCTACTCTCGTCTAAGTCGATCATTAATTCCAATCAAATCCCAAATTCCAATGTACACAGGTAACTGATTACTGATGATAAACTGGATGATATATCTGACAGAATTACTGATCGGCGGTGCCATAATGGACTGAGTGTGATCGAAAACGATACTAGGATCCCGAAAACGATACTAGGATCCTTAAAATAATTAACTGGAAAAATATTACGAAAAACAGAAATAAATGGAATACCATCCTATGTCTGGCCAACACTCCAAGGGGACTAAAAGTTATTGGAAAGTTTATTCAGTTGTATATGTTTTGTTTACAGCTGTATGTACATATATACATATGTTTTCATTAAAAATTTTATTAATTGTTATTCATATAAATAATAAATTGTTATTACTATTATTATTTTGTTGTTGTTCGAGTTGTATTTTGAATCTGTTAGTGTTGACTTTTGCTCCTTTTCTCTCTTTTTACATATAGTCTTTATCACTAGATATAGACAGTAAGTCTAGCCTCTGGCTGTTTACTACAAATATTACGTACATATATACATACATATTATATATTTTTATATGCCTTAAATATATAGATATTTATATCTTATATGAGCATAAACTATAAAAAAAAATAAATAATGTGCAAGTATTATTTATAAATAAGCATGCAAACATACAAACACGTACATAATCATTCATATTATATTGTATCTGTATGTGCTCGGTACATAATTAAGGTCTCCTTTGGAAAAAAAAATTTCCATTACTTTTTTTAATTTTAATTTTTATTATAAATTTTTATGTCAATATTTCAATAAACCAATATGCGAATATATTTTATATAAACGACTTTTTATTGTTGAATCAGGTCGAATCGGTGTTATTGTTATTAATAATATTTGTTGTACTGCACACCTTCATATACTTTATTAACATACATATACGAAAATGTATATAAATACGTATACATTATATAATATTCATATGACAACATTACATTTTATAATATATGCATGCAGATTTTGTAGACATATTATGTAGACAAAAATAAAATATAAATAAATATAAAATACAGATCACATTTATTATAATATGTAGGTATGTACGTACATAATGTACGTATACATACGAGTATATTCAAAAGATCCAAAGAAAATGGTAATAATAATGAAAATAATGTTTGTAATAATAATGGGTTCACTCCTTTACCTAATGTAATTACACAGATAACAGGATGATTTTATTTTTTATTTATTAGTTGAGTGCTTTTCATTTTACCGTGAAACCGTGAAACTTATTTATTGGTCATATTTTCGATTTATTTTGCTTTATATTTTTTTTTTTAGAACAGCTTTTAAAGTTCTTAACAAGTGCTCTATTTTCATTCGTTCCTTAGATGTCCAGCTCAATGTATCATCATCAACAAAATATGAATATGAAAAATTCAAATTCAATTTCAAATACATTTGTTGCAAGTGTGAACTGTTGCAAGCCACTGAAAAATTCAGTATCCTGAAGTCATTGACATTCATTCAGCTTTGAATAAAAAATCATAAAATAACAGAATCACCCTATCTTTGGCGTCTTTAAATTTAACTCTATTATTATTATTATAATAATAATCATTCTCAAACATATTAACAAAATTTTCTTATTAATATGAAAATTACAGTACAACAAGAGTAGGCATTATGCAAAATATAAAAAATAAAAATAAAGATAAAAATTAAAAAAAAAAAATATAAATATTTGCTTTCATTATACAAAACGTGTATAATTAAAACAAAAAATCCGATGCACATATAGAGTACACTTGCAATAATACGAACTGATATTTAGAGAAAAATAAATGTATGTATGTAAGTACATAATGTGGAGATTCAGATCAATAGATCACCGAGGACCGGACAGCTATAAATATGTAGGAGAATAGGATTAAAACTTTAATATAAAGTAGCAAAACAAGCAAAAAAGTTTATCAGACATTCATTTCAAAATGACTTAAAATTTCTATCCTTGATGAAAAATTAGCTGAGGATACTAATGGATGACTTCATTGGCCACTATCTTTCAAAAATTATAACCTGGACAAAATAATATAAGAAACATTACAGCAAATACTTTGCAATTGTGTGTCACTGATTCTTCTAGACCTTTAATTAATGAAGGATTAAACATGAGAAGACGCAATAGAATAGAACTACGAGTACATTTATTTAGATCGCAGTGTAGACTTTACGATTCCAATACCTATAATATAATCCAAAGTAACCTAGAATATCTCTAGTTTACTGTATTATAAAATTATGTAATTTTTTCCACATATTACACTATAATATGAGATCTTAAATTTTATATTCAAATTTGTATTAAATTCAGTTACTCTATGATATGATACACAGTAACAACAGTATATGACAACAATTATTTATATAAATAATTTTGATTAAAAGTTCAATGAATGAATATTAAATCAAAATATGGATATAAATAACAATTATTATGTATGTATATGTATATTATTTTGTACTCATACATAATGTTATACGTGTGTACTTCTCACGCACATATGATATATGATATACATATGGTATTTATGATATATGATACATTTTCGATATAAAATCAAGATATTTACTTATGTTTATAAATACTGCGGGTATTCACTTAACGTATAGTATAAGCGTCTCATAAACCGAGTAAAACGTGTACATATTTTAATAGGTTTAAACGGTTTACGAAGCCGCTTACTATACGTTAAGTGAATGAATATATAGATACCCTCAAAGTTTATGCATCTGCGGTTACCTATATGTAGATTTTTATAAATATCTATGCAGTTTATCTCAATAATTAATTGCGTAGTCTATAATATGCGGTATTGGGTGTTATTATTATTAAACATTTTATCATTATTTGCAATATTTTACCATAACCATAACTATCATTATAACAACCTTGTAAGGTAATTTTTTTTTCTTCTATCATGTCAACAACAAATAATATTAGAAAAACAAAACAAAAATTGAAAAAAATTAAAAATTTCTTTCTTTTTTTTTCTGATTTTTTCAAATTTTCTATATGCATTTGTAAATTTCTTAAGAATTTATAATAAATAATAGCGCTAAAATTAATAGATATAAATGATTTATTTTGTTTATAGTTTTTATGTATATTGAGTTTAATTTATGAAAAACAGAAAATAAAAATAAATTTATGTTAAGGTTGAGTTAATGAATTTATCAAATTAATCTAATGAAATTTATTTGAGCATTAACTATAAACTATAACTACAATCATATACGCAGTAGCTATAATGTAATCTCTCTCTCTCTACTGTTGTTAGAAATTGTTTTAAAAAATCAATTCAAAATCAGTAAAAAACAAGCTGTAGAATCAAACTGATGATGAAAATTTACTCAGCTTTGAATGAGTAGCCATTTGCTGGGAAAAACAGCTAAGAATTGATAATTTTATTTGTCATTATACCGACGGCCGACACCAAGTAAATCAAAAAAAAAAAAAAAATAGATGTCTAGCCTAGCCTCTATAATGAAATTGAGTTTGTTTCTCTATCAACAATTCTGCAGTTCGAAATTTCCAATAAAAATTACATAATTTCATATTCTCATACCTACTCAATGAAAATCCTAAATTTCAGGCATCCTGTTACACTACCTTCACACCTACAACATTACAACATTTCAACATTTTACGCAATTAGACACTGTATGCAATTTCAATTGTTAATTTACTGATTTAAAAAATTTTTTTGGAAGAAAAATTGAAATGAAAAACATATTTTCAACTAAAATTAAATTGAAACTGTTTTCGATCGAATATCGAAAACTAATTAATTCAAGAAATTCGTTATTTCAAAATTTTAAAATTTACACAATTTAAAAGAAAAATTCAACATTTCCTGTATCTCGTTAAATACATTTTTTAAATAATTTAATTTAAAATTTAATAAATAAATTATTCAAATCAAATATGAAAAAGCAGTAAAAAAGTTCGAAAACATTTTGCATATCTTCAAATTTCAACGCCCTCTTTGAAATCTTGTTCATAAGCAGCCAAGCAGCGAACAATGAGAAAGCACATTTTACTCAGTTATAAAATAACTGTTATTTGATTTGATTATTAACAGTTATTTAACACGTCCTTATATGCATACTTGAAAATGCGTTTACACTAGCCTTATTGCACTTTTACAAGTAAAAAACATTTAAATACAGCATTAATGACTTATTATCTATTTTATATTTTAATTCAATATTTAATATAATTAATTTCATATCATTTATACCTTAAATTTTTCAATTACATACCTGATTTTGTTATTGAAGTCCTATGAAATTGTAATCGGAGTCCCTTCAAAAAAATGTTCACAGTACGTGTTTATTTTATATTGTGAGTAAATTATATATTAAATTTAATGCAATTTTAAAAATATTTCTAAAATATTATTTTGAATTTGAATATACATTGCATTGCGCACAATAAAATTGAATAAACTTCACTTTTCTTGCTAACAACCTGCAATTTTGATTTTCCAATTTGCGTGTAAAGTAAATTGTAATTGTAACTGCAAGTAATTTACTTACTGAATACTGACTGGACAGTGGAGTGGACTGTATTCTTCAATTATTCTTGTATTCTGCTCTCTGTCGTCCTTCTTCTTCCTTTCTTCCTTCTTCTTCTTCTTCATCGTCATCCTCATATAAGTTAAAAGAAAAAAAAACATCACAATTTTTCATGATCATGCACATCATGCACCATTTTGAATAGTGTCGACGTCACTTGGTGGGTGGAATTAGATTTTAAATTAGATTTTGATGTAAAAAAGATACAAAGTGATTATGTATAATAGAAAATATAATTTCGAATTAAAAATTCACAGCTAAAACAATTGATAAATAATTAAATAATCTTCTAAACAAAAAAAAATTTCTATAATAATCACTTTATTTGTATGTTTTTAAATATACCAAGTGACGTCACACAGCTTGAATCTCAAAATCTGGTTACATTATCTTGTTACACGCTTTGCTTATCCTGATTCCTGCCTGATAGTCAGAGTTGCCAATTATCAAACCGGGCCCGTAGCTAAATTGGTAGCTAAACTGGATAGTTTGTAGCTAAAATTAGAAAAATTTGGTAGCTAAATCGTAGCTAAATTTTTAGAGTTTGAAAGTGTGATAATATGGAAGAGGAAGTCAAAGTCACATATTTATTAATTATTTTGTATGGTTACAAAAAAAAGTAAATAATATTTCAACATTTTATTAAAAAAAAAATGATCAGAACCAAAAACACTTTAACATTTTATAAAAAAAAAATCAAATGAATAAAGTAAAGGAACTTTAAAAATATATATTTCAGTCTTTTCTATTAATTATTGACAATATTTCATTTATATTTCCTATTTTTCCTATATTTCCTATTTTACGAATAATATTTTCTGTTAAGTCGTATTCTTTACAATATTTATTATGTCTTTGCGTTTGCAAACCAAATTTAATTGATAAAATCCTAGTCCAATGTTTTAAGTTTCATTTTATTCCTTATTTTGTTCTTCGCAATATTCATTGTACTAAATATTCTTTCTATGTCAAAAATAGAATGAGGAAGAGAAATTAACTCATTTAGGTTATTTTAATTTCCTTCAGCTCAAACTCAAAATCATTTTTTTTTCTTTTTTTTTTTCAACACATAATTTAATTACTATACTTAGTTTCAGAACAAGAGTTTTATATCTGAATAAATTTACTATACTGCTAAAAACTTTCTACTACGTTTTTCAAAATTTTTCGAAAATTTCAATATTCGAATTTTAAAATGGTTTATAAAAAATGCTTATATTGTTTTAAATTATTTTTACTAGCCAAATACATTTCTAGCTACCACTTGGTAGCTGAAAATTTGTATTGGTAGCTAAATTGCTACCGGTAGCTAAACAAAAATTTTCGTAGCTGTAACTGTCCTTTGGTAGCTAAATCTAGCTACCGCGTAGCTAAATTGGTAACGCTGCTGATAGTTCCGTTATCCTCAGCGGGGTTGAGGTTATGTATAACGCTCCTACAAGCAAGTGCCATCGATGCTTGCTGAATATAATCATGACAATTGACAATAAATTGTAATAATTTTTAGAGTCCACAAAATTATGGATAACTCTGTAGAATTTTACAAATAAATTAAAATAAATTTTAATTCTAATTGAATTTTCTGAAATGGATTTTTTAATTTTTCCTTAATTTAAATTTTTCATTTTTCAATTAAATTCTAAATATTTTATAATCCATTTAATTTTAATATGAAAATAATTTCGCAAATTTCAATCAATTCATATTCAATATTCAACCCAATTTTAAATTGAAATTAATTTATTTCAACTTCCATTTCGTTCTATTTTCAAATATTTAAATATACTAGCATGTTCTATTTCGTTCGCTGGTCTGGTAATGTTGGTCGTGTTTCGATCTGCACTGCACTATCGATATGTCAAACTGAACTGTCTAATATTCAGCTGAACGAACAGCAATAGCGACACATAGCGAATAATTGATTGAATAATTGAACTGTTAAATAAAATTTGAAATTTCAAAAAAATGGCACCTGGTCGTAAATCTTTATCAAATTTATTTAATATTAAAAATAAAAATAAAAGTGTTATTCGTGATGAGAACTCATATTATCATGAATTGTGTAATTATAGTTCGAAAATAAATCGTCGTAAATCATTGAGAATGCTGAAAAATTTGAAGGTAAGTGGAAATTTTTGTAAATGAAATGCAAATGCACTTGATATCAATCTATTAAATAAACAACTGCAATTTGCAATTTTATTTTTGAATTTTACTTTAAAATTTTTCACAATTTATAGTGTCTGTTTCGTTTAATTAAGTTGATAATAAAGTTTTGAATATCAATTATAATTTTACATTATATCTACAATTAATTTGCATTTTATGTTTTGGTAATTGGATGATTTTGTGAATCGTAACATCAACTACTTGTTTTGTTGGAGTGTTGTTTAGTTGTTTTGTTTTATATTTCATACGTATTATAAAAATGTGGAAATTTTTGCAATATTTACATTATATTTGTAGTACAAAAAATATTTTATTTTTATGAAATACTTTATTTTTAAATTAATTTAAAAATATTGAATAATTTCCAGTTTTAATCAAATTCTCAAAAGAATAACAAATGAATTGACATATGGATATGCATGTTTGTATTTCTGTTTCTGTTTGATCTCCAATCTCCAATTGGAATATACCATTATATCAATACTACCACATACTACGTATTAAACTGAATGGATTAAATTCTTGTTTTTATTTTGCAACAACAGTCACAGTCACAGAGTTGAACTATTTGTGGTTGTGGTGGGTGTTACGTTACGAATTACGATTACGATTACGATTACAACTGTTTTGTTTTTTACTTAAATTATTATCGTATTATTTATTATCCTCTGTTACTCCTCAAAATAGTATACCGTAGGGCTGATGCAAAACATCTCCATTGCATTGCACCAGATTTCTGGCTGGAACTTTTATGTCTGTTTATCTATGTTTTGTCCATCGCATGTATTTCGTGGTCTATTCCTTCCTCTAGATCTGCTGCTTTGAGGGTTTCATTTTAATGCTTGTCGTGTTAAGGAAGAAATTCTTGCACCTTTAATTGCATCTCGAGCACATACTATCTTCAGTTTCAAAACTCTAAATTCTAAAATATAAACGTGATTGCTGTAGCTGATAACAAAAGGATAAAAAAAAATTAGAAACCAGAGAAATAAATATAAATTTTAGTCTCTTTAAATAATCAAATATAAAATTTTATAATTTTAAAATATGTGAGACGTGAGACGATCGTCTTGTACTCGAATACATTAATGCTACTAATAGTTTAATGAACGTTCAGTTCAAATTGAAATTAAATTATGAATTCATTCGCTTTGTAAAATGTAAATACCGCTCCAAAGCTATACAAAATGTATAGATGCATGTAATATTTTACATTTACAATCGATAATTTAATTTATTAATTATTTGTGCTTCAATTAAATGATAAAAAATGCTTATGTAGTACATTCACACGAACGAATATCTAGTGTAGGTATAAATAAATATACTTATATAATATGTAAAAAAAAAAAAATAAATACATATATGTACCAGTATATAAGTAATAACGATTTTGTATGTCATGATGCGAGCATATACACGAATTGATGATATGTGTGCAATAATGTATGTATGTACATAATGTAGTAGATTTAAATGTAGGTAAATATACCGTAATTTATTTTATTAATGAATATAAACTTAAAAACAATAATAAAATATACATTTACTTTGTACTCGTATACTACCACCATAGCATAGATTAATACCGTGTAGTCTATGCTACTATCATATTTAATACAATTGTCATCATTATTCATTTCATTGGTATTTCATGTTTAATTTGACCAAGAAACAAATTTTTTAATATGCATGCATAGATAGATATAATTACCACACATTTATCTAATATACCTACTCGTATTATTTTTCATTTTATTTTTATTTTTCAAATAAAATTTTACTTTATAGAATACATATTTCTAATATTAAATTTTATCCATTAGATTGAGCGTAAAAAAACAACACACACCAAAAAAAAACGAATTAAAATTTATTTTAATATTTATTCATTTTATAATTGAATTTATTGATGGTCATACACATACTAGTACTCACATAAATACATAATGTCCATCTACTTTCAGTCAAAAAAGTATTTGGTACACTATCAATTTCACACTTTAATTCAAGAATTTGAACAAACTTAAATAATTTTAAATTATGATTTTTTCTTTTATTATTTTACAAAATATCATCAAGAAATATTTGAAAACATAAAATTGATTTCAGTTTAACATGAAAATGTCCGAAAATTTATGTAAAAAATAATATTTTGTAGTGAAAACAAAGTTAATTTCTATCTAATTTACTTGAAATTAATTCATCGTATACTCTTGGTTCTTGGTTTAAAATTTAAATTATGAAATTGATGGTATACCAACACTTTTTTGACCGACTATACATTGCCATGCCATATAAAAACAAAACATATTGTTTTTCTTTTTATTTTCAATTAAATTTACTAATAGCTAAATTATTATAGATTCATGACATTTTTTTTATATTCATTTTGTTAGTTTGCTTCTAATTATTATTGTGTAAAGTACCTACATTTATGTGAAGTTTAATTGAAGTTTGATTTAAAAAAAAAATATAAAATATTTTTTAATTTAATTAAAAAAATCTTCGTTAAAACAGAGACAAAAACAAAAAAATGTCAAAAAATTTATATCGTCGTCGAAGATTTCATTCATTACCAAGATGGGAATGTGCAACAACAAGAAAACAGGTAAACATATGATCAGATTGTAAAATTTTAGTGTATTACCACGTATTACTTTACTGTACATGAAACTGAATTATATGTACATATAGTTCGATCTTTATTATATTTTGTGGAACTTCTTTTTTTTTTTTGTTATTTAAACATCGAAATATATTGTGAAAGGAGGTAAAAAGTGTAGCTGAGAATAAATTCCTGTGTACAAATTTTCACCAAAACCCTAGGTTCCTTATAAAAAATTTGGATCATCATTATCATCTGTTTCTTGTTTCTCGTGGTCCGTGGACTGTATATTCAAGAGTGACCTTAGCGATGCTGTTATTATTTGAGCGTAATGTTTTGTTTTTGTTTTTCAGACTTCGACTAAAATTTGTGAATTGTGTTGTGACTACTATTTGTAACATTTCCGACTTTGATATATTTTTAGGATTCTTTTTAGACACTACTTGTTTAGGGATTTTTGTAATTTGCTGACAGACTGATTTAAAGATTAGTGAATTTATTGCGCGATAAAATTTAAATTTTATGCGTCTACCTACAGCAATATCCTACTCATATAAATTTATTAGACATTGAAGGTTTTTTTATTCATCAAGTCAAATATTATGCAATGTCATTTATGTAGAAGTATTGTCTGTAACGTCAATATATGCGATGCGAACTGTCTTCCATGAATTGAAGCTTATTACGCTAAAATACAGTCAGCATGAAAAGATAAATAGATTTCTATGACATTCAAATTTTTATTTAATTAAAATCTTGAAAAAATTCTTAATCAAGTTTTTCATTATCCGAGAACGATTGAAAACTGGATCAAAAAATTTTAAAAATGTTGCAAAATTATGTGTCTGATAACATGAACAAAAGCATCAAAATTTAAAAAATTAAAAATGTTGCACATAATTTTGTTAGAGACTTAAGTCAAAAGTGATCAATATTTTTTACTATATGAGTATTTTTTGTTTTACATTTGTACATTTTTTATTATTCTTAATGCAAGCGAAAGGGAAAAAATTCTTCAAAGTGTTACAATTTTTGGTTGAGGTACTCAATCATTCACTAAACACGTAGAAGATCATTTTTATTTTGTTTTTGTGTTTTTATTTGATGTTGAGTTAATGTTAATGAATCTTGCTTATAATAGTCTTTAGCTTTTTTTAATAATTTTACTTTCATTATAAAGAAATTAAATGTTTGTTAAAACAGTTCTGAGTGTATTTTAAAGAAAACTAAAAAAAAAAATTACGAAAAAAATAAAGTTAATAATGAACTTTTTGTAATTTAACGGAAAACATGCCCTTTTGAAACTATAATAAACACATATGTAGTACATTTGATTTCAATGACTGCGTTATTTCTCTTTTCTGTTTATTTTTTACTTTTTATATATACAGACAGACACAATTATAAATTATCATCTGTCAAGAAAAATATGTATATGTACGTGTGCATTAGTACCTAAATAACCATTCACTTTTCATATGATTTTTTTATTTTTTACTTTATTTATCTTATTTGTAATTACTTTTTTTTGGTGTTTTTATTATTGTTGTTAATTTATGTTTTTCTTTTATGATTTCTAATTTGATTATTATTGTTTTACTATTTATTCATTTATTTTTAATCTTGAAATTTGTACAGGGTGATTCGTAATAAAGTGTTCCAACATATACCTTTCCAATCGATTCCTCAAAAAGTGTTGTGATCAGCGTTTACGATGCGGCATTTTTTCAAAAAATCACTGCTTCATCCCATTTTTAAGGGTTGAAACTTTTTCGCCTATGCAGGAAGGTGAGCTAATATAAAACGTTATAACTTCTTAAAAAATCCTTGAAACACAATAAATCTCCTAAGAGGTTTGACGTTTAACTGTTGATGGCAGAAATTTTTTTTCCAATTTTGTATTCTTTTGAAATTTTTGTATTTGAAATTTTTAAGGACGAAGGATTAAAAGATAAATTTTTGGCCAACATTTTTTCAAAATTTTAAGTTTGAACGTTCACATGCCTGTCATATTTGGCAACGGATCGGGACATTTAATATGCTGTTGGAATCGATTGGTATATGTTGAAGCACTTTATTACGAATCACCCTGTATACATTTATATACATACATAATGTAACACACTTAATTACTTTTATAGTATTACAAATTACTTTTATAGTTCATTTTAAAATGAGATCTATTTGCGGGTTTTGTATGAAATTCATGTTTATAAAATGAATACCGGAGAGACCGAAAGATACCCTGTTTGTCAGATGAAAGTATCATTCAACTTTTAACCATATATCAATCAATCATAAAATACCTACTGTATGTATATATGATGGATACTGACATACATATGTGGACTACCACAGATTTGTAGTTTGAAAACAAAAATGAAAATGAAATTGAAATCGAAATCAAGTTCATTATCAATGTCAAGCTAAATTATTGTACGAATATGTACATATGCACATACATGTAAGTACTTTATTTTCATTTCATTGGGATATAAATCTAAAGACTGTACGATAAGTTAATTTTTTGGACGCGAAGAGGCAATTCGTGAATCACTTGGGGATCTTCCTCAGTCCAAATCCTGCAGTTTTTTTTTTTTTTTTTTGTTCAGCCAGAATTGTGCTTCATCCATAAATTTCTTACGAAAGCGAAAGCCTAAACCTTAACTGAGCTTAAGCTTTCCTATGAAAGGTTAAGGTTTAGGAATTCAGATCTACTGGATGTGCCAAAATTAATTTCTATTTCAACTGGAAATTTTGTGATAAATAACCAGCTCCAATATACAATTTGAGAAAATTTTTTATTGGTTAAATTCTATAATAAATCGATTTGATACAGGGTACATAATTCACGGTATCAAATCCAGCCACTAAATGTGTAGCAAATATCACATTAATGCATTTTAGAATAATTTATGTCTAACTGATAGTAAAGTTCTATGAGAAATTTTCTTTGTTACAGAGTTTACTATATTATAATAGAAGATAGAGTATGTATTAATTAAATTCTATATTCATGATCTATTATTATCAGAAAATCGAAAATTAATTTCTTTTTCGAAAACATAAACAAAAGAAACACGGAAAATTACTTTTCCTAACGATCATTTTTATGTTTCACTTTAAATTCATGATATCATGCTCATTATACGATCAGTGCTATATTTTGTTGTTGTGCTGTTTATAAATGTATAATGTGCATTTGTTTTTTTGAAATGTTTTTTTTTTTTTATTATTTCAAATAATTCACAACAAATTTAACATTTTAACACATGTCATAGTATAAAGTCACCTAAAAAAAATTAACAACATTGTACATACTATAGGTACATAACGTATATGCACATTTCAAAAACCTGGTGGTAAATATCAATGAATACAATATTGTTAAGCGCATATGTAAACAATTTATGAATTGTACTTTTGTTTTTATAAAAATTTAATTAACTTTTCATTTTTTTTTTTTTTTTTTGAATTTTTCACAAATTAATATTGCAATGAATATATCTACGAGTATCATACTATACATGTATGTATGTTATTGATGATCATATTCTCTGGGAATTTTAGGAACAACACAAAAACTATGACAATATGTATAAAAATCTTGAACTTAAGCTGAAACGGGCAGACAAAATGTGATTTTTATTATATTTTTAGTACACTCAGCGACAAAAAATTGATTTACTGATTGATGAACACTTCTCCTTCTTCAACATCACTACAGCAAACAGCACTAAGTGAGGTAGGTTTTCTATAGAAATGAAGTGATTTTAAGAAGAAGATCGTTTGAAAAATTTCGGAATCTTAAAGAAGCTATCAATTTAAATCCGAAATACGGTAATTACATAGAGTACAAAAAATATTCGCTCACCTATAAATTCTATAAATTAAATCTAAGAGAAACATTCAATAAAATACGAATAAATTTAATTTTACGTCCTATGATAGCATCGTTTTAGCAGTCTTTTCCGCAAACTTTAACGATTAACGATTAGAATACCAATTTCTTTAGTTAACCGATTTTTTTGTGTTGTCAAACTTTTTTATGAAACTTAGCAGGTTGTCAAGTTAGCAGACATTGATCAGAATAGCACCTATTAAAATAAAAAAAACTAAAAATTTTCCATGAAAATATTCATGCTCGTTTCTGTAAATGGAAGAAATTACTTTATTGTTTTAGAAAAGATCCAATTAAGGATTTTTATATTTTGTAAAATAGAAATTCGTATAATTTTTTTTTTGTCGATGGGTGTAGTGTAGTACTACACATGTACGTTTCTCTTTTCAGGTTTTTTACTTGTAGCGGTAGTGGGTAAATCTACATATTTATGTATGTTTGTACGAGTACTTATGCACATTATATCCTAATCATGAATTCATGTGACAATCACTTAAGGTTAAGTGATATCTTTATTATTATTACTATGATTATTATGTCGATTACGTGCATGGATAACATAAAAAACATTTGCTATTTATCCGCTTTAGAAAAATTCGCAAATATAATTTTTTATACAAAAACAAAAAACGAAAAAAAAACGAAAAGAAATAATTTTTTCACATTTGATATTTTGCACAAAATGTCATAAAAAATAAAATGACAAAAAAAAATTCAAAAAAAAAAAAAAAAAAAATAAGTGAGAAAATTTATGTTCCAAATTCATATAAATATTGAGCGAAATGCATGCATACAATAAAAATCATTTTTGTGTTGTTATTCTGTTATTTTGTTGTTAATTTGTTTTTCTTTTTGCTAAATAGTCGAATTACACGATAAAATTACTAAATACGAGTATGTTTTGCTGTTGCTGTACTTCTTCATCTATACTCTTAGTGATAAGTCCAGTTCTTCAGTATTCAGTTAGCACCAGCAGAGTAATTGGATGAATAGATGACAGAGGTACTTACATATGTGCGGATGGATGTTATAAATGCGCAAGTATGTCTATTTAGTCTCGTGTGGTAACAAGAAAAAATTAAAATTTAGTGAAAAGGATTTTAAATTTTGAATTTCACTTAAATTTACATTATTCTCAGGTTTTGATCAATTCACATTTGATCTTACCACCATATACCTGCTCTGTCTTATCTAAGCATGTATTCGATCATACATTTGTAATACTCATTCATAAGAGTGAAATGAAGAAACAACAACAACAACAAAAAATAGAAACGTGTAGTGATTTAGTGAAATGAATTTTTTGCTTTCCAAATTGCACTGATACATATGCATGCACAAATAATGTCTGCTATGCTGTAGACTAAATTGATAAAATTTGAATGTAATTTACGAGTATTTTTTAGATACGCAACGCAAATACATACGCACATACGTACTTATGAAACGGAAGTCAATCAATTACTTCTGTGCCATATCCATCAAATGTCCAGTTTTATTTTGTTTTCTGCTCTTTTTAATTTGGTATCAGTTGTTTTTTTTTTTTGTTCAAAATAGTTTATTGGTGATCTTTCAAATATGACGCAATCAACAATTTAATACAAGAATACTCATAAGTTGCATCAGAATTTGTCAGAATTTTGATAGAGAAGATTGTTTTGGATACTTAGATTGTTATTGACCAATTTGGTATAAACATTCGACATTAGCCGACTCCAAAGAAAAACATTTTGAGATTTTAAATCGTAAGATTTTGTCGAGCAATTTTTGGACACACATTACACGGCCAAGATAAAATACTTCGGCAACAAAATCAATGTTTCAAGAGTTATATGGTAAGTGATATCATTTATCGGAATATAATTTAACTCACGATAATGTTCGCCATTCACAGATAATCTCGAAAAAGGATCCAATATGAAATAATAGAAAAATAGAAAAATAGAAAATGACAACCAAAATGGGGAAATCATTCAAAATTTTGCACTTTTATTGGAACATCCTATATAGAATTTTATTTTTTTGCAAAAAAAATAAAACAAAAAAATTAAAAAAAATTTTTTTTTTTTCGTGCTATACTTACTGTAATATGAATCATTAAATCTAAACTAACATTATCACAGTATAAAAATAATGACAACAATTTTCATTTCATAAAACAGATGATTATCATGAATGTTGGTTGTTGATGATTATGACAATGATGATTTTGATTGTGATTTGTTAAGTTCAAGGTAAAGTTTTTATTTATTTTTTACATTTATTTTTATTTTTATTATATTTTCCAATTTATATTTAAAGATAAATTTAATTTTTCAATTACTTTCATACTCGTATCTCGCAATGAAATTATATCATTGGTTAGGTTGCTATATAGTTGTTGGCAATTTCATTTTTGAAATTGATCTCAGTCAGTTTTATTTAAAAAAAAAATTCTAAAATTTTATTCTTTAATTTGTTTTTGTTTGTTTTTGGATTCGATTTGACCTCATGCTATTCAACCAGTTTGACTATGTAAATGATGATGACACTATCATTTACATTATTTTGTACAATATCAAGTCATTCTTTTTCCATCGTTATTCATTTATTTGATACGTCAATTTTTTTTTTCTTCAATTTTCAATTTTTTCCATTCATTCAATTTCATTTGCCAGCGGAAGTTCAATACCATACTACTCTACAATTATGTGTTTATGTAAATGTGTATAATTGTGTCTGGTTTTGATGGTATAATAGGTAACAAAAAATATCTAAAAATGTGTGTAATAATAATTGTAAATTTGTTTATTTTAATGCTTAATAAATTTTATGGGAGATATTTTGATGTTACAGCACACCTACAACATATACATGTAATAAACGCAATTATTATTATTTTATGAGTTTGTTATGCTCGTGGAGGTGAAATATGTAATGTATAAAATGAATTTTTATAGGGCGATAAAAAAGTTTTTTAGAAATAAGAATTTGGCTAAATTTTAAAATGCATCGATCGACGGTATCAATACATATAATTCAGCTTTATGTATTTCCGTGCTGAATATCACATTGTTTGATTTCTACAGAAGACACGAATAACTGCGTAAGGCGATGATCTGCCAGGCAAATTCCCTCAAGTAGAAGATTTTTATTCCCGCATTATGATGGTAATGATGCGATATCTCCACACGAAATGAAAATGAAAAATTACTAAAGTCATGAGACCGAGAGTTTATCAATGTGGTATTCATATAAATTCAGCATATAAAATACTGAGGCTGAATTATGATTTTCAAATTATTGTAGCGAATGATCATTCATTTGGAAGACTACCATCACGAATTAAGCCGAAATTATTCTTGGCAGCTATAGTGAAATGACAATTTCGAGTGATGAAAAAAAAAACTGACAATAAAAATGACTGACATAAACTGACAATGATAAAATGATCATTCGTCAAAGTGAGAATATCAAGGGCTTTCAGAATGATCATTCAAACGAATAAAAACTGAAAGAATGATCATTGCAGAATTGCAATTTATCAGTGATATTATCCCTTAATACATATTATTATGTATTTTGATTTGCTTATACATTCTGCATCATCTACAGTTACATATGTAACTGGTAACTGTAAGATTTCGAATTCAAAACTTGCTACAACATTACATAGAAAATTTGTTTTTTTCTTCATCCCTGTATACATTATGTCATTTCCTTAATTAATTAAAAATAAGAATAACATTACAATCAGCATCAATTTCAAAATTAATTAAAAGTGCGCTCGTTGTATATAAATCCACGACATAATGGTAATAACAATAAAATGTACGAGTATTCAGTAGGTGTCGTAGAAATATCTAAGTAGATAGATACATATGTACCTACATTGCATTGACTTTTTCTCA
Source organism: Villa cingulata (assembly GCA_951394055.1). NCBI lineage: Eukaryota > Metazoa > Arthropoda > Insecta > Diptera > Bombyliidae > Villa > Villa cingulata. The sequence continues at coordinate 46,324,627 of OX596019.1, forward strand.
TCGCTATGATTTTTCAATAATTTATAACTAACTATCCAAATAAAATGTACTCACATGTATGCGTTATGTAATTTTTTTTTCTTTTGGATTGAATTTTTAATTCAAGCAGTAAAAAGAGCATATTATGATCGTACATTTAGGTACAGTATAAAGATTTTTTTAATATAAGACGTACATAACGTATATGGAAGTCATTAATTGCAAAGGTGTTATTGTTACATAATTAAAATCTTTATGTTCATATTTTTTTAGAATCATTTTATTAGAATTATAGGAGAATCATGGAAGCATTAAAAGCATTTTATATTACGAGTACATTAATTGTACTTAAGGCTTACAAGTATGTAGATATGTATGTATATTATCGCATTGAATAACAACATAACAGTCAGTCATGAAGATTTCCGTGTTGATTTTTTTCGCATCACTTTTTTTTTTGATTTTCTGATTTATCTTTTACAAATAAAAAGAAAAAAATCTTTTTGTCGTTTTTCAATGAAGAATGAAGAAAATCAAAAGAAAAAAAAAATGTTACGTAATTATTGAATCGATCGATCGATGTTGTAACTGAAAAATTCTTTGATTTTTTCAATGATGATTTGATTGACATTATAAAAATTTTATAAATTACTAGAGAATAAAACGACAATATATACACGGTACCGTTGTTCACTGTACGCGTAGTTTACAAGAGTGTGTACATATGTAACATATTTTCTTGTTCTTTTCTCTTTTTTTTTTTTGTCATTGAAATTAATTCAATTACAAATATAGAAAATTAATTAGAATTCAAGTTATCGTACAAAGGATGGTATGGTATGGTGTATGTTTTGGTAGTATGTAGTAGCCTCATTCAATCTTCTTTTCATTCTGTTAAATTTCTTCAATTTTTTTTTAATTTTTGATTTTTTTTTATTGATTTTGGTTTACTGTTTTGCTGACTTCTACTGATGGATATGTCGGAAGTCATATCTATATTTGGTGATGCTGTAACTGACTACTGTAGAAGTTATATACTCGTCCGTTGTACATTGTTGTAATTGTAATATATAATACGTAAGTATCTTCTTCATTTTATGCTTTTATTTTTACATTCGCATTAACGTTTATTAAAATGATTCATTGATATAGCAAAGTACCTTTAAAAGTGTTCATTTTATGTGAATGATATGAACTACATAATCTAAGCATCTTATAGTATATTTGTTATACGTTTGACATCAATGACCATTATCGTTTCTATACATTGTCCACTGTCATCATCATCAACATGATCATCTGTTATTGCTTGGTATTTTGATACTTTTATTGTTGATGATATATGCTATTGGATTTTGTGGTGCATACTGAATTCTCACAATCTCATTGATTTCAGTCAGTGTTCCAAAATTGGAATGATCGTTTATATATATTGTTTTTTTTTTGGAATATTTTACTGTTGGATTGTTGAATTTAATCATCCAGCAGCCAGTAAAATACAATGTGCAATGCAGGGATTATATGAAAGATGAACATATCTATATTCACTGTATACATTGGAGTAGTAGTTAGGTTTTCATCCAACATTTTAGACCTTTTCGTGTAACAATTTTATGTTAACTATATAATGATTATGATTGTTATATATGTGTATGTATTTATAATTTCACTACGTATACGTAAACGTAGTCGTAATCGTATACATCAAAATATCGGTTGTTGATGGTTCGAAAAGAAGTTTAAAATAAAAAACCAGTCAACCACACAACCGCTTCTTTTACCGCTCTATTACTATGTATATATGCAACAACTACAAAACTACAACATAATAATTCGCTGTATATGGATGCGATGGATTTATTCGTTGCTATTTACTGATTATTATTACTTCAGTACTTCAGTAGTTTACTTTACATACAATCCATCCATCTGTATATATAGTTAGTTAGTTGATTTTAGTTGATTCGGTTGATAGTATACAACACACTCGTTCGTATTTTTGCTAATCAAATAATTATGTTGTAGTAGGTATCTAATACTATTGACACACTGCAGAGATAAACCATGGTTATCTCAAATGGTTTTTCGATAACCTGGTATGGGTGACACATTTAAATTGAAATGAACTAGTTTATGTATTCATACGACACCTGTCGAGATAAATTCAAACACTAATTCTTTTTCATCTAGTCAGCATGTTAGCTGAAATTTGGTTTGACAGTTTGTTTTAATATAATATAAAAAATAAAAAAATAACACAAACGTCAAAGATAACTGAGTTCGAACTTGGTTAAAAAGATAACTGAGTTATAGAAACTCGGTTAACTTAACCGAGTTCTGAAAGTGGGTTATCGCAAAGATAAACCAGAAAACTGAGATAACCATGGTTTATCTTTGCAATGTGTCAATAGTGTAACTCTGGTATACCCACTTACGACTTACGTTACGATAGTTTTGAAAATTGTTCATATTTTCATTCATATACATACGTACATAATGTCAGCGGTTAGTTTGTTTACAGCATTCAATTGAGATTCAATTCGATTTGAATATTTTGAAATTAGTGCGCTGCGCAATGATTTCGAATTAAACACGCATACGACTGGCGTGTGCATATAAACAAATAAAATAATAGTACTGAAATAATTAAATTAAATATGTAATATTGAAATTTTATTATAATCGAAAGTAAAATAAAAAAAAATAAAAATAAAAATAAAATAAAATTAAAAGTAGAAGGAAAATTAATATCAATCTAATTGGAATTTAAAATAAAGGTACATAAATTTCGTCTAATGTTTGAATTAAAAAGGATTTGAATATACGTATACATATATTACGAGGTTGAAAAGTATAGAGTTTGAAGTTGAATTTCGATTTGAATTTGAATTTGATTATTTTCCTTTTTAGATTTATACCGCTTAATGATATTTTTATCTAATCATGTCTTATTTAGGAATTTTCAATTTTTTTTTTATCTTTTTGTTTTTTTAATAGACTTTTCATTATACGAATGTTAATGTGTGTGTGTGTGTACTGATGTGAACTATGTGATCTTTATAATAAATTTTTCTTTGGTAAATGAATTTGTGTTTTGATTTTTTGATTTTATTATTTTTGCAAATAGTATACGATTACCTCCAATACCTACATTGCGGCGGCGATCATAAATAATTATCGTGAAATTATAAAATTTAAAATCAATTTTATTTTTTTGAATTGAATACGGTTATGTAACGTAAGTACATAGATACAGAAATACTGAAAAATATTAAATTATTATCAAGCAATTTTTGTTGTTGAACAGTATAGATGTCTGTACTTTTGTGTTCAAAAAATAAATTGTGCAAAATATGTAATCAATAATAATATTATGTATTTGATTGTTTTAAGTAAAATAATATGTATACATACTTAAATATAATAGTAAAAAATCGCTAATAAAATATTTACATTTTCAATATTCACAAATTATTTTTTACAGTGAAATGAATTTAAATAATGTAGTGATGGGAAAATTTAATCAAAAATGAGTACATATTTTATTGATTTGAACTTTAAATATTTACATATATATGTACACAAACTGAACATGTATATATGCATGTGTATAGCAATGACTTTAAGATAATTATGTGTGATCTTTTGAAAAATTTAAATTTTTATGATCTTTTATGATTTTCAAGAATTATAATGAGTTTAAATATAGTGATGCTGATGTTAGTAATATACTAAGTTGCAGTAGTAGAGCGATTGTAATAATAATATCAGTGATTTTCACTTTTTAATGTGCATTTATCCAGAAAGTGTGGAAATACATACATATATAACGAAAATTACATTTATACATTCATATGAAAAGGTCCTCTCATTAATATGTTATAAAATAGATATACATACTATTATATACTATGTTTTCTTTATATGATCAGTTTTCTTTTTGAAAATAGTGTAAGTCCATTTTATATTATATGAAGATACTATTTAAAGTGTTGTATTTGAATGTTAATTATACTTATACGCTTAAAGTGACATCAAAATTATGAGAATTTTGAAGAAATTTTCTTTTAGAAACTGTCAATAGATAATCTCATATTACTTAGATTCATGCATTCATTATTATCATAAAATATTTTTTTTTTTTTTTAATTAAAAATGGACTTACATCAATTTCAAAGTAATTAAATCATGTAAATAGATATCCAGTAATTTAGTGCATCATTAATATCATAAACCATATGAATGGATTGATTGTATGTATAGCATGTTATATCAGATTAGTTTAAATCAAATGAAATACAATACACTATACAAAACATATGAACGTATGAATATGAACCATATATCGAATATACGAACATACGTGTACATATCGAGAGTGAAAAATACTTTACATTATAATTTGAATTAAATATGCGCATAACATATGTACATATGCGCATATATGTGTGCATATATTAAATACTAAATACACATTTAAATGACTTTTTAATTTTACTATTTTTTTGTTTTTTTTTACATTTTATATTTTTTCTTTTTGTGTGTTTTTGTGCTTTTATGTTTTTATTTATTAAAGCTGCTGAATTATTGGATATTGAATATTATGTACATATATTGAATTGAATGTGTGATGCATTAACAAATAAATTTGTATGTGTAATAGATAGTTACCTAAAAATGTATGTACATTACTCATATATGTATGCATATTATATGTTATAATCGTGATCTCTCGATTTTTTTTTTTTTTTTAAAACACAACATCTTGATATTCAATTTCAAAATTTATAAACCTCTAATAAAATTGAAAAAAAAAAAAATTGAAAGAAAAACATAAAAGAAAGAAATATAAAACAAACAAAAAAAAAATATATTTTGAGATGCAGTTATAGTTTATTCAGTGATCGAAATGTTTAAAACAATTTTCTTTTGTGTCTGTGTGTTTGTGTGATATTTTATGCAAATTTCTCTCTCAAATACATTGAAAATTTAATTTTTTTTTTCAATTTTCATTTTTTCACTTTTTTTTTTTTAATGCTCGTATATGTAGTACATAAATATTACATCTGTTTCTTTTGTAATTAGACTTAAAATACATTTTTTTTTTTTTTTGAAAGGGATAATGATAATCTGTGATTATATAAAATTATACGTATTATGCTTTTTGTAAAGGGAAATTTTTATGAAAAATCGAAAGTTTAATATGTACTTGATATACCAGCGATACATAAGAAACTAAAAACTGGAAGAAAAGTGAAAGAAGAATTAAATTCGGGTGAGGCATTATTTTGTGGTAGATTGGTATTGATAGATTGTGAATATGATTAAATTTTATAGTGTAGAGCAAAAGGTAAAATAAATCTGTATGTTTCATTTGTGTACCCTATATGATCGTATGTAGCTAAATACAATATTTATAACGGTATGCTAGAAGAATTATTAGATTCATTTTATTCTCAAATATAATATACATAATATTTGAAACTGAATTGAACTTAATAGTCATGATATTTTCGAAATGTCAAGGAATTAAAAATGCTACACAGAAAGAATTGAAAAAAACAAAAACTAAAAAAGCTGAATTTCATTAGAAAAGTTATAACCAAAAATTGTTTATTGTACATATTAATTTCAAAATGAAAATTGATTAATTTCTTTTTTAATTTTTGATGTACAGTGTAGTGTGGCTAAATTAAAAATAATATATGTATATTTTTTCTTAAATTTAGATCAGACATAGACATTATATTAAAGACGAAATTGAATTGAATTGAATTTCTATACATGATTTTTACATTGAAAAAATTGTTAATCTTTTATGTAATTTACTGAGTTTCGTCTTTATTCAGCTAATTCAAATTGCTAATTATTGCACTAAAATTGATATTTTTCGTAGATTTGATTAAATTCAGCTCCATTTTTATAAATGCTTACAAAAAAATTTTCAATTATTTATTTTTCTTTTTTTCACAAAATAATTTTTTTTTTCATTTACACTCGTATATTCTATAATTGAATTAAAAATAATATGTAGCTGAATTTTAATTTTTCTTTATTATATTTTTTGTGACAAATATTCAAATGCATATGTGTACGTATTTATATATGTCTCAATTTTATTGTAACACTAAAATATAGATAAATGTATGTTTGTATATTTTTGAAAATATCAAAATTTTTGTACTTGTTTTGTACTTATTTTTGTACTATTTTTTGTGGTTTTTCATGTTTATTTTGAATACCTATAATAAACTAGTATCTAATACAAATAAATTCTTCATAAATAACATAGGTACCTGTTATACAAAAAAGAAAAAAAAATACATGTACGTATAAAATAGAGTAATATACAAATAATAATAAAAGTGAACAAAAATAAAAATACAAAAAAATATCCTACATTCAGATGTATTCAACCATAAATTTGATATGTACGAGTATAATATTTTTATTCATTTATTTTTATTGTTATTTTAATTATTTTTAATTGTAGCTGTAGGTATATACACCTTTAATAAATATAGCATATGTTTATTATTACATTAATTTATTCATTCATTTATGCACAAATATTTACAAATGAATTATAAAAGTTTCTATACTTACATTTAGATAGTTTCGAAAGAATATCAAAGAATTTCAAGTTTTTAAATAAATAAATAAAAAAACACAGACAAAAGAAGTAAAATGCTTAAAGAGAAGTTAAAATAATTAAAATTTTATTGCAATGACATTATTTCTATTTTGTAACTACACACATGTATTTGCATAAAAGTGTACAAGTCAAAGACTAATACGAAGACATACTACAACTTTTTGTGGGTCTATGATCAACTCTACCGTGTGGTCATTCATTTAATTATGTTGTCGAGCTTCGTTTTCCAATTGGCCACTATAGACGCCAAAATAGCGTTCTTTTTGATCTTATCTCTCTGCGCATATACTCTTCCTGAGACAAGTGGTCTAATATTAAGATATTGTGCTTGGCAAGAAATGTCCTGGCAGACATTGCAATGTGAGCAGATGCATTATTTGCTCCATTAAAACAAATTTTATTTCCGACAAGAGAAAAAAAAACAAGTACTCCAACAAAGGCCAGTACACTGGATCAATTTGTAAGTTTACATATAAACTCTGCGGTGTCAGGCACTTGAGAAGATGAGAATTCAAGGCTTCAAGATAAAGCCTGATTTGCAACATGCGATGTGTCAGCACTGTGTATAATGTACTCATTGATCATTTCACTTCAAAATTTGTACGCATTCAAATTAATTGTTATAATTATTATTATTATTATTATTATTATTTAACATGTATTTTCGCTTCAATTTTCATATAAAATAATTATTGCTAAACAAAAACAATAAATAAATACATACCAAAATGAAAAAAATAATATATGTAATAACATTTTTATTAAGGATTTTGCATTTGCGATTTAAATTTAATTTAAACGAAATTTATTGTTCGTTATTAAAATTGATGATGTGCTAAATTGTAAAATCGTTAAAAATTTTGAAATAACTTCATTAGAATAAAATATCAGTATAATCTGTGGTATAATATTATTATGTACATATATGCAGATATTTACGAGTATTTTTTACGACTACATGCATAATAATATCAGCATAATTTCTTGTATAAATTCAAACGTTTGTATGCTCGAGTATATTATGTGCTATTTATATTGCATTTATGCATTACAAGTTAGTATGTATGTATGTAGATATTGTTACTGTCGATGTTAATGATTTATAAATATTTCCTTGCCTTTATCATTATAAAAATCACAAATAAAAATCAATCACGATTTTATTTTTCATTCAATTTGCATAATAATAAAAGTGCACTGTGTATGTATGCATGCATCTAAAAACTTAAAAATGAAAAAAAAAAAAAAAAAATAAAAAAATAAAATCAAAATAAATGAGAATAAATTAATAATTTAAAAATAATGTTTATATTATTGATGCGGAAATTGACTGATTTTTATCTCTATTAATTTATAATGTGCCTATGTTCCTATATGTGCATATACATATAGAGAGTGTCGTTTTTAACATAAAACAAAAAAATGAAAAATGTTTGCTCTAAATGATGCAACCTGTTTAACATAATATTATACGACTATATGGGTATGTGCCTATGTATAAATGAACTGTTTACATTCTGATTTGTTGGCTGATTTAATTTAACACAGTGTATAAATAAATAAATGCAACTATGTAACTACTTTTTGTTCATCTTAGGCATGAAAATAATGTACATACATACGTACATATGAAGATACAATACGAGTATACACACAAACGAATATACAGCAAATAAATTATTTTATGTGAATCCAATAAAATATTTCATTTCTTGATTGACTAGATTGACTAGATCATTTGATGACATTTCAATTTTTTACTGTTCTGGTACTATAATTATTTAAATACTTGAAGTGTCTAAATTAAATAAGAATTATTTTTAATACATATGCAGGTAGTATGTACACTTATAAGTACATACATAATTGTGTAAATAAATAGGAAAATAAATACAATTTGAACAATTTTAAGTGTTGATCCATTTTATGAATGTGAGACATTATAGTTTTTATTTAGTTTTTGAAAATTTTCATTCTAAACTAGAAAATAAAATTCTTCTTCTTTTGCAAAGAACTCCTTTCTAACCATTGTTTGCAATATATTTACTACATTAATTATGTATAGACATTTCTAATTATTTTTTTTTTTCAATTTACTGCTGCACGTAATTGCTTTAGCCTGAGTAGGTATTGGATAATAATTCATTCCATTAAATGTTTATATCGTTATATCAGTCTTAATTGGCTTCATTGATTCATTTTTTTTTTCAACGAATTTATAGCACTAGCATTTAAAATTTGATCTAAATTTCAGAATTTTGTGCACTAGATTTTGAAGCTGATCTAGCACGATGCACCAACCCAACCTTCCTCCTTACAGGTGAACCGTATATGCTTAACTTTAAAAGTTTATCAAAATATCATCCTTGACAACAATAACAATTCATATATACCACGGCTTACATAATTTTAAACGAATCCATTTGGCATCTATATTTAATGTAATATAATTCAGCTTCAGAGTCTTTCATTTCGATTTTTGAATTATGCATCCATACTTAAACAATCGATGACTTTTTAAACTTAATTTATAATTCATGCTCTTCTGAAGAAATTAAATTCATTCGAAAATTTTGTTAAATAATTTTCACATCCGAAATTTTGAATATTGTTGCAAGAGTAGAAAAGTTTAGATACATATATGTCACAATTATAATATCCAAAATAAATGTTTACAAAGTTAAATTAATTCAATATGCTCTGTTGAAGGCGTTTTAAATGAATTTTCATTTTTTATAATTAGAAGACAAAAAAAAACTAAGTAACAGTTTCAAAATGTAAATAAATTTATATGAGGAAGAAGAAAAAGGCGACGACAGTGAGAAGAAAAAAACTATGAATTCCGATACGTCTCATTTCATAACTTTCCACCAATTTAATAAAACAAAATATTTATGTATAGCGTATATGAAATATACAAAAATAATGCAATAAAATTAATGAAGTATAAAGAAGAAGGAATAAACGGAAAAGAAAATAAAGAAGAAAAATAAAATTTTAATAATATACATATAACAAAATAATGATTTTAAATCATCTTTTCTATGTAACTACCATTTTATGCATATGCATACTCTTGAGTATCATTTGTAGGGAGATCAAATCAGAGCTATACATTTTTTTTTTCAATAAAAATAAAACTGAATGTTTAAGTCATAAGATGTCAATATAATTTTTTATTTATTTCAAATGCAGAAACATAATGTGTAGCTGTATAGTTATGGCTATAGCTGTAGCAAAGTTTGAAATCATATAAATTTATGTTTGCTAAGAGAGTGTGTAGCTGCTGCCAAAGCTGTAGTCCTAGCTGCATCAAGTCTTTAACAAATTTTTAATTTGTAGCGCTACAGATTGACATTTCAGTTTTCGTAAATTTGAAATTTGACTTTGAGAAATTTTTTTGAATAAGCTACCACATACATTAGTCAACAGTACATTCTGGTCGTTAGGCCTATATACGCTGATGGACCTGAATTCAGATTCGAAAACTATTCTATTTATGCTTCATGAATTCAGAGCGTGGAGAAAATTTTTGTATACTGTGTAGTTTTGCATCATATATGTTCATGTAGAGTAGAGACGACGACTATTTTAATAATCAATTTATTGAATTAAAAAATTAAATTCGAATTTTTTAAATATTTTTCGTGGATATGGTGATTAATTTATATTTTTCGATTATAAATTGAATCAAATACAAATTTAATCACCCTATACATACATCATCATAGGTAGGTAGATATACGTAGTTCTGTTTTATTATGTACATATCTAATATTCGTTATTTTGAATTAATTCAAGTTAATAAACAATAAAGAGCTAATAAAAATTTAATAATTTCTCATTTATATATTTTATTCAATATTTAATCATATTTATTATATACTTACATTACATATACAACCTCTTTATAACCACTATATGCGCATATGTATGTACACATATTTACGAGTGTATATACTTTCGTTCATTTATGAATACATCATATGTATGTATATGTAATTCAATTTTGATATGAAACTTTCTTCAATTTAATACAACAAGAGAAAATTTTATTTAATAAATTTCGATTATTATTATTATCATTTACTATGACTATTATTATTTATTATTTTGATAACTTGCATAACTTTTTATTTTTGGCATTTCTAGTTATTGTTGTTGATACATTTTGAGTTATTTTATTTAATTCAATTTAAAAATAGCAACAATAAAAGTTAAACGAAGAAAATTTAATTTTTAAATCAGACATACAAAATATTAGTGATAAAAAACATGTACATATGTAAAAATGAAAATTGAAATGTATACATATAATAAAATTAGAATCATTAAATTATTTGCATACTCGAATGTACAGTAAGTAAGTACGTATAATAAGTAAAATTGTTCAAGATCAAGATTCAAATTGAAATAAATATACAGTTGATTTAAATTTATTCAAATTTCAATAGTAATAAAAGTGCAATAAAATAAAGAGTACCTACTATAATATTTACGATAAGGGTGTTCATTTGTGGTTGCAATTTTACAAACTGTTCATAATTGCAACTTAGTTTTATCTAACAAAGAATACAAAAAAACATTCAAAATGAAACACTGAGGTTCGAGTATAAGAAACACGATGATGGACAAGGACAGTGCTGCGAAATAAAACGAAATAATTAATAATTCACTGTTATTCGGCCATTAACGAAAAATTTGTCATCCTTAATGATCGCAATTATGAGCTTTTTTCTAATACTTACCTTAATAAACGGCAATTTTTCAACCATTACTCTTTCATCTCTGATACACGAACTATTATTTGATCATTTTGTTATTATCAGTTTTAGTTTTTGTTTTTATTGTCATTAATGACTGCCAGTTTTTGTTTTTTTCACATCTTCATTCACCGCCAAATGAAATTAATTCGAACTTATTTGAATGCTTGAATTAACTAAGAATATCAGTGACAATTTAATTCGTAGTATGGTAGACGGTAAATGATCATTGAAGAACTGTCATTTATTAAGGATGTGAATTTAAAGATGGTGAATTCTGACAGACGAATTTTGTTTCATATAGTGAAAATTGATTAAAGACTTTATACTTTATACTGGCATGCAACGAAAACAAAGGGTGAGAACCCCTTATTATTTTGTTTATGTTTTCATTTTATTTTTGAATGTTATGTTTGTGTGGCTACAAATAATACATTCAATAAAATTTTATTACAAAAATATTTCATTGACTATAAGTACTAGTATTTTAAAGATATCAAAATACATATAGATTTGAACATAATTCAATTATTTTGAATTTTAAATACTGATTGTGAATATTTTATTATTTTTCATGTAAATTTTATTAATTTTGACTCATAAAGCTTCAAATATTTAGTTTTTTTTTTTTATTGTTTTTCTTTTTCCTCCTGATGTGTTTTTTGAAAATTTTACCTTTCTACAAATTTTATTTTCAATATCAACTAACTATTTATACGTACATATGTATAGCATAATCAAACTATGCAATGTATCGTATATGCATATAAATGCATGTATAAATTAAATTATAAATTGCACAAATTAATGTAAGTAGTAAATATAGGTATAAGATTTTTGTAAAACGGTACGTTAAAAGTATTTTGTACCATTGTCAATTTGAAGATGAAAAATAAATGAAAAATACACAGGTGTTGTACTAATGAAAAACCAATGATGTTTGTGGTATATATATGTATGTATATGACGAGTATTTAGTAGTAGCATTAAATGTACAAGTAATTCTCCATTTCAAATTGATATTCGTTTGTTGTTATTTGTGTGCATATATACATATATGTATGTATACATAAATTATTATCTAATTGAAATTTTTGCAAAATTATTATTTTGATATTCAATAAAATATTAATTGCGTTCAAGGCTATCTACCTTTTAAAAAATATGTACCTGCTAAAGGCTATATTAAGTACACATATACGTATATATATACGAGCACATTACGAGTAATATTAAATACACAATATTGTACGGGAGAATGGTATTAAAGTGCTAATTTGCACATACGCTGTTTGCAGTAATTTAATGAAATTTTTTAATTATTAATTTGTAATTCGTTTATTCAGCTTTATATTCAGCAATTAAATTCGAATTCATTCTAAACAAATGTTAAAGAATATAGGTATGTACTCAAAATATTTGCGACCATTTCATTTTTAACAAAATTTCATTAAAATGGAAATTATTTTTGCACTAATAGAATTAAAAATTCGAAAAGGTTTGAAAAATATGTAGGTTTGAAACAATTCGTCAGTATGGTATCAGTACATAAGTGATATCCTAAAACCGAATTATGTATTGTATTGATACCATATTGATGCATTTCAGAGATGAGTTAGAGTCTCTTCTTTTCGTATTTTTTAAACTTATCTCAATTATCCAGAAATCTCTTCGACTCATTGAAATTTATAACTTTTATACAAATAATTTTTTACACTACTGTGTATGTACACAGCCAGCGTTTCAAATTGATTGAAACCTGCCATTTTATGCCACCTAGATTTTTTTGCAAAGTATAGTAGCGACAATAAAATAAATTTATATCTATAAAGTATGTACATACATATGTATTTACATATACTGCATAAATTAAAAGATTTAATTATTGTCAATCTTTATAATATGGTTTTTAATAATAGATCGTTAATGTCCGATATGTTATGAAATTTAATTTTATTTATGTAGGACATTTGAAAATTAATAAGAATTTACTCGTACATCTGTGTACATTCAGTTCAAAAGAAAGATGAACATTAGATGAATGAAAATAAACATGAATCATTAATCAAATGAAGACATTCGATATCTTGTTTATTAAATAAAATAATTATGTGTTAGATGATGAAATCCATATCTAACAGTGAAGAACAAAACATATGAAACTGAATGAAATTGTGAAGAAAATGTCGTATGAAATTCTTAAAAAAAAAACATCAAAAAATTACTAAAATCATTCAACTCCTATGTGAATAAATTTCAAAAATTAATCTCAACGAAAATTCTAAAATTGAGGCAGAAAATTTGCAAAACAAGGAAATATTTTACAATATCATAAATAAATTATAAATTTTCATGATTTTCCAATATTTGTAAAAAGAAATTCATTCCACTAAATAGCTACACTTGAATTATGTTTTGTACATTACTGTATTTAAAAATTTAATTGAACTTTATGTTGCTGTTAGAAAATTAGCTTATAGTCACGCTTCATCATTATAATGCGCTTTAATAATAATAATAATATTCTTCACTACAAATTTTCGTTTTTTTATTATTTTCATCTTATTTTATTATGATCTTCAATTTATATATTATATGTATTTGATTTTTCCATGATGATGATTTCTATCATCCATCCTACGTTTATTATTTTTCTTTATATATTTACCATTTATATACTCGATTCTGGCATTAAATGTACAAGTATATTATGTATTTAAACCCTGAAATTATTTAGATACATCTTAAACAAAAGTATTCATATATTTATTGTATAATTACAAAAAAAAAAAAGTTAAAAAAGTGAAATAAAAAATATTCAATCGTCCTCAAGGTCTTTCATAAAAACAAAACTTAACCGAAACAAATTTAATTTAATCATCTTTCATTGTTTAATGGAAAAGAGAAAAAAAAAGAATGAAACGAAACGTATAATAAGAGAATTATTATTATTATTTTATTAAAATGATTATCGATGCACATTAAGTGCACATACATATAATATGATAAAGACAAAGTAAAATCAAAATGAGAAAAAATAAAAAGAATAACAACTAATAAGAATTTTAAGGTTTCCTTTTTATGTGTACATATTTTTATAAGCCACAAATATTTCTGTTGTCTGATTCTGATATTTAACTATAGATAATGTATTTAAGTTTGTACATACGTACGTACATACTCATATTCGTAATTCGTATGTGGTTTAAACATAAAATAAAAGGTTGGAGAAAAAGTATTGGGCCTTATCTTCAATTTTGGAAAACACAGTCTTTTACTTATATGAAATCAGATCCCCTAATATTTTTTTTATATTTAAAAGTTATAGTCCTTCGTGTATCATATTGAGAAAAGGCATTTCACTTTTAAAATCAATTTAGTATTATCGCGTTTTGAAAATGAATGAAATTTCGAAAAACATTTGATACCTACGTATTACAATTTTATTTAGATACTTAAAAAGACCGAATTTGATTAATAGAAAAGACGTTGTATTCTATGATGGCAATGCCAGGTCTTTGATTAATCACCGAAATTTGAGAGTATAGTTATGGGAAAATTTAATGCACCCATCGTATAGTCCTGCCTGACCATGTGCCGTTCGATTATTATTTTTTAGAGAGGCCTATGAAAATCACTTTTCAGAGTTTTTTTTTTTTACAAAAAATCACAAAAGTTCTGTTAGGACGAAATTATGTTTTTGCCACAAATTGACAAAAAATCATAATAGAACAAAATGGAGAATCTCTGATAAATAAAAAACATATTCAACATGTTAAAAAAATTATTTTAGTTTTGACAATTAAAGGTCTGATACTTTTTCCCTAATACAAATATAAAAAATTTCATGCATTATTTTTAGATTTGCCAACCAATTTACTTACATCGACTACATATTTGTATAATGCGTGTGTAATTAAATTTTTATATAAAGAAAAATGATAATAAAAACTGAAATTAAATTTAGTACATAATAAATTTACTCTACTTTGCAAAAATAAATGAAAAATAATTATATCTGACACTTCGGTTTGGTTTTATTGCTACCGTTCTGATCTACATTTTCAGTAGTATTATCGCGGTTAATATATTTTTTTTTTAAAAAAAAAGGGAATGAATGTTCATACATCCATGTATATACGTTTACAGTGTATACAATAAAAGCTGAATTCCAAAACTTATAGATGCTTGTTTCAATGTACGAGATCCTGTAAAATAAAATTAGCCAGATTTATAACTTTTTAATAAAGTTGCTACTAAATGTCCCCAACACTTAACTCCACATAATATGATCGATCTTTTGAGTGTCTTATATGTTGTACCTTTGCTTCTTCTCGACAAGAAGTTGTTTTTATGTAAAGGTAGTTGTGCATCAATTTTAGCTCTTCTGGTCACTATTTGAAAGCTATAATATTATCGTGATGATAACATGAAGTTCTTAATGGTGGCAACAAATTTGGATAAACATCAAAGTATCATAGCATCAAATCAATACATAATTCAGCTTCAAGAATCAAGATTAATAACGACATCCTTTTATCTAATTATTGTAAAAAAAAAAAAATTTTCGAAAGAAGCCATTTTAATTAACTTATACTGTATGAAAATCCATTTTAATGATCGAAATAATGTTCGTATATTTTCTTATTATATTTTGCAAAAATATTTTAAAAAATTAATAAGACAAAATTGTAAAAATGTACAAAATTAAAAAATTTTCATTAAAAAAAATATATTAAAAATCAGAAAATATGTAGTTGATTAAATAACATAAAACTCCTATAAACTTATATATTGATCATGTACGAGTATGTAGGTATGTGACGACAGACATAACGTATGTTTTTACATTCTTGTATACTTATTCAATAGTTATATTTATACATATTATGTATACATTTTTACATTTGTATATGTAGTATATAGTTATAGTTGACTATAAAGTTTGTAAAAATGTCGATTGATAATGGGAGCGACCGTAATTATGTACTAGTACACCACCTATAATAATTACGACGAGTGTATATACTTATTTACAATGTTGATATACGTGTATGATGTTTATTTATTAAATGTATACATAATATAGAATAAATTTGCAGACAGTGGATCTACAGAGTTTACAGTGTATGCCAATCGTATTCGTACAGCATAAAATACGTACATATCTTTACTTATATTTCTTCTTTTACAGCAAAACAGTTTTCAATAGTACCTTGCCTATACTTTAGAATACGAAAAATTTCCCTCTATTGCAGAATAACCTTCTCTATCTTCATACTTGTTTGATATTCAGATACTTTTTTACCGCATCCCATACTATCTATTTCTAAGGCGAACTTTAGGTCCTTTAATCTAATATTCTTATTTAAAAATTTATTTAATAAGATTATTTTCTTCTGCTGCGGTGTAACAGTTCCTAATTCAGCTTTCATCTTCATTTAAATTTCTCTCCATACTCCAATCTGTCTTTAAAATATCCCACCATCTGAGATGTGGTTTTCCTTTTGATCTTTCATCCTTCAAGCTACCAAAAAGCAGTTTTCTTAGGAACGGTGTTGTTCTTCATTCTGTGGAAGTGTCTTATTAGCTACCTCTTTTTAGTTTCACGTCTGTACTGACATCTACATCTTTGTATAGCTGATACATGTCGATATTAGTTTGAAGATTTTTACTTCGTACAACTACAAAATGCTGTATGCTGTACTAAAATCAATATTTTGTATACGACGAACACTATAATAACTGGATGCCTACATAAATGTGCATAATATACTCGTAAAAATTTCATATTGAAGATAAATTATGGGTTTAACTTTTTAAAAAAAACTGTATAGCTGGTATACAATAGATGCATGTGTACGATTACAACAATTCGGATAGATAAATGCCAGTTATTATTATTGTGCTCTGATATATGTCATGTTACAATCTTTAATAATGATAACAATAATATAACAGTAATGAGTAAATTATGCTTGTAATTTAAGATTAAAGCAATTACATATGTTACTCGTAGATACAGCATCTACACGTATATCTAGTACATATGTGCGTGTCTATGTATATGTTAAATAATTTTAAAGAAAAATGTTCTTAAAACTCATACAAGTATAAGTTTTTATTGTAAAAAAAAAAAAAAAAACATTTTTTTTCTTTTTTATTGGAATAATTTTTAAACAATTGCTGTGATTAATATAAAAATAAATACTTTGATCTTTTAAATACTTTTACATGATTATTTTTTAATATGTGACAACGATGGTGATGACGATTAATGTGCTGCATGAAAATGATTACTCTCATGTTAGTGATGATGATGAGATGATGATGTTTAAATTGAGTTTTTGTATAAAGAGAACATTGAAACACTTTTTTTTTCTTTGTCATCATCATCATCTTTTAATATTTTTCTTGTACAGAATTAAAAATGAATTCAATTACTTTTTACATTTTTTTTTGTTGTTGTCTTTTTGCTTTGTTGCTTTTTTTTACTTCCTTTTTATATTTATGTTAGAAGTAGGTAATAGGTATGCATATAATAAAGGTGTGACACTTTTATGTGTACAAAAAATAACAAATGATAAGGAAATAACAGAGTGTAACAGAAAAGAATGGCCCCGTATTGTATTTGTTAGTACATATGCGAGTATTTTTCGTTTCGATTAAATTTCTGCATTCAATTTCATGCTTCGATTTGATGATTATAATGATTACACGACAATGCATAAAGTATATAAGTACAAGATGATCGCTTACATTTTTCAGTTATTCACGAGGACTGTTCGATAAATCCATGTAAAAATAAAGTATCTTTGGAACACTAACACATTTGGAACAAAAAAAAATTTTTAACTTTTTCAACATGATTTTCTTTTGACTTTGCCCTTCTTAAGCCTTAAATGTGATCACATAAAGATTATTAGATTCCTAAAATTGAAATTTTTATAAATAGAATAAAAAATTCGATATTGCACGAACTTCTCGAACAGCCTACATACATAAATAAACAAAAGTACATAAAATTGTATCTGTCTACATATATCTGTCTACTTACTTTTGTGCTATAACAAGCCCATATAATCATTTTTTAGTTACATTTTTCTTCTAATTTTTTTTTAATCCATTTTATTACTTATTATGTATTAAAAAAAAATTTTAAACTTTCTCTTGTAGATTTTTATTTTACTTGTTTCTGTCATGTAAAAATGAAAAAAAAAAGTTTTTTTTTGTTTTTTTGAAAAATCTAAAAATCATTTTTGAATGATCTTGAAAATTTACAAAAGAAAACAAAAATAAAATATGTTATGAACTATTTTTTATTTTCTAAAAGATTTGATCTTGTCAAAAAAGATATTAAAAACTGTTGTTATGAAGAGGAAGCCTAATTTAAATTTAATCTTAAATCTACAGTAACTTATTATTACATTAATATTAAAAGTACGTAGTACTTTATGTATACTTGCACTTTAATGCGTGCTGTACTTAATGTCAAAAATGATGTTCAAATTAAAATTACAAATTCTTTTACTTTGATAAGAAGACTAAATAATATATGCTGTGTACTGTATAAAATGTAAAATGAAAAAAATTAATGACGAATTATCTGCTATAAATAATGTTGTACGTACGTGTACTTACACAGATATGTACCTGTGTGCTCGTAAGAAAATGGGTGGTACTTTACAGATTTTAAGAGATCATTGTTTTTTTTTTTGTTCTTTTTTTTTTATGGAAGAATTTAAATTTTTGAGTCAATACTTTGATTTATTTAAATCAGTATATTTTTCTCATGATCCCTTCAACGAATGAAAATGAATTTAAAACAAAAAGAAAATTTTTGAAAAATTTATAAGCTTGACATTTTCCAATGCCCAATTAAATTTAGATGTAGATGGAAATAAAAATGTATTCTTTCATTATGGGAACATTAATTTTGATGATTTTGCATTATTTTTCGTACATTACATAAAGTGAATTCTTGAACATCAAATAATCGTTTGTTTACAAATGTCAAACGTTTTAAATGGCAAAATGTACATGGTAATATGAGTGTACACAAATTTTTAATAATGCTCAATACTGACATTTAAAAAGTTAAAAAATTGAATGATTGAATTTTGATCTGCATTATATACAAGTATATGATAATAGTAGTTCAAACCATTGATAACATAACCTAGAAATGTTTACTTTACAAATTTTGCTTATCATTCAGTATTGAAATTTAAGGATGAAATGATTACTTCGTAATGTCACATGCTTTTTTTTTTTTATTAATTTTAAATTCTGACTTAGAAAATATAACCTGAAATATATACTCAATCATATGTTTTGTTTATAATTTCAATCTCCCAATCATTCGATCTCAATTTGATACAGAGGCGAAAAAGCTATAGATCAGTTTTCATCATTTAAATGATTTACGAAAATCAATAAACCAGATGCAATGATTACATATATCAATATCATATACATTACTTGTGATCTAGTTCAATTTATTTCTAACATCAATAATGATACTAAATGTACTGCTTTTTTTTACTACATTTCTATTTTAGTATTAATATTTCTATTAATAGAAAATGTGCACATGTATATGTATGAATGCATCATAAAACTGTAATTTAAAAAAAAAAAGTGTTCTACATTTATTTGTTATTTCAACTCAATTTAAAATTAAAAATAACCCATATTTAGCAGCTTATATATCATTGATCTAGTTCAATAGTATCATTACATTTTAAATCACTATATAAATTGAATTGAGTTGTATAACATACATATATTAATCAATTAATTAAATGCGATTATTAATATGTATACGATAGTATGCAATTTACCTCATCATATTTAAATTCATTTCATTTTATTTTAATTTACATCGACTTTATTATGGTGATCATAAACGAAACATTTTCCATTTTATTCGAATGAATGTATTTTTATCTGTTTCCTGTAAATTTTTATTTAAATTACCTTACATTTATGTACATATTATAATGTACGAGTACTTATAGTATATTGCGATTTATAACATTTTGTAATGTGTAAAATGTATGTACCTAATTTAGATATTTCACCATTTCGGAATTATGACGTCTCTATATGATATATGATGAAGATCAATCAAAAATCATTTTCAATTCAAACGTTTCTATATTTTTTATTTGCTAGACATATGGAATCTATGATTTCCTTTTTTGTATACTAATTCAATATCAAATTGGTATAAAATTAAAATTAGAAAAAAGTAAAAAAAAAATAATTTTCCATAGTTAATAGGTGATAACTGAACACCACCAAATTCAGTAGATACAAGAATTCCATAAAAATACGAATACAGTATACGATCTAAAAAAGTATAAATTAAATATGAAGCCTACTAAGCCTATAAATATTTTATTTAACTGGTTAACATAAAATATATACTAATATCCGGTATAATTCTTCTTCTTTTTCTTCTTCTATGTACGTACATAATATTCTACATGATTCTGCACATATTTCTATATGTATAGTTTTAATTCTTTCATTTAAAATCCGGCAATACCAAATTTAACTAAGCATTGATTGCAATTATTATTGAATATACGATGGAATAAACGATGATACTTAATAGATTTTTTTATCATGTATCGGGTGATCAAATTAGTACTATCTAAATATATATTTTTCAAACATTGTAGCAGCCATGTTTTTTTTTTTAATTCCCTTTATAATTGACATTTGACAACTTAATTCAAATGATCATTTATTTAGTGGAAATTTTGCAGATTAGTCTTTAAAAACAGATTCACATTTACTCACAGGAAAATCATCTCACTTATGTGAATTGGTCACATAGTTTGTGGGCTACTGAATTTAGGCATGTTCGATCATTGATCAAATATGATAAACTTTCTGAAATACCAAAAACAACAAAAGAACATGAAATTATCGACAAAATTCATATGGCAATTTTAAATGATCGTCATATATATAAAAGATGAAAATAAGAGCGGATTTATTTAGGAAAATCTTAAGACGATCAATATTCAAAATAAATAAAAACTTATCGATATCCTGTACCGTTTTTAATTTCAAATTACAAATATCTAGCTCTCATTCGATCACCCCATAATAATCTTACATACATTCGAATAGCTTTGATTAGATTTTTGTATTTGTATCGTTAGATAATCAGTAATATATAAGCGATTACAGTTTAAGCCTCTCCTAATATTGTGCCTATACTTATAGCTGTAATGTATAAAAAATGGTCAAGGTAACAAACTATTAAATGTCTGTGAATTTTTTTTTTTTTTTGAAAAAGTGTATACTAAAAATAATCATTTTTAATTTTTTTTACTTCTTTTTCTTGCTTCTTTTATATTATAGTTCGAATGCGATTCTAATTTATTTAAAAAAAAATTTTCTTAACTCGTTTCTTAATGCAACTACTTACTAATCTTCTTAAAACGTCTTATTATAAGTACATATATAGGTCAGTGAACACAGGAAAAACAGGTGTCGTTAACATTTAAAACAAATATGGCACACAATAAATACAAACGAACCTCTGTAGTACTCACTACATATGTCTGTAATTCTGTATATGCATTTTTTATTTTTATTTAATTCTTATTTTTTTTTTTCTTACATGATCTGTCATCATATATCATTCACTTATCTCTTTTCTAACCTGTTATTACATTCATATAATAATGTAAATATGTACTCGACTCGAATGTATATTTAGATTTTATATAATTTTATTTCTTTTATATAAAAGTATATATACTACGCATGTATGCACATTTCTATAAATGGTGCAGATGCAGACAGTACAGTCTGATTAGAAATCAAAAAGAAAATCTTACCGATAAGTGCATATGTACATAACTGGATCAATTGCTGTACGAGTATATTAAACAAGATTTAAAGTTTAAAAAAAATAAATAAATAAATAAAAATAAGAACAT
This sequence comes from Villa cingulata, assembly GCA_951394055.1. Taxonomy (NCBI): domain Eukaryota; kingdom Metazoa; phylum Arthropoda; class Insecta; order Diptera; family Bombyliidae; genus Villa; species Villa cingulata. Next base: position 46,346,988 of record OX596019.1, read on the forward strand.
ACTAACACTTCATTATAGCACATATGAATGTATTTACTTATCTAAGTACGGGTGAATTCCTAAACTTTGATTTGTATTTGTATTGCATCATAATTATTTACGATACGCTACAGTTACTTAACTTTGCTCTTGTCAAAAAAATCACAAGAGATTTTGAAATACGATGTCATGTGATTATCATTACCATATATATAGTTTGCGATTTGAAACGTTTGACGTTTGACATTGTAAAAAGACGATCATTTGACGTTTAGGAATTTACCCCATGTCTACGTTGCACTTAAATAAATTTTTTTTTCTTTTTTTTTTTTTAATCTATAATATTTACGGTAATTTATACTATGTATCATAATTGTATAAAGGATTAGAAATTTCTTCAAGTATAAATCTAAATAATATGCGCTTATTCAGACAAGTTTTGGTAAGAGTATTTACCTGAATTTCGCATTCTTATACTAGTAAGAGTATGTAATGTATATGCAGTATATTGACAGTTTAATGAAAAATGTGATGCTGTTGCATGCAATGCAAGGTCATCTAAATCATTGGTTATTTTATTGATTTTGATGGTTGTTTGTTGGTAATAGATGAAGTGAATTTAGAATGTCAGAAATTTTTAAAGTATATAGCATATATAGCAAATAAATATTATAATTAATTGAAAATAATTCACTATTTTGAAAGTAGGTCAAAATTAATGTGAAAATCAGTTTTACATATATAAGTAAATGCGCATACATATATGTATTACACTCTAAAATAATCATATATACGTATACGTATATATGTGTATAAATGTATACATATTTATGCTATAATGTATGGTATGGTATCAATTAATTGGTTTAAAATTTCAAAAAACTGGATTCAAAACAACGATTTAATTTAAATGCAAGCGTTAAAAAAAATATCACGTTATTAATATAATCCAGATACTTGAATCAAAAGTCAATAAAAATTAATCAAGATTTTGATGCATTTAGAACATTATACGGTTAAACTTAAAGTAGAAAATCACTGATTTACATATGTACATATTATGTATATGTGCATAACTCTGTTTACTAAGTAAGTACCTACGTACGTGTAATTTAAATTGAACGAGAAATTCTCTCAGGCAAACTTCTGATTTAATATCTTAAGGTTAAAAAAGATACAGTAGCTTAAAATATTTGCCGATCAATTCGATTATCAGTCAAAATAAAAAAACATTATTCTAGTTCTAAACTCACGTAATATACACACATGCGCATTGTACTATCTGAAATGTAGAGCAAAAAGTTGAACGAGTAAATCTTTTGGAGTATAAACATTTCTAAAGCCATTATTATTACTATATTTTTGCAAAAACAAAAACAAAAATTCAGATTGAAATAAACTTAATTCAACAGTTTTGATAGGATTTATTTTACTAATAAATTATGATCAAATGAGAGCTATACTCGTATGTTCTTATTTTGAAATAAAAATGTGCTGATATGCCAATCTTAAAGGGAATCTTAAAAAAAACATGGCCGATTTGATATTTTCAATATTAATTTATCACCCGAACATGAGTATATTTCAATTAATTTTTGAAATTTGAAAAAAGAATAAAAATAAAACCTTTTAAAAAAATGAATTCGTATGATTTATATAAGGTATAATTACTTTCATAATTTGTTCATTTAATTTTATATAAGATGTACATGAATTTAAAAAAAAATATTATATGAAAATAAATAATTAAAAATCACGTAATATAACAAAGCACGCTTCTATGTAAATAATATTTTTTAATCTATGCAACCATGCATAAAAATTTCACTATAATAATATGATATGTATACGTATATATGCATTCGGTTTATATACTTACATACGAGTATATAATGATATAATGTAGGTACATGTTCTAGATAAATAATTTCATCTACAACAACATTTTACTACACATTCAAACATTTTTTTTTTTTGTATTAGAAAAGGAAATACCTACCTACTGTATACATTAAATTTTATTTATTTTTCGAATGGTATTTTTCAATTAAATTGCGCAATTTAAACAAATGAAGTTAAATTATAAGTTTTTGCATCATTCCGTGCTTTTACACATACCATAATATCATCATACGATGAGTATATATAGATATCGTACGTGTATATTTAACATTTTTTATTATAATGGTATTTCGAGACCTAAATATTTATTTAAGTGGTAGCTGGTGTAGCTTAATTAGATATGATACTATCAGTCAGTCAGTTTCATTCGCAAAGATATTACTGTGCTATTTGTTTGATATTTAATGCTTTTTCTCTCAATCAAAATTACAATTAAGTATTAGTAAATGAATCGACAACAAATATGTATAGATAAATTATTAATTAATAAGTTAGCCAATCTTTAAAATAATAATTAGACTAAGTGGTAAAATTGACAGTAGCTATTTAATGAAATCTATTAGTTAGATATAATTTTTTTTAAAAATAAAATTTTGATACCTTTTAATGGATTTATTGAAATATTATTGTATTACTAAATTTTATGCAACGAAACTCTTAAAATTATTATTTTGTAAGATTGTCAAATGTCATTCAAATGAAAATTAATTTTTTTGTTACTGAACGCAAAGCTGAATAAATGCAACAAAATAAGCGTCATACTGGTCATACTATTGTACATGAAATAAAATCAGAGATGCGGATAAAAATTTTACCTCAAAAAAATGTTATAGAGTTACATACTTAAATGACATTCCAATACCGAATTCTAAAATATCAAATGCAATCAATGGCTTGACGATAAACAACAGTTCAAACTTGTTGTGTGCAAACATCAAAAATTGTGAAACATTTTGATACTATAATTGTTTACGTACTTTGTTGCATTTGCTGATTTTAGTTTTAGCGTTTTAGTCAATGAAAATCATTAAATAATGTTGGTCATCCTCAAATTTGGTAAGGGTTTAGAATTAGAATTCGGCCTAATCTGATCAATTCATTTTTTATCGTCGTTTGGTGTTTTTGAATTCAATCTATCATTGCATTTTGTTTTATTTTTTAACGTAATGTTAAGACATACATAATATGTATAATCATAGAATGAATGTATAAATGATACGATCATCCATCGAAAGGGGTTAGAAAGACTACAAGGGTGTAGATTCATATTTGACGATTGATAGTTATGTACGGGAGTTGTATGAAGTACAAAAACAATTCTTTTTTAATTATAAGTTATTAAATACTATGAGTGCATATGTAATTGTTTTTTAACAAAGTATTCGTATGCAATCATAGGAATACATTGTAGATCACATATTATAAAATTAAAAAAAAAAAGTGAAAAATTGAAAATAGAAAAATAAAACGTTATAAGTATTCGTACCTATCACCGTCATAAAATATAATTTTAATTTTGCATTCAATTAATCTATTCAGATTCAATAATAATTAATCTACATGAAATAATAAAATAAGTACATATACATATAGTATCAAGAAACTTAAATGAATTAAATGTGAATAATTTATGATTGGAAACGGTACGATATGTGACATGAAACAAATTCAGTAGTATTTTATTAATACTGACGAAAGTTTTTTTATTCTTCTTCTTTGTAAAAAAGTAAAAAATAAAAAAGGAAATTATAAAAGAAAATAAAACGAAAATTATTCAAAATGAATAAATTAAAATTGTTAATAATATCAGAACAAAATGATTTCGATAAAAGATTATCGAATACAATAAAAAAATTTAGTAGTGAAAGAAATTTATTTTTTACAAATTTATATAATAATTCAATTAATTGGAATAGTAATACAAATTTAAATTCAGATTTAAATTGTTCAAAAATTAAAAATAATAACGGTAAAATTTCATCATCATCGACATCATTCTTTCGTGGAACATTATTGAAACGTTGTAAAAGTACAAAAGAAATTTATAATTCGACAAGTAGCAATTACGAGAATAAAAAATTACAATCACAATCAAAATATAAAAATGATTTTACAGAAGAATATAAACGAGAATTAAATTACAATAATAATCACAATTCGAATGTAATGGTAGTAAATGAAATTGGTGAAGATAAATATTATCGGCAATCATATAATTTGGATGAATTTGATAAAGAATATTTATATTCGGATAATCGTAAGAATATCGTAAAAGAATTACGAAAAAATTTCGAAAATGTTACAAATCATAAATCATCGACATCATCATCATCGTCATTTCAACAGCAACAAAAAACCTCATTAGCCGATAATGATGAAAGAAGCAACAGGACATCAGCTCCACCACCGCCTCCTCCACGAATTATAAAATCAAAGCCACCAATATGTAATGGTAATAATGGTGTTAGTGGTGTGGGTGGTGGTGGCGGTAATTCAGTTAAAAAACGAGTTTCAACAAATCTGCGTAATCATCAATATCATCAACAATTTAGCAGATGTGAGTTCTCGGTTGATGATCTCGAAAAACATTTAACTTCAACACTATTATCATCATCACAACAAATACCTCCAGCACAATCATCGATTGCAAAGGAACACCATTATCAACAGCAAAATCATCTTCATAATCAGCAGCATCAACAGCAACAACAACAACAACAACAACAACGTTTCCTTAGCAGACATTCGTTTTATTTACATCGAAACGATGAAGACGTTTATGAGGTTGGAGATGGTTGTGATGATTGTAATCTGGTCAAACAGAAAGCACGTAAATTGATGGAAATGTTTACAAAAAATCATCAACAGCAACATAATAAGTATCAATACCAGAATCACCAGCAGCAATCAACAAAAAAATTAAAAACAATCGCATCAACAACAGCAACAAATTGCAATAATAGCAACAGCAATAATGAATGGATTCAAGATGAAATGCAACCAAGTAGAAAAAATGGAAATGATGAGAATGCAGACATAGATGAAATGAATAATGTAAATGATGGAACTAAGATGAAAAATGAAAAATTAAAAAATTATTGCAAACATAATAACAGTAACAATAATAATCACAGTAATAATGAAAATGAGATTACAAATAAAATGATGAATATTAATGAAGCTAATGAGAATAACAGTTATAATTGTAATAACAATATTAATCATCTTCATAATAATAATGATATAAACGCACAATTGTATCATGTTATAACGAATACAAGAGATCATCATCATCATCATCAACAAGATCAGCAGCAGCAGCAACAGTTGCAAAATTTTAACAATAATTACGATTACAATGATAATGATCGTGATGATCATGATAATAACAACACCACCAATATAACTACCACTATCAACAACAACAACAACAACAGTACCAACAATTATAATCATAATAATCAAAATGATATTAGACGAAATGATAACAGCAGTATAAAATCAAATTTAAATGAAATTTTTATAACAAAACGTAATAATTTATTAAATATTCAGCATAATAATAATAATAATAATCAATATAATAATAAAAGGCGATCATTAAATGCTGCTATAGCACGTGACAATAATTTATATCGTAATATATTAAGTGACAGCTATGAGGATAGTAAATATGGTATTAAGAAAAGTGGTAGTGTTAATAAAATCGATTTAGAAATATTAAAAAGTGAATTAGATGATTATGTTGATCCAAAATGGTGTAATAATATGAATTTAGGTTATGGTTTTCGATCACAGAGAACATTAAAAATTGGAGGAGGTGTAGGAGTAGGAGTAGGAGGAAAATTATTAGGTGGTAGTAGCACTAATTTAAATCGAAAGGTAAGTTTTATATAAACGCATTGTCATTGGCATTGTCTTCATAAATTCTATCACACTTCCATACGCAAGTGTGTACAAAAATATATCCTAAATAAATAAAAAATCACAAAAAGAAAATGTATTTGTTTATTTAATTTTCAATTTTTTTTTTTGTCATAAATATGTACATAATTAATTAAAATTTCATGATAGAAGAAAATCTTTAAATAAAGATATTTTTGAACATACTAGTACATAATTACCTAATAAGTATTTCAATATTGCAACTTTATACATAATTTTTTTTTTTTGTCATTTCGTTTATAAATAAAAGTTTATTTCTCAATTTTTATGTAATTATGTGAATAAGGTATTTCATATTTGAAAAAATTAATGTGAGAATACTTAAAATATTTCATTAATAAAATTATTATTCAATTTATGAATTCAGTTTATGAATTGGAATAAATTTGGTATTTTTGATTACGAAAAGTACTCACTGTATCAAAAGAAAAAAAAACCGAATACGGAAAAATATTTGAAATAGTAACTATACACACATCTGTGTATATAAACGAGTACAGTGGACATAGTATTGATATTATATATGAATACGAATATGAATCTATCATTTTTTCCATCATCGCATCACAAAACCATCAATCAAAAATTAATAAAATCGCATGTTAAATTATCACCTCTCTTATAATATCGAAAATGTGATTTACAATTCACACAAAATTTCCGTGTTTCAATTTTAAGTTCATTTAATTTTCGAAAATTTAGAAAATATATAATTTTTTTTTTTTAAATCTTAAGAAATATAGCGTGCATTTCTTAAGAAAATCATATTCATATGTATATATGTACCTACAATGAGATATTTAATTAAAAATGTGTAAAGAAAAAATTCATTTTCGACACGATATGACAGACATGACTGTATTAAACCATTACACCTACTTACCAAATTGAATACAAAATGAAAATGTGAAAAATTAAAAAAAAAAAAAGTAAAAGAAAACAAAACGTATTAAAAATTTCGATTTTAATTTCATCAAAAATTTTCGTTTTACAACAAACAAAAAAAACTAAAATAAAATAAAGAAAAATTATAAAATTTATGAAAAATATACCTTATTATTATTTTATGACACACAAAACAAAAGAAATATGTACATTATACCTACACTCATGGTCACAAAAACTGCTGCAATATCTTAAGTATTAATGACATCTTTGGGGTAGCAAGTAAAAGCTTTATGCTTTTTCTCAAGTTTCATTGAATGCTTTTCATGCTAATTCTTACAATATTTTGCTCTTTTAATTCTCTCTTGAACTTCAAAGCGACTTTATTTTAATAAGCAAGCCTTATTAAAAGTCAATCAACATGCTCAGTTGTAACTTTTTTAATTGGGACGCTCTGTTTCTTCTTTCTACAGTCTTACTTTCTCATATATTTCTACAACTCAACTGTGGGAGTAGATAGATTATGATTAATTTCTGTTACTATTTATTTGACGGTATAGCTAACCAAAATAATAAAATATGCGTTTATTATTTTAGATTTATCATCTTCACTTAATTGATCACTCTGATGACTTTACTCTTCACTTTTATCTGGCTTACTTATGACTTATGACTAGCAACGTAAGTAAATAAATTTGTCAAAAAATATATGTCCTTTTTCCTTCTTTTCGAATTTGTCACAAAGACCTGACCACATTAATTAAGAATGTGCATTGAAATATTTCGAAAAAAAAAATGTTTCAAACATTTTAAATTTAATATTTTATGGGCAATGCAAATTTTTGTGGCCAAGAGTGTATATATCTCATTTAAATGTTATTTACCACATAAACTATAAGAAGCATACAATAGAGAAATAAAAAAAAATAATTTTAATTTTAATTATTATTTTTAATATTAAAGTTAAATTTCAATTTCATCACCACATCATCACTTTGCTTTCATGCAATTTGTAAATCTAAAAAATAGATTCACATATTCATAATATAATGTATGATACCTACACAGTATTGCTATTGCGGTACCTTATGTAGGTACTAAATGTACGGGTACTGTTTATAAAAGTACATCACAATTACTAGGAGAAAGAAGAGAAAAATATAGAAGAAGCGTTGTTTTATCTTTTTCTTCTTCTTTTTCACTATGATAGTGTTTTTTGAATGAATTTTCTAATTTTCACTGGACTATGTTTTATATGTAATAATAATTGTATACTTTTAAAACTTGTAAAAGTAAAACCGTAAAACCTTAGATGTCATATTCTCATATGGTCATATGTATGTACTATGTACGTATATGTATATGAAATTTAATGTACCGAATATAAATACAAAATTTGTACAAAGTATAGCTGAATGATATGTACACAATGTATGTACATACCTACAAATAGACAGGTTAGTTTTCATGCTGTTAATTTCCTAGTTCATAATTTGATATTTTTGACCTTTACGGTGAAAAGCATGTAATACATATACGGAAGAAATAAAAAAAAAATTTCTTTTATTTTGTTTTTCCTTTTTGTGCAATTTTTTTTTTTTTGATTTTTCCATTTAATTGTCTTGTAGTTTTATTCATAAACATTTATGTACTATACTCATCGTATAAACGATATTATATGTATATTTATAAAACATAACAAATCATTAAAACTTTTACACGAATCACAATAATTTTGGCTTTAAAATTAAAATTAAAATGAAACAAAAGAAGGAACATGAAAAATTAAAATGAAAACGATAAAATGTTAGATTTTGAATTCTGCATCATTGATTCTTTAATGCAGCATTTAGCGTCGTTTTAAATTCAAAAATGATATATTTTAAGTTGATTCAACAATTCAATTATGACCACAATAATAATAAAAAAAATTCAATGTTGAAAGAGATTGAAATCTTCAAATTACACAACATTTGCCTACGCCACTGTAACCTATAGGATCAAAAATCGGAATCGGAATTATGTATTCATCATTGTGTGTGTGTGTGTGTGATGCATCAAAGTTATGATAATTTATTTACACATGTGATAAGCAAACTATAGTAGAATATGCCAAAAAGCGAATCAATGACAATGGATTAATCTTTAGCTAAATAGCTCTCTCGGTTAAATTTCGGATTTCTCCAAAATCAGCTTCCAACTTTCCCTATCCTGCAATACTTAAATTTTCAAACCCGATGCCTATGTTGTATCCACCTTAACATCATCTATCCATTTGAGCTTCATTTTTTTATAACGTCATTTTCTTTCTACAGGTAGGTACTCTTCTTCTGACATGAACTCTGAATTATAAATCGTACAGTTCATCATTGCAATTTTCAAAATTTTCAAAAAATAGTTAGCAGAAATGACTTTGTTGTTATGCCGTTAAATAATAAGGCATAAATCCAGTGATCACCAGTAAGATTGTAAAAACTACGAAACTGAATTGATTACCATCTTTTTTCAATGAAAATGCTCTGTGTTCAGAGTATCAAATTTTCACATACAAATGATCATAAATCATATTTTTGTGATGCCATATTGAAGATATTACCTCGCATAAAAATATGTATACTTGTATATCGTTGTGAAAAATTTCGTATTAAATTTTTCAATAAGAAAACTGCGAAATATATTAATTTTTTTTTTTAATTTTCTTATACATAGAAGAGCATTTCCTTTTCATAAATCATAACAGAAAGCCTTCGTTTCGTACAGTTAGGCATTCCATTAGAAGTAAAATTTCTTTCTGTCGACACTTTTTTCTAATACAAATTTAAAAGGTATACACTTGTGTAATGAATGCGTTTCTAATGCATGCATGTATGTATGTACATCACATCACATCATCTGCATTTCACGTAATTTTCTCATTTATCATTTGTCTATACGTACACAAAATATGTAACCTACGTCCATAGTATAGTATATGCAATTTTTCTTCTTCTTTATATTTTTCTCATATAATCGATGTGTGTAAATTCTCTCTTATTTACTTTTTTTTTATCTCTAACTTTTTGCAAAATATAAAATTACTATTTTCCTTTTACTTACGTAACAACAATATAATAAAATAGAAATCAATGCAGACTGTTTATTGTGTACACGTTTTTCTCTTGTGCCTGTGCAAATTGTAAATTTTGTTATCATATTTATGTGATAATGATAACTTTTATTTTTTTTTATCCTTTTACTTTTTATTGACCTCTTCATACTCTTATTATATATGTACTTTCATTTATTTTTCGCGTTTACATATATTCATTTTGTAACAAACTTTTAATGCTTATTTAATGACAATTTAATTTTAAGCATGATATCGTTAATTACTATACTATAGTGCTGTTTATACTATTCCATTCAGCGCAAATAATTCGCTTACATAAAACTTGAATTGAAGTTTATAAATTAAAATATTTTGAAAAAAAAAGGAAATTTATTTAAACAAAATAGAAAAGAAAAATCGATTAATGTATATTATGTATACCTATACCACATTACCTGTACAACGTATGGCAGTGTCTATAATAATTACAATATCTTTATTTAAAATTGACAAACACAATCCGCACGTTTTTTTTTTCAAAGTAAATACATACAATTGCATTCAGCGACAAAAAAATTTACAAGTGTATTTTATTTGAAGTGTTATTTTATCTCTTACAATTGTGATATAATATATGTAAAGCACATTTTTTAAATCCCCCCTCAATCTGTCAATATTTTTCCATGCTATCGAAACAATTAGTTTAGAAACAAATGAAAATCTTAAGGTTACATTAAAGTCAGACGAGTGAAGGAGATGTATCATTTTTCCTAAATCAAACTGCGCCAGGTGTTTTAAAATGATTATAACAGAATGGGTTTCAAAATGGCATTTGAAGTTGCCGAGGCAAAAATGCAGACATCATCTAGCTATTGGCCATCGGAGATTCATAAAGATCATTTGGGGTTCATTTTTCCAACTTAATAACTATACTCTGTTCATAAAATTCGTTCAGTACACGGCTTATGGAAGAGCTCAGTAGCGTTACTTTTAAGAGGAATATATCAAATTACTCATACCCCCATCTATTTTATATATAATGAGACGCTGTAAAAGAGAAAAAAACAACAGCACTCATAAATTTCATATTACCATCACCGCAACCATACGGTGACTGATTATTATTTCTTGTCGTCCATTATTCATCAATCATATTCACTGGATTGCACAAACAAAAACTATAAATAGAAAAAAATTTATCATATGCGAAGAAAACGAAGTATGACGAAGGAATTCATATGCGCACACGATTGTCGCTTATGAGGAAAAAGTTGCTTGATTCGGCTAATCGAGATGTGGAAGAACAATAGATTGAATGATGAATTAGTGCTGCCGTGTAGTCATAATACTCAAATTAAGTATTGCCGTTTTTGAAAATCAAAAACTTTCATTTATATGACTTTTTGTCATATATTATTATTAATTATATATTACATATATTCTATGATGCAATTTATTTATATATTATTATTACTTAATAGATATGTATAGTAAATATATATTCTATAATAAATATTTATGTCATGAAAAAAAATTTTTGCTTTTACGTTGTGTTGTAAATGTATTACTGTTGCAGAACAGTTAGTTTTTCGTTACATTTTTTGTTGCATGAAAATAGAGATTATTTTCGTTCTTTAGTTGATATTTGCTGTGATTTGTGAAGTGAAGATTGCTGATAAAAAAATAGTTAAAAAAATTAAAATTTAATAAATTAATTAAAGTATATAATACAGATTTTTTTTAAATGAGTGCAGTGGAAGAAAGAAAAAAATTAAGTGTGGAGAAAAAAAAGCAAATTTACTCCACATTTAATATATTTTATAAAGAAAATAAAAGTGTAGGTAGGTCGAATGAAAAGGTGGCAAGTATTTTTGGGATTTGTGATAGGAGCATAACTTTGAAAATCAATTTAATTTTGAACATCAAGGTAAAACGGCAGCACTTATAAAAATTTCATCCAATTTTACATAGAAAATTTGAATTAAAGGGGCAACACTTTCAGAGGTGTTAAACAGAAACACATTTATACGAATTTACCAAGTTAGAATAGAGAAAATATATCCCCATAAGCCTCCGTACTGAATAAACTTTATGAACAAAGTATAGATTGTACAAGTGACGGCAAAATGTCATTTGACTTACATACTCAGCTTTTGAGCAAGCTCTCTAATCGTTACAGTAGAATTTGTTTCAACTACTTTCTTCAAGAACTCTTCATTAAATTCTTCTACCCTTCATTAAGGCTAAAACTATTACATACAAATCTGAAAAACCAACACCTACTCTTCGATACGCTTATTATGTTTTGTTCACGCACACTTTCAATTTCCTTAGCTGCTTCAATCTGAAGCACTTTTACGTGTTTTTCAATTACGAAAAATTCAATCAACGATTCCTTAACAAAATAAGAACTGGGGGTCAATTCTGGTTCGGTGCAGTGCAAAAATGAAAAAGTTGGTTTGCACTTAACGTTGCTCACACTTTTTTCACTTTTACACTTCACTGTGTCAGAAAAAGCGATTCTGGTTCGCTTCGTGTAAACTAGATGCTGAATGAATGTCGGAATTGAATTTTAAAGCTTTTAAACAAAATTTAAATTCGATACGATAAAATTAACTTTCGCACACTATTTTAAACTGTTTTTTTTCTAAAATTATTAAATTATATTAATTGTATTTTTATACAAAACATGCTAAAAGACACAAAATGTTTTATTTATAAATACTTACATAGAAAAAAAATTTAAATTCTAACGATTAAAATAACTTTACACAGCTTTGCACCATACTTTATACTTTGCACGGACATTTAACACGGTGTAAACTAATTTTACATATGCAAAATTTTTGACATTTGTTATCATGTTTACACGGTACTAGAATCGCAAACAGTGGTGTAAGCGTGTAAACTCTTTTCACTTTTTCACTGCACCGAACCAGAATTGACCCCCTGGTATTTTTTTTTTGCCGCTGGGTGTACTTGCATAGTTTACGTACGATATTGTATTTCCATTCTTATTTTCATATGTACTCCAATTTATTTATTTTTTCTATTTTTTCGTTTATTTTCTTTTTTTTTATATAATGTTTCACTTTTTAATTTGTTTCATGCTTGTTATGTTATGTAATCTAATCAAATTTTTATAGATAGATTATAAAATAATAATGTAGTATGAGCCAGACAAATAATAATCAGAGAGATATAGATAGATAAGTAGGTAGATATAGGTGGCGATAGATGATGGTATGCAGATAAAAATATACGAGTTACTGTAACATACAAGTAAACATTTACGATTATATATAATGATGATTTGATGAAGTATTTACTTTTGTACGATTATACGAGGTACAATAAATTGTAAGTATATGGCACACCGTGTACAATTATTCACAGTCAAAACTATGATGAGAATGAAATTAAAATAAACACAGATAAGTAAATGAAATGGTATAATAACGTAACAATTTTCATTCATTTTTCATACTTATATAAGTATTATTTACTGTACTACATTATTCGTACATATACAAATACACGTATTCATGCATATTACGCGGTTTTATGTAAACATATTGAATATGTTTTGATGCATATTAAGAAATTTTTCCTGATTTTATTTATTGTTTCATTATTTTCTCTATTTTTATCATTATTTCTTCTCGACAGTTTTATTTTCAAATAATACCTTATGTAGTCATTCATATGTACTTGTATAAACTAAGCAGAAAAATTCGAAAATAAAATTAATCATTTCGCACGTAAAAGTAATTACACATTCATTGTTAATTTGATTCGATTTAAAATAAATTTTAACATTATTTTTCAGATATGATCGATTTAACCCGAATGTATTATAACACATGTATAATACGTATCGTGTATTTAGAAATAAAAAAATTAGGAGAAAATGATTGGAAAAATTTTTATAAAATACCTGTAAAAAAAATAAAGAAATAAATTAAAAAATTAAATTCATTCATGTATATCATCAAATTTTAATTATCTTTTATTAGTTTGAATATACAAAACAATAAATTTAAATTAGGATAGATTATTTATTACTAAACTAACTTGTTTATATTATACCAATACCAATACTCTAACTAGCTGAATTCATTCGACAATGATTATTATTATAATTATAAGTGAATATGCTAAAATTTGTAGGCATTGGTATATCAATATGCGAGTATTCAGCTAGCGACAGAAAAATGCGCACTCTGCTGATTATTGTATTTTGTTGAAATTCGAAAATATTTGTCATCTGCACACGTTTTATGGCTTGTTTGTATTGTTGAGTTTTTTTCTGTAATTATGAAAAATATGGTTCAAAATCAAGTAGAAGCGTTGATCTGAAAGATGAATTGTTGTTATGTTTCTACATAGTAGATGCGATTTATTGCCATTGTTAAAATACATATGTATTTTCCATAGAGGTTTTTTATATGAAGACAACAGGTATTGTTGAATAATAAGATATGTAAAACCACGTAAAACTAAACTTCACTAAAAACATCTGGTAAATGGAGACGTCCTATTCTAAATCCTTAAACTACTTACTTTATCAAATATGTAAATAGCCAAAAAGCATATGTATAAGGAAAGATATTTTCGAAAAAATGGAATGAAGCGTACATTTTGTTTTGTCGCTAGCTGTACTTACTTGTTAGACATTTACTTTTTACCACTTTTTACAATGTAAATACTACTCTTACTTCTTACATATAGTGTACATTACATATTAGTTGAGGTGTTATTTAATTTCTATTCAAAAAATTCCTCTTGTTCATGAATGTATGTATGTTCCTACATATCTGAACGTTTTAAAAATTAAGTATTACATTTTTCTTGTTGCTGGTTGTTCAACTAATCTATTATGCAATGAATAAAAAATAAATAATAAGAAAAAATGATGTGATAATTAAAATTTTTTAAATTCTTTTACGATTATGCCGAGGAATTTTATGAATTATAGGAAAGAAAAAAAAAAGGAAAAATTATTAGTCTTGATACAAGTTTTTTAATTGGAGGAATTCTACATTTAATTTTATCGATGGTTATTCGACTACTATTTGTTTATTCGACGTTTCTAGCACTTCTCTGCTTTTTAAAAGTATTTTTTCTCTTATCCTTCTAACCATTAAGAAAAATTAAACTTGTAACTGGGACTTACATAGCTCTATAATAGTTGGGGTAGAGTGTGAACTCATACACATAAAGTATCGGGTTCAAATCCCCAGCTAGGCCAGTAATGTCGCAGAGTAGAATAACAATGGGAATAGCAAGTGCAATGGTTATGTTTTAATTGAAGCAATCATCAGCACGTACAATAGTAAACTGCTCCCCAGACCTAGAGAACCACTTTATTTTGTTTCACCATTATTCATACTTAACGTAATTGCAACGTATTATAAGCACTCAATTATCTTAGTAAATTAGTTGAAGTTGAAAAAAAAAAAGAAAGAAATAAGACAATGCTTGATTTTATTTATGCTTGCGAAAATGCAGTTTATACGTTCACTATGTAAAGATAGTGTTAATTACAGATTTCGTAAGTAATCTTATTTCAACTTTATTACAGTTATATATTTGTAGTCTCGTACATAGCATAAGATTATTTTATAAAACGAACGCGAAAAGAAAAACTTGTAAAATTCTTAAAGATTGATAACAAAACATTGTGTGTTGAAGACTAATTAAAATTTCAATTTACTACTACGAGTATACTACATACAGCATGCGTAATAAAGTTGAAAAAAAAAAAAAGTAAAAAATAAATTATGTTAAAACCTTTTATCCATTTATAACGGGTATGCAATAAAAAAAGAAAAATATAATTAAATTCAGAACTTAAAGTTGGAAAATAGATAATACACATAAAATATACAGTAACAATTTCAGAATTTAATGCTAGCTATATGGCATGGGTACGCACATTAACATATAGAACTTTGCTATCAATGTCAAATTGCTTATGTACCAACTTGTATGGAATAGGTAACTGTCATTTGTCGTCTGTCGTTAGTTGGTTGCCTATGCATCATTTAAATTTGTACATACGAACCATTAAAAGTTACATAACATGTGAAAATGTTGTACTTGTATACTTGTACATAATGTGATTGTATCTGCTGATATTATTTTGGTGGGCATTCAAGTAACTGAAATACTCGTAAATTGTTAGATTGTCATTCATTATATGAAATATGAGTATGTTCAACTAGTATAGTAGTTATTTTGTTGTCATCACCATCATTATCATCACCAAGAAACATAAGTGACCTAATTTTTAAATATAAAACGAATATAATTAAATCTGAACATGGAGAATTCGTATAGAAATCGTATAGAATTTTATAACCAAATACTAGTCAGTCAGTTGTTCTATCATCATCGTAATAATGAGCAACAGTAGCTGATTTTAATTTAACAGTTCGTTGCTGTGTTCGTATTTAAATTTCACATATTGATTTAGTTTAGATAAATAAATGACCAGTTGTTTGTCAGTAATTTAGCCTGCGTGTATAGATCTGGAGAACGATAAAATTTAATGTTGATGGTAATGATGACAAGAAAATCACATGACAGACAGATATACATACATGCGTATATGTACATATTTTCGAGAGCATGGGAAGATATTTTCGAGAATACAAAACCACAAAACCTACTGTGGGTTGGAATGTTAAATAAGAGAAAAGATAAAGATGGACAGGTTTAAAGAAATTCTTACATAAAAATTCTGTATAAACTAGTACATATGTATATTTTTGCAAACTTAACTGTTTCATTTTAGAATGCATATTTTCATCTTCTGTTATTATATTCATATAAAAATAACTAAAATGTAACAATATTTCTAGAAAAAAATTAAATAAAATGAATAAAACTGAAAAATGCCCATAAAAAATATTAAATACTATGATTCAAACAATTTATTGAAGAGCTTTAGCTTTTTATTTGCAATAAAAATAAAGAAAATTAGATATAACATGGCATAACTTAAAAAAAAAAAAAACAAACACAAAACATTCTAATTCAACTTCCTGTAAATTCTTAACCAATTAGTATTAGATATCGCCAACAGCGAGATAGTAAAAAAAATTATTGAAATAATTTTGACAAAACTAACAATTGAACGCAAGAACATCACATCAAGAAACAACCACTATCGCCAAGCCTTTCACCCCAACCATCAACCAACAATGAATCACATATTTAACGTCTATAGAGAGGCCGTTCGATGTTTTGCCTCTCCTACTTTTTCTGATGATCGGAAAAATATTTCTCCTCCAAATTGAACATTTTTTGGGAACCCATATATGTACATATATTGTTGGGAACTCGATAGTCAAAAAAATTGTTTGGAACACTTTTGTTTTGTAGCTCCATTTTTAAAATTTTACCTAAATTTGTTCAAGTATTTACCATTTTTTTGGGAATACCAATCATTAGTCTCCACAATTCTTCGTCTTATGTCGACTCTCGTGTAAAGTCTAATTGAATTAAATCATTTTTTATCTCTGTCATTTACGTTGCATAAGATATGTCTGTTTTTCATTTTGATATTTCAATTTTAAGGTGTTTTTTTTACCATGTAATCTTCCTTTGGTCGTATAATGTTCATTTTTTTCATATAACAATTCCATAAAAAAATTTTTAAATAAAGATTTAAAAATTTTTCTTTTTCTTTATGTAAAATTAGCACGTTAATTTTTCATAAATTGAAAAAAAAATAAAAGAAGAAGAAAACATTAATTCTATTATACGCGTAATTATCAAAGGAAAATTAAAATAAAAATTCCTTCAAAAAATTACCATATCATACCAGGAAATTCATTTTTATTTTGACCTCAATAACGATGATAATACGAGCATAATAATACCACACACATATCTAAAAGTATTTATATAGAGCACGCACACGTAATTAATTTATATTCCATTCAAGAAAGTCAGTAAAAACAAAAAAAAACAAAAAATCATTTTTTCAAATCTAAAACTAAATGAAAAAAATGCAAATAATATAAAGCATAATCGTCAGCATCATCAAGCAAGACAGCAGTTAATATCGTCATAATTAATTTGTAATTTTCATATGAAAATATGTTAAAAATGCTATATAATATACTCTTATTTTCTATTCATGATGAACTAAATTCATTCATAATAATAAATTATCGACTTATTGTATAGATGATGATTTTCTTCGAATGAAAATGTAAGAAAAAGAAAATTATTTTGGAGAAAAAAAAAACGAAACGAAACAAACAACAAATCACGATAAAATTCAATTTACATATTTATAACAAGTATACAATAACGTATTTTCTTTTCAGTTATTAATTACAATTATAATGTGTGTATAGTGTTGCGATATATGTAAATATAATACCCAGCTAACTAACTATCTGGCAGATTAAAATTACATCATATTCACATCATTATTATTGAATTTATAATAGAGAAGAAAATTTATAATTTAATTCTTATCAATCTATTTTCAATCAGTTACCTATCTGCTGCCGTTACTGTGCTAATGTTTCTCCACCTTATACATCTACGTTACATGTACACGAGGTATTAGGTGCATCAGAGTATGTTTTAATTAAGCATCTGGGAAAAGTAGCTGCTGTTGTAAGCATTCATTTCACTGTTCACTGTTCACATTTTTGTTTTTTTTTTTACTTCAACTTTATTATTAATAATTATTCGTTATTATTCGTATTTATCAGAAAATGTATGTATTGCACATATGAATATGCATCTACTTACATCAACATATCTCCTTAACAGCAACAGTCTAGAGTCTAGAGTAAAAAAAAAATGTATCAAAGACTCACTTATATTTTTCTCATTTTTTTTCTGTTTCCTTTTCTTTTGAATTTATATTTTCCAATAATTTATTTATTTATTTTATTTTATTTTTTGTTGAATGAAAAACTTCTCAACACATTCCATTCGAAAATGAATTATTAATGCATATAGGTACTACAAGAAATAAGCAAAAAAAAAAAATATCTTTTTCCAATTGGCTTATGTGTTTTGTTTGCACACAAACATACTCTGTACTGTAAATCTATGAAAAAATATAAAGAAAATAGAAATAAATTTAGAGAAAAAAAAATGCACAATATGAGACTTTTATCAAACAAAGAAAATCAAGAAAAAACAACAAGTTAAAAGTTGTGTTTTTTTTCATTCTTGTAAAGAGGAAAACAATCTGTAGAAGAAACATATATACTTACATACATATATTTGTTTGTAAATGCACATATGCAGGTATCTGTATTATTATTATTATTGATTATTTTTTTTTTTTGCTTTTGCTTCTTATAAACCACAAACTCATCTAATTTGCTGATATACTTTTCTTCTTCTAGTATAGATATTCTACGTAAAATAGTATGTATAGTGACTCGAAAAAGACGGACTCTTACTATTTAGAGTACAGCCTTAATTGAAATAAAAAATTTTACGACTATTCTCAATGAATTTCTTTATAACTGGCTATTGGTTAGTCTCATAATTTGAAGGAAATCAGATAATATTTAGTATAACTTTTTTGATACCAAAACTACCAAAATGAAGTTATAAGTTGTGAAAAAGGTTATTACTGCTTAAAAGTTTTGAAAATACTTTCTCAAAGTCCTGATTTAAATTCAATTAAATATCTTTGAGATTATTTGGAAATAATTATCGTAATTAGTATTAACTGAATCTCCATAATATTCTAAGTTAGTTAATTTTTTAATTTAATGAGATTTGTCTGAATATTTTATTGAGTCACTGTTTATGTTAATAGACGTCTAGTTTTCAATACACGCGTTACTATCTGTTTATGTTCATAGTTGGTTGCTGGCTGAGTGGCTGATATTATAATCGTTCGAAATTAAATAAAATCAATTCATAATCATCATAATAAATGTTGCATTAAAATATGTTATGAAGAAAAAAATCTTTATGGTATTTTTTCCACTCATACATGTATACACGTACGTATGTGTACTACATATTATTATTATTTATTTTCATTTTATAATGATTCAAAAATGTAGGCCAAAAATATTCAAAGTCTAGAAGGAAAATGTATTTTATTATGACCATAATTTATACATGTAGTAAGTAGTTGTATTCGATATGGCAAAAACAAAAAAAAAATGTTTTTTCTCGGTAAGATTGTATCAGATTTTCTTGTTTTAATAAGAAACGGACATGTATAGAAATTGTTTTTTATTTCTTTCAATTTTATCTTTAAATTTTATAATAGTCGTCGTAAGAATGTGTGTATACTCGTATGTACATATTTTGGTTTCTTTTGAATGCATCTAGTGTTGCTATATCGTTGGACGTATGTATGTATGTAACACAGGAATAATAATGAAATAATTTTTAGACACTTTTGCAAATAATTTACCAAGTACCTATATATTATGTAAGTATGTATGTGCGTACATACATAATATTTTCCGTACAACATAAAATTTATGTAGGTACTTACGATTACGAGTATGAGTATGCTTATATATATTTAGTATTTAGGATACACGCGTCTTATTATCTAAAAATTATTATCTAAACACTTGTGGGTTTTATAGCAGATCTATTATTATTTATATTTTTTATTATTTTTGCAATTTTTCACAAGGAAATAAACTAGCTGTATGGTAATATTTTTATACGTATACGTATGTGTATGTATGTAAATATTATGAATTGTGGAGTATCTATCTCATGTAATCGATAATATAATCTCGAATAACTTACTTAGTGGTGTAGTAAAGTTAAGATTTTTGTAATAAATTGCCTGTTGCTGTTGCTAAAGTATCTAACCTAACAATGAAATATGCAATTTGAACAGGTGCAACACACAATATCAACAATAACAAGCAAAATCCAATAAAAAAGAAAAAAAAATTGATTCGTTGTTATTTTGCTGCTGAAAGACATCAGAAAGAATTAAAGGAATTAAGTAAAAATTTACAGTAGGTGTTTCTGGAATTTAATGAAAAAAAAAAATAAATAACAAGTAAGAAAAACAAATTATTAACTTTATACAAATACGAGTAATACATGTAACATTTGTTAAATTTGAACGTTAACTTATCTTGATTAGAAATTAACTTAGAGGTGAATCTATACAATATGTACATAGCGTTTGTATGTAATTTTAGTGGACAATTTATAAAAAAATCTAATATTAACGAAAATCTACATATTTATCTAAGAATTAAATTTACATAACACAAACTTACATATGAGGAAGGTTAATTCCCAAACGGCAAATGATTGTCTTTTTACAATGTCAAACGTTTCAAATCATAAACTATACATGGTAATAATGACAATGCATCATGTTTCAAAACAAAACCTCTTGTACATTTTTTGGCATGAGCAAAGTTGAACAAGCAACTAGCGCATCGTAAATAATTATGATGCAATGCAATATGCAAATGCAAAATTTTCATTATTCAGCAATACATATATGTACATATTATGACATTCATACAATACTAAATAAATTGACGTTTACGAATTCACCTACTATATATACATTATATAGACAGAGTTTCAAAACATCGAAACAAAATTGTGTTGCGATACGATAATACTATACAGTTTCGATGCAAATTAATACATTGCATCAAGGAAATTCCCGATGCAATTGTTGCTTAACAGATCTGTCAAAAATATGTAATGTTTACAATAAGTTTTAAAACATTGAATAATGTCATACTTAATTTTCAGTTTTAAATTTTATGAAACTTGAAACTTTTCATCGAGATGATATTTAAACATTTTGAAATTCATTCAAAATTTAGATTTTTCAATTTATTTATTTTTTTTGTGTTACACGAATGATAATATTTTAATTTCACCCTGTAAAAATAATTTTATAAAAGTCAAATTACCTGAATTTTTACTATCTTATGGACATACAGACAGATACTGATAATAGTCAAGCCACAAAAAAAGACTGTCTGCTTGTCTTATTGACAATTATGACACCGATACTGGTATAACGATAATGATGATACACTACGATGATGGTCTTATAGTTTGGACTTTGGAGTACATGTGTGAAGAATAGACATTCAATACATCCAAGACGCAAGACATCTAAGACTAAGACAGCCTTTCTAGTTACAGCTTATAATTGATAAGAAATCGTCTTATTATTATTCCTTATATTTTTATCACATTACTTACATAAATGTGTGTGTATGGAAGCTATCTATACTTTTCACCCAGGACTAGAAAAGTAGATAGACTTTCATACCATTTATTAGTACGTATGTAATGTAACATATAATGTATATAACATAAATATGCATTCATGTATTTTTATTCAATTTTTAATTAAAAATATTGTGAAAAGCAGTTATTTACTTTCTGTACATATATTAATGGTCGATACTAATTTAAAGTCATCACCGTCATCACTGTCGTCGTCATCATTGTTTTTATTTCGTTTTGGTTGTTTTTTTTATATGTATCTACTATCAAGTATGTACATTTAAAACAGGACAAATATAACCATTGAATATTGACTTCCAGTTCCCATATGGACAAAAGCGATTCTCAACAACACGTTATATAATCGATTTTTTCTTTTGTGTTTATCATAATGGCATTGGCAAGGTACATAATCTTATACTCATGTAACATGTATGAATGTATGTAATGTAGTATATTAATAGCTGTTTAAGTTTTTAATTCAATACTACATGTTTATCTATTGAAATTATAAAATTTTCATGTTACGTTTTTCTATCCGTATATACCTACATAACATACATACACATGGATACGAGTATTTGATTCCAGCAATTCCAGTCTATCCATATCCGTGTGTAATTTGTACCCTGGACAATTAGATAAATAAATATACACAATCATTCCGTTATATTGAATAAAATTTTATTTACATTATAATAAGAACATTTAAAATTTATGTACACGATAATATATGTACATATGTATTTACGTACCTATACACAGGTACGTTAACGTATAAAAATGATAATGAACAATTTCACATATTATAAAATATTACCATATTACTAAATAACTGAATAGGACCATAATAAGAAGATGAACAGGATAAGAAATCAATATAATAAATGAATGATGTAATCATTTTATATTGATAGATTGTGTAGTACGTAGTACATACAAAATTATGTATATTTATATGCGAATATTACAATGTCCGATGTTATTTTATTGAAAAAGAAAAGAAATGAAAATTATTTTCTAATCTTTTTAAATAGAGAAAATATACATATATACGTATTTTTATAGGAAAAATAATAAAACGATGTATCAGATACATATGTATCTAAATATGATTCCGTATAGGATTAGAGGGTGATCAAAATAGTATTGTGAATATTTTTAAAATCGTAGCAATCAGCTTTTTTTTCAGATCCTCTCCAAAATTGATAATTATGTACATATATGTTCAGTATTGTTTGAGAAATCACCATGGAAAGAGCTTGAGTAATAAAGCTATTTGTAACAGAATCACACTATTTCACGGAAGAACTATTCTCATCTTATGAATTGGTCACCAAGATTAATTCGATATATAACTCATTTTGTAATATGTAGGAACGTAATTTCTTAATTCAGGAATATGGAAATTCATATTTTAGGCTTTTTGTTAAGAAATAAATAAGAATTACGTTACGTTACGTTTTTGAAAAATCATCGCCCACGGAGATAAAATTGATGTGATTTCAAAATTCCATAATATGTCCATCATGTATCATTCCATATTAACCATCATGTTCACATTTGTCATCGATTTTGTTATTCTTATTTGTCACCCTATTTATGTATCTAATAATATTTACTATAGTATTGTACGAGTATTAAATAGATAAAATAAAATATGCAAATAAACTACATATATAGAAAAGTATATTATAGGAATAATGATAGGAATCAAATTAAATTGATTATAACTTATATTTACATTTATTTATCTGTATTTGTACATATGTGCGTATTCAAAATTACATACATATGTATATTGTAATAATGATATATGTATATTATAAATTATTGTCATAGTGTGTGTGTAAATATGCAGTTTTAAATGAAAAAATGATGAAAAATTGAAAATGAATTAACATTTAACAGTAAAGAAATTAATTCAAAATTTATACAAAATACATATTGGTAAAAGGTAAGTGTATGTGTGTGTGTGTAGTATTTACACATGTATACAATTATATAAGTACTTGAAAATGTATAGGAGATAAATACGAGTATGAATGTTACAAACAGAAAGGCCCAAAACAGACGTTCATTCATCAAAACACACAGACTCACATTAATCTCTTGGACATGTAGTGATACGTATATATACAAGTATGTGTATCTAGAAGGAAGTTATGTCTATATGTTTTGTGCACACGCAATAAAATATGTGATGTAGGAAAAGAAATCATGTATGGAAAATATTTCATGTAAATGTGTAATGTATGATTATTCGAATTGAATATATGCATTACATACTCGTATAAAGAAATGAAGGATATTATTATTATTATACTTAGTGCATACTATATTAGATAAGATTATACAAGTTACTTTTCTTCCATTGCATATATGATTTTCTTGGTCTTATGGAATCCAATTTATTACGATTTTTGCTATATCGTTTTATGGCTCCATTCAAATAAACTCATTAAATGAACAAAATTTAACTTTGATGTTAATTTAGAAAAATAAATTTTAAATGACAAAATTGCTAACATTTTCATACCTATATCTATTACATTCAAAGTTTAAAAAAATTTCATAAAAAATGTATGTAATATTATTTGAAAAATAATTTATTTTTATTTATTTTCATTTCAGGTATGTAACAATAATATTTTGGACAATAATTCATAGAACACCAGTAAGTGCATAATAATTCATAATTTAAATTTACCATAACTATTTAAAGATTTATTAGTTCTAAAACTATACTTTACTGATGATAAGAATTATGATAGATATTTAAAACCACTTTACTGTTGATTGATTGATTAAATGGTTTACAGTTTTAAAATCATATTGCACTTGATAGGGCGTTCTGGACGAATATCCAAGAGCAGGCCATCATGAGCCACTTAGAGTTGTCAGTGTCACTGTTGATTGATTGGCTAAGAGATTTACTAGTTTTTAATCCACTTTACCGCTAGTAATCTGGAATCAGGATTTAGAGTTTATTTTCAATATCATCCTTTGGTAGTTTAATAAATTTTTTTTTAATTTATTGAACTAAATTTTTTTTTCACCAGTTCATTTTTAAAATTTTTCTTAATTCTTTTCTAATGTATAATTGCATTTGCATATACACATTTTAATAACTGCAATAACGAATTAAAAATTTTTGTAAATTTGAATTTGAGTTTTTTGAAATGAATTTGAACGAAATTAAACAACGAAAGAAATTTTTTTAATATATTTGCCATAAATTTTATTAATCTTCTGCACAAACCAATTCAGCATTTTAATTAACGAAACGACGAAACGAAAATTTTTCCGCTGAATATATTTTCTTCGTTTTCTTCATAACGTTTGAATTGAATTTGAAATAATTTTATTTTTAAAATCTTTTATCTTGTTTA
Organism: Villa cingulata; assembly: GCA_951394055.1. Lineage (NCBI taxonomy): Eukaryota > Metazoa > Arthropoda > Insecta > Diptera > Bombyliidae > Villa > Villa cingulata. The sequence continues at coordinate 46,372,419 of OX596019.1, forward strand.
CTTATGATGGATGCATAGAAAAAGATATCTTCAAAAATGCAGTAATAAAATAAAATGGTTCTTGCTTGTAAATATGTACAATGAATGATTGTATATTGCATCTGTGTATTGTTGTAAATATTTTCAAGAAAAAGAAGTAATGAATAGTTTGATTTTGATTTATATTTATTTAATAGTTTGAAGATAATTTTCACATTTAAATTCCATTTTTTAAACTCCATTCGAAATCAATTATTCAGCGGTAACGTTCAGCATTGTTCAAAGATCAACCTGCCTCGCTCTACCTACCATCTTAAATATAAAGAGAAATAGAATAAGTTCAGCGACTCAGATCAGTGAATATTAAGCTATTCAGTCATTCTATTAAGTGCGTTACGGCGTTACGTTCAATGTTCAATTGAGAAAAGAATTTCAAAGATTCAGATTCAGCATTTAGACAATTCAAAGCAAAGCTCATATTTTTGTCAGTCACTCTGTCAGATATTCAGTCAAGATATTCAGATATGGGATTTTATTTTGTTTAATAAAAATTTGTCAACATTTTTTAATTTTTTGTGTTTTTTCTCTCTGTTTCTATTTATTTTGTTCTTTCGTTCTTTGTATTGTTGAATGTTGATTTGATACATTGACTATTGACATTCACACATCACACATTATCATTTCGTTGTCGATTTCGATAGTTCTTATGTCGAGTGTAAGTGTACTGTTTGTTATTAGTTATTGGTGTTTTTGGGGTATTGTATTAGTTATTTTTGTACAGAGGAAATATACTGAAACTGATGAAAGATCGTTCAATTCAATTATTGTTTGTTTATTGTACACTATATTTTGTCGCAGTACCGTAGTAAATGATGAAATTTTAAGAAAACGGACAGATTTAAAATTGAAATTGAAAATTCTTGATTAGAACAAAAATTATTATAAATTATAATTTGTGATTACATATATCTATTTTTTTTTTCATATCAATTGTGTTTTGTTGTTTAAAAAATTAAAATAAATTTATTTATAGAATATTTATGTGGTGTGAATATAATTATTGTAGTGTGGACTTTGAATAATGTGTAGGTACAACAATAAAATAAATAAATAAATAAAATCATATAAAATTCTATAGCGGATTGAAAGAATAAATCATTACTGCTGTATAATTTTTCTTCGTTGTTATGTTATGTTATACAGTTTAATGTTTATTCGATTACAACCGGAAATAATTTATTTTTGAGGTGTTTACTTGATTCACGACAACTAAAGTAATGAAGTACACTAATTAAAAATTAAAAACAAATTTTTTTTTTCTTTGCCTTTCATTTGTAGTTGTTTTTATATTTTTTAAATTTATTGTAAATTCAATTATTTCTTATGTACAATACGAATACATTATAAAATGAGGTTCGTGTTTTTTATGCGTGCAATATGATGATGATGAAAATGATAATAATAACTAATTTCATGAAAATGGTCATTTTCATTTCGATTGGGGTGTGACATACACACAGTACAATAGATTGAAATAACAGACATGCGTTAAATATTTAATTTCCTTCATATATCTTTTATATAAATACTCGTAATATAGTGATTTTTTGTTAACATACATAAATATATAATATGCACATATACGAGTCGAGTAATAATTATTTAATGTACACACACATTTATTACTCGAAATAAATGAAGTGAAATAGAAGTGAACAAACAATACCTATATTGAAATATCGGGGGAAGAAAATAAAATTCATTTCTTTGTAATTATTTAATAATTTTTCTGCATATTTGTATACGTGTGTGTTTGTATAATTCCCGATTTTTCAATATCATCATAAAATGTAAAATATGTATATTAAATCGTCATAATTATGTGCATTACAATAATAAAATGCACATTTTTATGTTTTATAATATGCATTACGGATTTTAATTTTAATTTTTATAACTGAACGCATGCGAGTGTCGAATATGTATACATACTCATATATACATTATCATTGTTGTGAATGAAATATTTTTTCAATATCATTCCTCGAAGTTCGAAGTCAATAACATTTTTATTAGTTAGCCTTAGCAGTTTTACATACATATTTTTCTTATTTTCAAGGAAATTTATGTACGTTATGCTTTTTTATGGTCAATTTAAAAATATATACGCATTCAGATATGCGTAATATTGTGTGAAAGATTTTTGTTATTTTTTCTTTTTATCTAAATCACGTGCAGCCGTGCAGTCAAGTTCAGTTTAAATATAATTATTCAATATCGTCTTTCGTCAATCGTCATCATAGTGTTGTTTGTGTTTCTAATTTTCTGATAGCATGGATAATTAGCTATTTTCAGTTAATTTTCAGTGATGGGACCTTTACTACAATTGTAGTAGATCTACTACATCTGAGTAGTCCGAAAAACCTACTACGTACTATTCAGAATCTACTACATATTTGAAATTTGAGTTTTGGGAACTAATATTACATTACATTACATTTATATAACATGATACGTTATGAACCAAAATTTTTGTAACACAGTGTACTCACTTTCACTGCACTGCAGACATGAGGCATGATGTGGTGACACTGACCAAAGAATATAAAGCCAAAGCCAATAGCCAATGGTTTTAGCTTTATATTCTTTTCACTGACATGTAGAGTAAATGTAAATTACAATTATTGTTCAGTGTCCATTCCAATTCCAAAGCTGTCTTTTTTATTTTATGTGTTATTGTCTTTATTTTTCATTGATCATTGCATTATAAATTATGATATGATTGTTTGTTGTTCTTTATTCAGGCCGGGTAGTTCTTTGTTCCTTTTCTTTGCTTTACACTTACGAATTAGACGATACACGAAAGACGCGACATTTAAATTTAAACTGTATTGTTTTGCAAAAAAATGTGATTACAAAATTTCAATATTTCAATTTCTGAATTTAATAGTTTTAATTTTAATATTTAATTTTAACTTTTTGTTTTACAACTACTATTGAGTTGGTTAACATTTCTCAATAGTGAGGCAGAATTTCAGATTAAATTTTTTGAGAAATTTTGTTATTTGTTTGTTTATTTTTTTATATGTCGATAAAAATAATAATAAATTTGATACATTGAAGTTATCTTAAATTTTATTTAGCATAATGATAGTTATAAATAAAACATTGCATTTCTTTTTATACTGTTTTTCAAGAAATTTGTTAATTAAAATAAAAGTTCAGTAAAAATATTGATAATTTTTTTATGAAAATTTCTCCATTATAATTAAGCGAAGGAATGTTGCTCAAAACTTAAAACTGAATCTCTCTAACGACTATTTTAACCATATACCATATAGACATATAAATAATTCTCCGAATCTACTACATTTTGGTTCAATCTACTACATTTTTTTGGGCAAACTACTACATTTTTTTCCTTCTAGGGTCCCATCCCATCACTGAATTTAATAAGTAACGCAACAGCTGAATAAATGTGAAAAAATATAAAAAAACATAAAAAAACAACAACAGCTGTGATGTCATCATAATGATAATAAAAAAATAAATGGCAAGCTGCTGCTAAGTAACTGGAAATGTGAAAAACTAAACTAAATTGTTCGAATTCGAAGCAAGAACAACACAAACACAACAAATAAATGTGTAGTAATTGTAACTCTCTTAAGTCTAATATTGACGTAATTATCTGAACCGGTGTGGTCAGTTGGTCACTGGTCACTTGTGACTGATCAGTCACCAGCACCACAGAGCACAGACCGGATACAGTGTTTATACACATTATAATCGATTTATTGCTAGCATTAAAAAGTATATTGAGTTTGAGATAATTCTTTCCTAACTTTTTTTCTTCTTAATATTTTAAAATTCTTAAAAATATAACATGTTGTGCAAATATAACATAATATAATATCTACATAACACATATGCATGTGTGTATACATAATATACGTGGATATTTTCACATGAATGTGTCATATTTTTTTTAAAATTATTTTTCAAATATTTATTGATTAGAAAAAAATGGAAAATTTTTATTAGAAAAAATTTTCCATACATACCTACTTACTAATACTTCTGCTGAAAACTTGCGCATAGTTTTGTATATATGCATTGTAACTGAAAGCAAGTACGTAGGTACTATTTAAATACGAACGTTTTTGTTTTGTGTAGTTTTATTCTCCGCTACTATTTATGAACTTTTATATTAATTTTTCTTAAATAAAAACTCGTCATAAATGTGAATATGGGTAAATTTCAAAACTTCAAAAAATTAGTTGTGATATGGTTACAGTTTTGATGCAAAACTTATATAACGTCAGTCAAGAAAATATTGAATGCAACAGATGCTTGATTCGTGTACCAAAAATATGTTCAAAAAACATCTTAAAATTTTAAACTTTGGATTGAGATGGTATTTTAAACGTTTTGAAACGCATGTGGTGTATATGATGTAATGCCTTTAAACCTAATGAAAATTTCATTTAACAAAGGATAAAGAATGTAACTAAAAACAGGACCTTATTGTTATTGATCCGATGAAAAAACACAAGAAGTCAGAAAAATGACATCCTTCCTTGGTAACAAAATATTTTAAGTATTGTTGGTATTGTACAAAATGGCAATACGGTTATAACTAAAGGCCAATATAATTCTATTGGTCTTTGCTATAACAGAATTAAAAACTTGTGGCAATTTACATATGTCGTTCGTTCGGAACACTGTGGTGTGAACTATGGGATGTTTTTCAATTGTACGGTGATTGTACACATAATGTATCCATGTGTACGTACTTGTTTCATATCTTAATATATGTATATAAACATAAACACTCAACCAAAAAATCAGTTAGGGATAAATTTATATAAATAAATATAAAAAATTGAAAAAAAAAATATATATTATCGAAGAAAAATGAAACGTACGAACATAAAAAACAGAGGATTTCTTTAGAAATCTGTCGTATTGTATTACAATTTTGAATAACACGTTGTTCTTGTTCTTGTTATATATACATATGTACTCCAATGTTTATATAACTATGTCTACTTCTTATTTATTTCATTTTTTCTTTTGCTCGGTTTTTTTATTTCTTCATTTATTTTGTTCTTTTGATTTTTAGTTTTTAGTAGATACAGATACCATAAAATATTGTAAGGATTTCCTGTTTTTATGATATAAATTATTGACTTTTTTATAGAAATAGAAAAAAGTCAATACATTAATCAATCATTTTTGTTTGGTATTTTTGTAAAAGAAAAAATTTCTTAGAAAATATTTTTTGTCGGTATAATTGTATAAATTCACAACTACAATATATATGAATACCCCCAAATGTTTATATTATACTATTCAGTCAACTCGACAAAATATCGTTATAAGTTCAAAAATCATTTCTAACTTTTAGCACTTTTTAGTTAAAAATTTGCTTAGAAAAAAAAAAATGTTTGGATAAAAATATAGATTAGAATTCATCAACATTTTGTGGCGCTACAACGATGGGTTGGTCTCGACCTGTTTCAGTTTTGTTCCCCCAGTCACAATTCAGCACACAATTATAGACCAAGAGCCAAACATTTATTTATTTTATGCGAAAAGCCATTTTTGTAGCCCGTTGCAACCAGGTTATATTACCCTCAGCGGACAAAGACGATAAAAAGTAAGATTCAATTTAGCCCTCATAGTATTAATGATAAAGTTTCAAGAAACTACTTTGATTGTACTTGTTATTGATTTATAAAAATTATTGCCAGAACACTTTCCTAATGACTGCCAGAAAGATATAAAATATTTGATTAATACTATTGATACATGGCACCACTTCAATGATCATTCGCATTTCGCAGTGGGCTGTTGACAGGAAGAAAAGAGATTGTTAAAACGGGGTCAAAAGGATTGAAGGAAGTGAGATGAGTTTTGATTAATGATTTTATTAGGTAAGCGCAGATTATGAGCGGAAGGATTAATATTCGAATTTGTTATTATATTTAACGATCTAGTGTGCATAAACCGTCGACTTCGATGTACTAAAAACATATTTAATATCTACTTTTTTCTAATAAAAGCAAATTTGAAGTTTGAAATGAATCGAAATTCAATAAAATTATTCTGTTAATGAAGCCAATAATTAAATTTTGATACAGACTTGTATTAATTTTTGTTTTATGAATCTGTTCCACATGATCCGTTTTTTGATTTTTATCAATTCAAAATACATATTTACTTTTTTTGGAAACCAAAGTTATTAATGCTTGACGAGCTTCAATCCTTCGTTCTACTAGAATTCATTTTATTCTACATGCACAATATATAATAATTAATATCAATATATTTTTTTTCGTTTTGAATATATTCGTTTCTCATTTTAGTAGATAACGACAAATTGTTTAAATAAATAAATAAATGTATAATATACGAGTGCTATATATAGTGTAATATGCAAAATCAATAAATTAGAACTTTGAAAAAGAAAAAAAAAATAGATTTCATTTTTGACAAATTGCTTATCATGATGATGATGATTGACTTAATAATAATTGATGTTCGATGTCAACAAGTCAAAAAAATTTCAGTATATTTATTTATTGATTTTAGATAATAAACAAAAGAACATAGAATATTCTTAGAATATTATTGTGCTTTCATTTGATTTTAATATGAAATTTGACTGTATAGGTATTATAAGATCAGTAAAATGTTTGTATGTACATATGTTGTATCAATACATTTGTGTATTTGTGTGCATACGTATTTATATAATTTAATTGCTTTCGAGATTTATTTTGTTAACGAATTGAAAAAAGAAAAAAAGAAGAAAATTAATTTGAAAATAAATTTTAAAAAATGTCAAATTATTATCGTTTCTAATTGATAAAGACATTTACTTAAAAATGAATTTGAATTTTGATAATTTTAAATTTATTTTACGAGTATATGATGATGATAAATGACGAACCTTCATAATACATGCTTAATGTACATATATGTATATATAGTGTATGTTACATATAATCGTAACCAGCATAACTTTATTTTTTAGGATATCTGTCATTTGGATATAATGCGGTATACTTACGATAAAAGTATCCATTATTTTTTAAGCTTTTATAAACTCGGTCCAAAAAATATATAAAAAATACAAAAAAAATGTAGAATCGATCCTATCTTTAAAAAAAGAATGCATGCATAAATGGATATACAAATATATATATTCGACGATGAGACGAAATAATTCCGACGATGAGACTTAAATCAAAGTTAGATTGATCATATATGAATTGAATATGAGCAAAACAACTAAGAAATTACATTTTTATTGAAAATTTAATATGAGTTTAAGGATATTTCAATTTCTTTGCCGTTCACCCCTGTATAATAGAGTTTGTAATTTTTCAAAATGAAACTCTAATGGAATTGAGTACAAAGAAAAACAAACATGGAATGATCAAAAATATTAAAAAAAAATTAAAAAAATGACAATCAACTGTCATTCATTCAATCATTTAGATCGATCAAACATCAAACTAACCACTATAGATAAAATAAGCCGAATAGTTAATTGACGATCAATTGATATTTTCAAAGATCAGATATGATAAATGATAGAGGATAATTTTTGCATATGCATACTGGTAAGAATGTACAAATATACGAATATGTATACATTCATAATGTAGATTTTTAACTAAATTACAAAGATCACCTTCAATCGGATCTTTTAGCTGTCTCTATAGTATAAAAATTTGTATACCGTAATGGACTTTGTCAGTGTATAAATGAATATACGTATATGCGCTTTGTTTTTAATTTGCATGCATAAATACAGAGTACAATATATGTAATTTTAGGCTTTCAAGAATTAACCATAAAAATGAGATAAATGTATTTTCATATACGTCCCAATGTACAGTATACTGTTAAAATTCTGATTTTTCTTTTTTTTAGTGTTACTGATAGCAAACACGCACACACTTTATATAATTTAAATTGAGATCATTTAAATTCAATATGAATATATGTACGATCAATATTACATTTTGTATTAAAAATAAAAGGGATCCCATTAACAAAATTCTTAACCTTATTTTATTTTCTCTCTTTTGGCTGACATTTTGTAGAAATCAATCAAGCAAATTAGTAGTACACGTTTTAAATAACCTTAGGTGTTTTTTACGATGAAAATACTTTAAGTTTTGTTATATTTATTTTCTTTTTCTTTTTTTTTGGCTTTAAAATAAATCAGCTTTACCAAAAAAAAAAAATAATTCATGATGTTACACTACACAGTGCACGTACGTTTTGGCTATAAATGTAAATATTAAATTTTGGCTTACCTCTAAAAATAAAAACAAACAAATTGAAATTAGTTAACTCGTCGCCCAACAGGTCGACTTCACTCATGCGTAGGAGACAAAAATCTGCTTGTTTTTTTTTCTATCTGTCTTATTCTTAGTCCATCATTTACATACATAACATACTTTACTAGCTTTAGCTACATAACCAGTGGATTAAGTTATCTTTTTTGTGTTGTTTCGTGACCGATCAACATTCGTTCAGTTCGTTTATGTGAAATGCAAATGTAATCATTGGGAAGAAGGGGGATATCTCATGAATTTATTGTTGTTGTTGTCGCTGTTTTTAGGCTGAATAAAATATGTAAATTTTGGCTTTTTTTTTCTCTTCTTCTTTTCATTTGACCTCGTCAATTCTCCAAAAAATTTGGAACTGTTTGAGAAAGAAATTTAAAAGAATTTTTTTTATTATATATAGAGGTACCTAATATTATTTATTTTTTTAGTGGACGTGTTATTGGCTATCGTGTCATTCACCAAAATAAAGAAATGTGTACGAGTTTGTAATGCACATAAAAATTTCAAATTTATACACTTAGCGTATGTTGCATATAAAACTATAACTGTTGTCCATAAAATTAAATTAAAAATTTTATGTAATTTCAACTAGCAGAATCATAATTAACGTAACATCATCATGGTTATCATCATTATTGTTATTATTATCGTTATCCCAATCAAATACAATGCTAAGTTCATTTATCTTTAAATTTAAATATTCTGTAACAATGTTGTTTACATTTTTACAAAATGAATTCCTGGCACTGTATAATGAACGTAATGTAATCATCATTATAATTGGCTGATACCTATCTACATGTACACTTCTTGTACGAATATACATACATATTATGTAACTGAAAAATAAAGATAAAAATGACTGTATCGAAAATTGGCACTTCTTCTTTATTTCATTCAAAACAACGATGATTAACAACAGTGATAATAGAGTGTTGTCTGTTGTGTTGTGTATATTAAAATTCTCTCTCAAACTCTGTATATGTTTACACTTTAAATCACATTCAATTCAAATGCATTATTTTATTACTCGTCGTGTGATCAAACATTTTAATATCAGTATATAAGATTATCACAAAAAAATTTACATGCATGCGGCTAATTTCAAAGATAAAAAATTTTTGAAACGCTTCGTTTTTGCTTACCTTCTTTGCTTGCCAGCCAACTAGATAGCCAGATAGCTAACTATACTATAATAGGTTGTCGTAGTAGTCATCAGCTGTATTTGTATATGTATATACGCATGCAATGCTATACGGCTATACTCATACTTATTATCTACCTTAGAGTTACTTTTTAATTTTTTCTTGAATTTTTATTTGATCGTGGCTCAGCAGGAGTACATACACGACACGAGTATAAAATGATACCTTTCTTTAAAATACCTTCATATATCCTGTATCCGAACATTACATTTTACCATTTTACTGTTATAAGTAAGTGTAAGTGTCTTTTTACTTACATATAAGTAAAATGATATAAAAATTTTTGTATTGAATTTTTTTATAGTTGCCGCAGCCGCTGTTTTTATTTTTGTTTTTGTTATTGTGATGATTGCATTGCATCATATTGTTATCAGAATTTATTCAGCTGTTTTCTGTTGTCGTCATAATCTATCATATTAATACTTGTATATGAGTGTAGTATATTTTACCTATGGCCTATGGGTGAGTTTCAAAACGTCCAAATACCGCCTTGATGCAAAGTTTAAAATTTCAACATGTTAACACTGGAAATTATGATATTGCTCAAAGTTTCACAATGTATTTTTGACACATAAGTTAAACAACTATATAGTGCAACGAAAATTTTCTTGATGCTGTCAAACGAAGGCAATGCACCAAGCACCAGTGACATTGTATAAGTTTTGAATTAAAACTGTAGTATTTCATAACATATTTTGACGCTTTGAAACTTATACAATATGTCTATCTGTCTAGCTATATATACATACGTACATGTACTCGAAAAATAAAAAAAGTCAAAAATGATATGTTAGATTTGGACACCACCAGCTGTTTTAAGATGCATTTTAAAGATACTTCACATACATTTTGAACATGTTTCTTCCATTGTTTTTCTGTTATTTTATTATTTGTTACCTGCTGGTTAGCTGACGGGGGCTGGCTAACTATGTATATGGCATTGCTAAGGCTGATTGTTTATTTTCGAATTAAATAAAATGTAAATAAATATGTGTACATATGTAGGTGGAATAAAAATTAAAACGTGAATAAGTATAACAGTGAATCGAAGTGCATAGTAATAAATTCATAAAACGAAAAAGGACATAGAATTTGTTTAGAACTTTGGTTTCAATGATTTTATTTTTCTCTAAAATGAAACACTTCCTTCTTCCATATATATAAATTTTAGTTGGAGACATATGTATAGTATATACTATTCCTGCCCTATATCTACTCTATTCCTTATTTTCAATTTCAATTCTACGTAAATAGTACAGTCAAACATTTTCGTATGTAATTGCATGTTTTTAAAAAAAAAAAATAAAAAACATTCTTGGTGCCAAATTTCTACGTAAAGACAGTCAGATAATTTTCTATATGCAAATTTTTCTGATGACTTTTAATTTTAATCGTAAATCATAAACGAGTATATATAGTATACATACATACATACTATTATATGCTTTATTATGGACTACGATTCTGTACTCATGTATATGTACACATGTTTAAATATACAATTTCGCCATAATATTTTCACCTCTATATGTATGAATTGACTGGAAAGCATTTTTAAGTTTTCGTTGTCTTCTTTTTTTTTTTTTTTAATTTTTTTGGTTCATTATTTTTCAAAAGAAATGAAAAGTCATAAATTCACTCGACTCTTGTAGACTGTCTTCAATAAATAAAAGAACAAAACACAAAAAGCGAAAAAAAAAAAAAGAAAAAATTATTTCGAAAAATCAAAAATTAAAATACTTGTACAAGTAAAGTGCTTAAAAAGCTAAAATAAAACTAAAACATGCGTATATACGTATATGTATAGGTATGAATATAAATAAAAACCACATGGAAGTGCTTAATAAAGTCATCATCATAATTTTTATTTAAAAAAAAAAAAAAATTTTAAGTTTATGGTTGATTCTTGTAATTCATTAATTCATTCGTTATCTTCTGTATATACGAGGGTATAATGAAAAATTTTCTCAGTCTAATTTTCTAAACAATTTTTTTTTTTTTTTTTTTTGGCAAAATTGCATATTTACATATTTTTTAGCGTAATGTTTTTCCAATTCAATACATTTATTCCAGCGATCGATATTCAAGTTTGTTAATGACATCAGTGACTGACGATCTGTCAAAGTTTTCTAAAATATGCATTAGTTTCCTCTTTTACTTTATTACTTGATGTCAAATACGATGAATGTAAAAGCACCTTATACGCCCAATTCATGTTAAAAGATTGAGCTGATGCATTTAATCAATTGTTACCAAACGCAGCAGTAATTTTCCAGATAGTTTTGTTATATGTAAAGATTTCTCAGCGGCTGTACAGCTCGATTAATGTTGATTCTTTGGCACCCAAAATCATTTCTAACTAGTTCGATTAAATGCTGCATTATTTCAATCTTTACATAATAATAAATATTTATATCACATCTCATTCCACAGATTTTTTCCATATTTTTCTGGTAATTTTGTTTCAGTAGAGTTTGTGTCAGAAATGTAATTATTTTCCATTTTTCGCACGTACCATGTCCATTGTAACCTTAACAGTTGAGACCGAAGAACTTTTCACTCTACCCTCGCATTACATAGTAACTCTATATGTATTGTTATTGTTACATTACATACCTACCTAATATAGTATATAATATGGTCGGATCTTATTTTAATGCTAAATACATTTTCAACCTCCTCCAGCCAGTAGTATAATACACACTTGTATTTATATGAAATGAACACGCAAGATTTTTTTAGTTAATTGAATTCATTAATTATTTGCTTTTTTGTTAATTCTGTTTTCCTGTTCTTTTAATGTTTTTTTTTCTTTTTTTTTTGTTACCTTTTTTTCTAGTAGATTTATTACGAAAAGATAAAAGTCAAAATTTAATTTTGCTTCCTTCGTTTCGTAAATTGTACTCGTATTTCTTTGAAAAAAAAAAAAATGATGAATGTTAGTTTTCGTCTTCTTCTTTGCCTGTTTTTGTTTTCTTTTTATGAATTCGACTGCAGCCTGTTGAACTGGTCCGATCTGTGATGCTATGGTAGTATGTCTAGTCCTAGTGTATAATTATTAACTGTTCTCCTGATATTTATACATCATAAATTATGAAATTAATTTGTTATTCGAAAATCAAAAAGAAAAAACACAAACAAATAAATAAACAAAATAATCCAAAGATGCAACAAAATTGAAAATCTAAAAAAAAAAAAAATTAGGTTAAATTTTAACGTTAAAATTGACTAATGTTCATATGTAAATACGTCATGTATTTTTTATTTTCCCAATATTATCTCATCATTTGTTTTTAATTTTTAAATTCAAGCAAAGAAAAAACATAGAAACAAAACAATAAATAAAGAAATATAAATACATACATAAATTAATGCATCATATGATAACTGCATACGCACATATGTATGACGCCAACATATATACAAATCACAAATTCACAATTATTAAGACACCCAGATAGCAGAAAACTAGATATCCGTGGCTATACATAAAATTATGAACATAAACTATGACGAAAGCAGAAATATCAACAGCAACTGCACTTTAATGGAATAATAACAGCAACAGCAATCAATAATGCACTCCATGTAGTGATTAAAAGAAAGAAAATCAAAATTTAAAAACAAAAATATATTTTTTTTTTGTACATAATAATTATCTATAACGTCCATACAGCATTACGGCATTACGATATCATAATGTTGTAATGGCGACGAAGAACAATAATAATCATCATCATCAGTTTTGTTTTTTTTTTTCTTATTTTTATTTTTATTTTTTGTCTATTCTAAAATGTTCTGTTGTGTAAAAAGGTTTCTGCAATTAAGATAAAATATTGACCAATCGTCATGATATTAATCTTATGAAAGTTTTTCAATTTAACTGAAACAGCAAAAATTCATAAACTATGTATGTACTATGATTGGTTTGTATGTTTTACACTCAGCGACAAAACATTTTACGAGTCGTTTTATTCTTGAAAATACTTCTTGATGGAAACTACATATTGTTCATCAGTTTAATACACTACAATTTTCATTTTTTGCATGACACACATTTACTAAAAACAAATTTATTTAACAGCACGTCAATGGCTGAAATTAAATTAAAATGTTGATAAAAAAACTAATCATATCTTCGTATCCGCAAACAAAATGTATCAGTTTGATGGTGTTCATGTGATTTATTCTGCAAAATTCTGTCACTTAATCTACATATAATGTGCAGCGTATTTTATGTTATGCTCAGATTTAAAATTTATGCCGTACAAATGCCATCCAGAACTTTGGTCAAACCTATGACAGTTTGTGAGCATTACCTTTCTTGTTTTTGGGATTAATGAGGATTATTTTTTAGTAAAACAAAAACTCGTAAATTTTTTTAACACTGAGTGTACATACGTGTATTTACCATAAATTTGAATTGAATCGAATCAATTTTAATTTTGATTCTGTTCTCATTTTCATTTGAAAATTTTATTACAAAATCTGTTTATTGAAATGAAATTTACTGACGCAACCAATAATAAACAATAGCAACAACAGCACAACGTCATCATCATCATCGTCATCATTATCATCATCATTGTAATTTGTAATCATCAGCATAGCTTACAATATGCATAATGTGTTTACCATTCAAAATTCATTCAGTTATTGATTTTAATTTGATTCGATTCACATTTTAAAAAAAAAAAAAATTTAAAATTAAAAAAAAAGAGAAAAGAATTATAACATTTAAGAATTATTATTATTATTGTTAGCACGTTTTGTTTTTTGTTAAAATAAAAATAAAATTACAAAAACAATCATGTAGTATGCTAATGTAGTTTAATATAAAATTTATGTGAAACAAAATATACAAGAGTAGTAACATGTAGTAATAATTTGTTCTTGTCTTATCGCTGCCTAGAATTATTATACGTGAATTGGAATTTGATCTGAAAAGATCAAAAAAAAAAATAAAAATAAAATGTTGTGAGAAATACAAAACTGAAACCAAATGAATGATGCTGTTGACGCTGTTAATGATAATTGCATTGCATCAAATTGCATGCAATCAAACGGCTTGAAAAAAATGAGAATAAAATAAAATAAAAGATAAATGAATCAATGAGTTATGAAGTATACCATGTAGCATAAAAATGAAAGTTCGATAACTTATTGATTGATATGTACATTATTGATAGTAATTTACGGTAATGTTAATGTAACATAGAATATTATCACATAAAAATTACTACATCTAGTCTCTCTTATTCTGTATTATCGAATCTAGTACAAACTTGCGTAAAAATTTATTTTTATTTTTATCTTTATTTTCTTAAAATTTAATTTTAAATTAAAATTGAAAGATATTTTAATCAATAAAAAAAGAACAGAAAAATAAACAAAAAAAAAAAATAAATAAAACTAATGAGAACCGAGAACTTAAAATTAATGATCCACATACTTTTTGGTTGGTGGGACAATGTAAAATCCATTAAATTTTAGTTCATTTATTTTGATTTTCTTTTATCAAAAGCATTTTGTATCATGTGATAATTAGTTTATTACTTCAGTCTTGTTGTTTCGAAAATAAACTATGAGATATCTATCAACTATCAGTCATTGTATTTGATCTACTTATTGGTGCGTTGTTAAAGTTGCATTGAACGGAAATTGCATTGAATGAAAAACAAAAAATATTAGCAAAAAATTTGGCAAAGAGAAACATATTATATTAAAATGAGTTTCGTTGAGTTTCGTTTTTATCTTTTTCTATACCTTTTTTATCACTTTTTTTAAGTGAGCTCCTACAGTACTCTAAGTCGTTTTCGTTCAACTTTTTACCAACTCTAAACTCTGGCTATTCGCATTATTTTAGGCTTACTTGATCATTTCTTATAATTATTGTTAATGTAATTAAACAGAATTTTCTTAATTATGTCGTCTGTCGTGGTCCTTGTTTCTCATGATATGATCATACCAGAGTAGTCTGTTTACTTGCACTTAAAATTCGTTAAGCTTCGTTGAATTTTTTAGATGACTGAAGATCTGATCTGACTAACATTAATCGTATATAAACTGTGGTTGATATAATCAATTCAGTATAATCGAAACTTAACGAACTCCCCACAACAGTGTCTATCTAGAGTAACTTCATATAATATTTTAAAATTATTTAGCATTAAATTTATGTTGAAAATATTTTTGATTATAAACTTGAACAATAAAAATGAATTATATAAATTAATCCCACTAAAAAATGCCAAAATTAAAAAAGAAATACATTAAAATATTTTTTGACAGATAACATATCACAAGATCTTATTTAATAAAATTTATAATTTCATGACATATTAAAATTTTAGAGAAAAATTATTTAGAAAGAAAAGAGAAGAAAAATTTAGAGAAGAAATTTTAATAATGAAAACTAGGGAAATGAAATTTTTTTCTCTAATATTTTTATTATGATAAAGGCCTTGAAAAATACTTTTTAATATAAAAATTAATATACTAAATTATATATGTATGTTTTTTTTTTTAATTTGTCTGGGATTTTGCCAATACATACTTTGTATAATTTTAATTTTATTTTTTTTAAATAAAATTAGATTTTGTCAGTTTGCTAATTTTAAAACTAAATACGTTTTCTTCCAAATTTATAATTTTAAAAATAGCAATCATAAATACTCGTTTATTGTCTCTAAAATAAAAAAACAATTCTCATTTGATTTTGTTGTCAAATATGATCAAGTTATCATCAAATGTGTGTTTCCCACAGGCATAAAGGAACTCTATAATAATAAGAGTATTTATAACTTTATAATAAGATTGAATCTATCTATTTGGTGAATTCATCAATTTGTATACTCTGTTCGATCAATAATGAGACTATTATGATAATCTTATTTAAATGAATATTATTCCAGTCATTTATAGGATGAATAAAATTCTGTAACTTTAGAAATCTCTCAAGTTTTCAAGTAACAATTTTGTGAATTCACTTACTTTTACTTGAAATATATATGAACAATAAGTACAATCTATAGGTCCTTCTGTACAAATAAATATTATAAAATTTATACAATTCAAATTTGATTTGATGCCTTTTATGAGTTGTAAAAATTTTATGGTTGTAAGATTTAAGATTTTCATAGTCTTTAAATAAAAAAGAAATTAGGAAATAAATTTATTTCAAAAAAAATATTCACATGAAAATTTTTTAATGAAATGTTTTCTTCTCATCGGTCCTTCATTATTTATTCAAAGATTCTAATTCAAATTTTATATGTCTTACATTTTTGTTGACGATTATCTTGTAGTAAAAATTGAATACGTGCTATGAGTTATAAAATGAAAGACATTCAATATCTGATCATACATGAAAAACATGAAAAGTAAATTTTTATTTATATTTTTTCTTGAATCATTTTCTTTCAAATATATATACACTTTCAAAATTAATATGAAATAAATAAAAACAACTTTGAAAAGAACAAATATATTTTTCATTAGTTTCTTTTTCGATTACATATCTCATCAATTTCAATCGAATTTAATGTCATTAAATCGAAATGAGAAAAAAAAAAGACATGAAAAGAATATATATATATATTTTTTTCTGTTTCTTATTTTAATTTATAAAGAATTCATTTTTATTTTTTTATTTTTTTACAAAAAGAAATTTCAAAAGAATAAAAGAAATAAAGAAAGTCTTTCATTTTCAAATAACACTATACATACATACATACATGTATTTTCCATCCATACACTTTTAAGTTAGCATCAAAACATTCTTTTATCTGTCTACAAATAAACACGAAAATTAACAAAATTAAAGTTGATCCGAAAAAAAAAGAAGGCAACAATATATGTACCTACCTAAAAATACATCATAACATTTTCTAAATTCGATTTTTGATCAACTTTAGTGGTGTTTATATTGGGATAATTTATGGTATAAATTTAGCTATGATACTATTTATATGTATGTGTACAAAGTTTAAATAGAATTTTCTTCTAAGTATTTGTACAGAGTGTTCCGTCCAAAGATACATATATGATCTTTTCTAATTTTAACAAATAAATATTTTATTATCCTTTGCGATATCTTTACTTATGGGATTCCGATTCTTCATTGTTGAAACTGTGCAATTGCGTCTAACATTGCGTCTTGCACATAATCTTTGAGATATTCCAAAATTTTTTCCTATAGATAACCTGAAATGACATCATCAATGTTAATGTGTTCAAACTCTTTAGAATAGGAGCCACTGTTACTTATCTTTAATCTAAAAACAATGATCACTTACTTTGTGATTAAATATTCTAATTAACTTACAAGATCTAGTCTACACAAGATCGTGGTTGAATTCAGATTGTAAAACTACAATTAATGCATTTATAACGATCTTAAAGAATTTTCTAACGATTTCAATATGATCATAAATATTATTAGGGAACCCTGTACCAAAAATTTATATAACAAGTGGTACAATAATTTTTCTTCAAATTGAATAAGACATAGTATAATCTCTACTCTACACATAAGAGATATTATAATGTTATTTAAACATTTCTAATTCCTTATTTTTATTTCTTTTTGATGTTTTAAATAATTTTCTTCCAAGTTAACTGTTTTTATTTTTTGTATATATGTAGCTTATAAAATTATCTTCAATAATTTTTTTCCTTCCGATTCTTGTTTTCTTTTGTCAAGAAGTTTTTAATTTGTTACGGTTTTCTTTTTCTTCTATTTTTAAAAATTTAAATTCAAATGACACAATCATTATCATACCATCATTGAATAACGATGTACATTTATGTATATTTTTAGCATTTTCATTATACAAAAAAAATTTTTATTTTGGTCTGTTTTCAAATGCAATGATCTTGGATTTTATTATTTTCTTGTGCCTACCTACATATTTTTTCATTTTCTAGACTAAAGTTCAAGAAACTTCTTGTTTTTTTACAATTTCTTCAATTTTTCCCCCACTTTCCTCTACTGTCATTTATTTTTAATTTCATTCTCTTATAATGTAAAGCTGAGGAAGATCTTGCATTGCACATAAAAAAAAATAAAAAAACAAATTTTGAATGTGTATTACTTCATAAAATATCCCACATGTTTATATACAAATTTTAAATGGGGTGAAGAAATCAAGAATAATAATTGTCTGCAAATTTGTATTTATCTGCCATGTGATATGATAGACTGACTATTCTTGTAGTGTGTTATGATTATGACTAAATCTAGAGCCTAGAATGTACACTATGTGCTAATATGCTAATGCTAAACTATAAATTTGATACCGTTCGTCCTCTTCAGCACGATTTGAATGAAAATGATTTTCAAAAGAATATTGTAGCGAACTAATATTGAATGTTATTTAACAACAGGAACATGAGTACATAATTTTGTACTTTGTAATAATTATTTTATAAAATTATTTTTTTTTTTGTTGCTAATTTTCTCTAATTTGCTCCGTTTAATTATTATTTTTGGTCGTGATTTTCTCTCTGTGTGTAGATATTTGTCGTGCTCACTTAATTGTGAAATGGACCAATTTTAAATGATAATGATGATCATGATGATGATGATGATTTGTTATGCTTAATTAATCATTCATATAAATGTATACATAATGCATGTATATATTAACGTTTGATATTTCATTATGTCTGCGTTTCTCTAGGAGAATTTTTAAAAAAAATTTTTTCTGATCTTCAAAATAGAAACAAAGAAAAAAAATTGCCTAAAATCGTGAAATTATTTTAAATCAATTTGTTTCTTGTTTTTATATTTTGTATTTATATTTTTTTTCTTTTTCTTATTTGAAAGTAGTATAATTAGTTCAAGAAATTTTGAGGATGGAACAATCCATCGATTGAGTTTACTACTTTATAAACTACTCGTATTTCTATCCATAATTCACTTGATAAAAGACCAATGCAAAGAAATAATTTCTTATTAACTTTCTAATTAATAAAAAGTGTACATGAATAACAGATTTTTTTTTTTCTTAGAAAGCTTCTAATGAACATACAAGCTACCTAGTTTTCATTTTCCTCAATAATTGATCGTATTATTAATGATATTTTGGAGGCTTTTAATTTTAATTATACTTGTTTTAGAAAGCAATTAAAAGATTTTTCATACATAATTTAATACAGTTATACAATCATATGTAAACGTAAGAATCTATAATGATACTTAAGAGCACTTCATACAATGTGATCGAATCAAATGATCGATAGAATGGTTTTTATCGAAAGCAAACTCAAATGAAATTTGAACATTGAAATTAGAAACTATTCCGAATGTTCACATTGCTCGTATTTGAAAACTCATTTTTGACAAATGTTTAAAAAATCATTTGCTTGGTCAAATAGTATTTAATGATATTTAATCGCTGTCATCTTCTTTTTCGATGAGTTAATTTCTATAATTCACGAAATACATTATTCCCATAACCACCAACAGTCTTGATTTCCACGTCATTTGAATAGCCTTCAGCAAAGATTTTTCAATCCGTTTTGATCTTCAGCAGCTTTCGAGTTTCTTCCTTCACCTTGTCCAATCATCTCGATTTTGGTTTGTTCGATGAAATTGTATGGTGTGAAGCACTTTTTAATCGTATGATCAGATTCAGTATATATACTCGTATCATAGTTTTGTGCCATAATTATTTGTGTACATTTTTTTTTCTCTCTATGAATTATGATTTTGATCAGTAATAGCAATTAATCATCAAACAAAACAAACAACAAAATTAAAGTGTATAATTGAACACTTTCATTAAAATTATATATGATAGAAACAATTTGTTGTCTAGCTTGTTATTATTATTATTGTTGTTGTTTATTTTTTGTATTAAATAAAGATCAAAATTTTAGCAACAAAAAGTAGTAGAAAATAAAACTTTTTTCATACTGATTGTAAATCCATTAATCAAAAAAGCAAAAAAAAATAAAAAGGTCAAATTATTGCTATTATAATTTTTCAGTTTGTGGTTTAATCGATATTAATTTGTCAAAAATATGACTGATAGATACACATACATATATGTATGTATATAAATGTTATGTAGATTCGTTATTATAGGTGTAGATCATAGATAAAACCGTGGGAAATCAAGATTTTATTTTACAGTAGGTTTCAATTTATTTTTGATTTACAAATTATGACGACTTCTGTGTGCGGTATTTTATTTGATTTCATTATCACATCCTGTATTCTTTAAAAAAAAAAAAAAAGAATAAAACATTTGCTAGTAAATAAAAATATTGACAAAAAGATAACACAAATTGAGATAAAATGAAATAGTACATACAAATACAAACCAGTCAAAGTGTGAAAAGATTTAAAAAATTTCAAAATCAAAAATTTCTTTCTGCGATATGAATTTTTGTATACCTAATTTACAATCCTCAAAAAATACTCAATTAAAATTTAAAATTTTTACAATAAAATATAAATTTTTAAAATTTATGTAGATAACAATAAAATCCCTGTTTTTTGTTTGTACTGCATATGTATATTCGTATTCGTATTCGCATGCGCATAAAATATTCACCTCAGCTCATTCATTGCAAATCTTGTACGTGTATAATGGATGGATGGAATGAGTCACTTCATTCATATAGTTACATACTCGACTTGTATAACATAACTTATCTTTGTTTACTGTACATACGATGATATCTTTTTCAGGAGATGATTTAATTGACCACCTAAAAAACGTATTTAAAAGTTGAAAAATATAAAAAAAAAAATAAATAAATAAAAATAAAGCGATATTTTTATGAACGTAGAGAAAAAAGAATCAACGATTTAAGTGATTCAATAAAATTGGAACCTTCAAAAAAAGTAGAATGATATTCTTTCATTGATCATGTAGTACCTCTTCTTTATATGTACATGTTGATGACATAATTCATTCATTTTTTTTTTTCATTTTAATTTATTTTTTTTAAAATATTTATTTTTCACTACTTCGAGTAATTGTTTTGCATGCACGTACATACGTAATCTCTTCAGAATTATTATGATCCCTCTTCAATTATTATTCAGGAACAAGATCAGTAAGATCACTGTGTATATATAAAAACATAACAGAAAAAAAAATGAAAATAATAAGAAGATCAAAAATCTGATTAATGACTGTATTGAGAGAATTATAACATAAATAATTGTAAGCCAGTTAAAATGAAAAACAAGCATTCATCTTAATTTTTATTCCAACAACAATAACAGCAGAACAGAATTAGCTCCATCTCCATAAGATGCTTAAAAGCCCTTAAAGCAAAGGTTTTTCAATTTTACCAAGTTTTTACTTGTTCATTATTTTGTTTGCTTACAATGTAAAAA
This sequence comes from Villa cingulata, assembly GCA_951394055.1. Lineage (NCBI taxonomy): Eukaryota > Metazoa > Arthropoda > Insecta > Diptera > Bombyliidae > Villa > Villa cingulata. Next base: position 46,394,330 of record OX596019.1, read on the forward strand.
ATACGCATAGTTGGTCAGCTATGATGTTTGGTTACTTGCACTTTCTTACACTCTTCCAGAATCACAAACATGCATATAGCATATTCATACACAAAATGTATAGACACATATGTATAAACCTGCATAGGTTTGTTATTATGATGATCAAGAATGATGATATTCATAAAAAATAAAAGTGATCATCGTATAAATCATTAAACATTTTTTTTGTTTTCATTTATTTTTATCCTCACTCAAAATCTTATAAGAGCTTGAATGAAATTTTCTACATTTATTTTACTACTATTCTAGGCTCTGGTGGCTCTGGGTTTCCTTTTTTTTCCAGTTTTTGTTTTCGTTTGTGTAACGAGTACGTATTTTATTTTATCTTGGTTTCTTTTATTAAGAAAAATTTAAACTCATAATGAATTTTGAATTGAATTCAGTCAGGTAAATCTAAATGGTACATCACATACGGGTGTACTACAGCGTACGGTGTGTATTTTTTGGTGTATTATTCATTTTCGATTCTACGTGTGTGTATTTGTTTTTAAATTTTACATTAAATAAATTAAAATATTGTAGATTCTACAAAGAGAAAAAAAAATCATTTTTTTTTTTTAGTCGATTAAGATAATAAATGGTAATAAATGAAAACCTGTTTCTAGAACAGAATGATGATTGATCTATGCGTACATATATGTATGCTTAATAGAACAATAGAAGAGATAAACGTGCTTACAATTACAATTGATAATTTTTTTTTTTCACTAAAAAACAACAACAAAAAAAGGGTCAAAGAAAACGAAACAAGTGAAATCTATATAACAACAAAACACTATAAGAGAACAAAAAAAAAAAAAAAACTAAAGAACTAAAACAGTTTGTGTTCTATATTTTTTTTTTTCATAATTTTATTTTATCTCAACTAAACTCTTGGTCGTAAATAAAAAAATATATACTCGTATACGAGTACATATATATTTTCCAAATGCATATACAAAAAAGCCGAAAATAATTCAGGTTCAATCAATTCTATGAAAGGTTTTTGTTCTGAATGGTGAATGAGCATTTTTTTAAAGAAGATTTTCGACAATAGCATCAACAACAAATAAAATTTCTAGAATGAAATGATTCATCAAAACTATCTATCTATAGTGCCACTATGGACAATTCAATGAAAACCTATGAAGTTTACATATTTAAAAATAAAATATTTTGCTTTTAAATTGAGTGATCGCACTACACGGCTACCATTAACATTATTTGTTTTTTGTGTATGTGGGTTTCAAAAATCAAAATTTTATATTTTGTAAAGTAATCTTTATTGATGATCATGAATATACATATACATATTTCGAATATATACCACTCACAGTCTAAATTCGTAATTCAATTTTATTTTTAAGATTTATTCTAAGTATTGGGAAAATTTTTTTGTTATCCAACAGACTGAATGCATTTATTTTGGTCGAAATAAAAATCATGGTCTATCTAAAAAATTACTGCTGGGCAGTCTAAATCATAAAAGACCATGCGGAAGATTTAAGAAGTTATGATGGGATGAACATGTGGTGATGCCTACCTGAAAAATATTGATTCGTCAATGGAGAAAATTTTGTATGAAAGAATGCTGATCAGTATTTTGTTTCTTTTAATTTTTCATGTCGTAAATTTAGAAATTTTCAATAAAATCCGAATTGATCATTAGTCCACCATTATTATAAAAATTTCCTTATCTTCTGTTAAATTAGATTATCAGATTAGATATGATAACATTGCTGTTGAGTTCTTAATTGTACCAATCCGACATCGATGCATAATTCAACGCATATGACTTTGAGAGAGAATTATGCAGCGACGCCACATTTATACATTTTAAAACTCAACAATCGTCTAAGTGGTGAATCTATGTCTAATCTAATCCTGAATTCGTTACATTCCCTTCGCTTCCACAGGGATTGATTACGTATTAAGTCTCCATTAAGAACCAAAATGATCACGAGTAAGTGCAATTAAGCAGGGTTAGCATGAATGGTGGATTTCATTCGAGTACATCCATTATTGAACGTACTTTTTTAATATATTTTGTACTTTTACAATTTAATCCTACAACTCCAATAAACCTAATTCGTATAAAGATCGTATAATTCACTATATGTAGGTATTACCAAAACTTATTTGTGTTAATTATGAATGCGTGGTTCATGATACTGAAATTACGTGCAATTATCTCTGTCGATTACATCCAATAAAATTACGTAACAAAAAGCTTATAACGATTAAATAATAAAAACTCGTACTAGGAAGACGACATGTAATATGTGAGGTTTTAAATTAAAAATTTAATTATCTCATTACGATTAGGTGTATATATGTGCATATTTTTATCATCAATAATTCATTCTCATGTATTATCTCATTTTTTATATTTTCATTTTCCCATTTAATTTTTCGTACTAAAAACCACATGAAATCAATAAAAATTAAAACAATAAAAAAATTTTTACTGAGAATTATGCATCTGCCATGTATGCATATTTGTGTATATTTCATTTTTATTGATGATCTTACTTTCATTATTCATTTTTTTTTTGTTTGCTTCATTAATGGGATACATACGTACGTGTTACGTTTGTACAATAAAAATGTAATACAAATACGGGGAAATGTGCGAAAATATTTTACATTTTTAAAAACACTCACTCAAAAAAATAGATTGGTTATTGTTGAATACCATATTATATGTATAAAATAAATTTAGTTACCTCCATTTTATTTGATCATTTGAATTGATAGTTGGTCATTCAAATTTCAAAATATGTTTCAGTATTCTTCACAATTATTATGTAAAGACTATAGAAGAAAAAGTCTGAAATTTAAAATAGTGTAGAGGATTTTAGGGCACCAAGTATAAACTCAAACCAAGAAGCTATTTTCGCGCAAGCTCCTTAATAATTCGACCGATGTTATTGAATGTACATAATAACTGATTAATGGCCGTGCCATAAATAACTAAGACTTAAAAATAAAGATCATTCATTTGAATAAATTTATAAACAAAATTTTCCATTTCTAGATATCATATTATTGAACTGTGTACAATTTGTTTTGTGCGTTAGTGTGAGAATAAATTTTCTTAACAATGACATGCATTCAAAATGCAATATCATCTGCAAACATCAAATGCGTATATGTATGTATATTTTATGATGTATGATATATCTTACCACATTTTATTTTATTTACCATTTTCAATTTCTCTGAATGATGACAATCAGTACAACATCAATGCTCAATAAGCATTAATCACATTCAATTTGATATATTTAATCGATTGATCTTCATCATTGATCTTATTATTGTATATACTTACATTTATTTTATGAAAGTGTATGAAAATATACACATGCATATTGAAATACGAGTATGTAAATGTGTATGTCTACTAGCTACATATTATACGATTGTATTCATTTGCATTTTATATTGAATTTCATCGTTATCATTACACGTTACACATTTAAGCTGCTTTACACAGAAAGTGAAAATCTTAAACAAAAATCCATTCATTCCTCTAACAATATCTTTCTATCTAGCTATCGGTTCGATTAGAAATGAATAGAATACATAGCAGTAGAGCTATTAAATGAATTTATCTTTAAATTCATTTTGTTCAAAGGCTTCCTATATTTCAGAAGAGATCAATTGATTTTTTCATTTTTTTTAACACGTCATATTGCCCATTTATAATGTACTTACTACTATGGGTACTGGATTCACATTGTATTATGAGTGCAAGTTATATTTTTTCATAGTTTTCATTATTTATGATACTTACATATGTATTCCACTTTATATTGTTGACTTCTGTTGCATTAAATTATGAATTAAAGTTAATACATAACTACATAATGTATTTATACACTAAATATACAAGCTAAAATAGACTGTATTCCAAAACGTCAAACTTCCAGCAGATGAGACACGCAGTATTATTAAGTACAATCGTGATACGAAATTGTGCAATATTGCATTGCAGTGATATGTTGACTATGTGATTTGTTCAAATTTATCACAACAGATAGACTGATTTCTGTAATGCATCTTGTATTTGACATTTAAAGAATCTTGTACACTAAATTAAGTATCGATTTTGCATCGATGCATTGTAGAACTCAGCCGTACTGTCACAATATTTTATTCAATATATGTCATTGTCACTAATTTATTGTTTTGTTTGACATAGCTAGTGCGGAATAGAATACATTCAGGTTATAATACATTTTTTTTTTGTTGCGTTTTGGAATCGAAACGTATTACTACACTCAAATGCATAATTTATTTCGATAAATATTTGCTGTGCGAATTTGATTATTATCGCAATTGTACACTCTTTATTGTTGTCATCATTACCATCATTTCTTCTTTTCTTCCAATTTTGTTTTTTAACTTTTTCTAATCATTTTTATATAGCATTTTTTCTTACTCTTATATGATACGCATGGTGTGATTAATGAGCAAGTGTACAGTGTACTCTTGCATGATGATCAGATACGTACAATTTTAAGAGAAATCATAAAATTTATAGAAATAAGATTAATCTCCTCAAATACGTTATTTATAATAATCGATTTGCATTCGATAATTTTTTTTTTTTGTTGAGAATTGGTAAATGTCTTTTTGTAACGATTCTCATATTGATTTTTTAATACTTTTTTTTTCTTTTAATTTTTTCGTGTATTGTAAAAATTGTGCATAACATTATATACGATACAAGTATTGGGACTTGAGTGGTTTTATTTTTTGCTTTTTTACTTAAATGAAAGATCTGCGAAATTATATTCTTGTTAGTGGTTAACCAACAAAACCAATATAATGTGTGGTTTCAAGTGTTCAATATTGAAACTAACTTACACGACCATACTATACATAAAAAGAGAAACAAAATGAAAAAAAAAATAAAAGCAAAAATTATCATTCAGATCTTGATCATGAGATAAAAAATGTGTGATATTAGTAATAGTATGACACATTACATGCATATAAAAAGTGAAAATAAGTAAATAAACATACATATTGTTGAGTTAAAATTTATGTGAAAAACAAAAGAAAAAAAAAATACTGAAGAAAAAGAAGAAATATAATATCGTTGACGCTACCAATAAAATTTGCAAATTTCTTCTTTTCTTATTAATTATGAACTGGCATATACTGGTTATCATTGATTAATTTTAAAATTCATATTCGTACATTTATTGGTAGTATGTATTATGTACATAATGTAGAGATATACGATAATATATACGAACATAGTAACAGTTGAGTTTGAAATTTATTGATACATGGAAAAGAAAAACGAAGATTTTGTAATTCTATACCACCTTTTAAATGATTAAAAGATATTACGTCACAGGCTTAGCCAGAACTAGGAAGTCTTTTCGTAGATCTTTGCTATAGATTATCTATGGAGGAATTGGCTGATTTGTGTGCTGCTAGTTTGGTTTATTACCTAAACAAAATAAAATGTTTATATTCAACGAGTTTAAGAACAACCAATACCGTACATGAAGAAGCGCCATGTTGGCAAATGTTCTAACTGAGTTTTTCCACATCAGCTGAGGCACAGACTGTTACTAATATGTATCTGAGTTAAAATTCTTGAAAGAGGCTTGGTTAAAATGATAATTTTCAGGTTATGTATGTCCATATGAAAATTATATATTTTACGCATAAATTTAAATAGTATCCCAAAAAACCGAAAGCAAAACTCTTGTGACAGGTAGTGAGATTTTATGTAAGCTGATATGTGGAATAAATTGAAAATTTAAGAATTGGAGAAGATTAAATCAATTGACAGAAAGAAGAAAACTAAAAGAGGTGTGGATGTAATTAATAGCTGGGAGTCAAAAAAATAACGATGATAATCAATCGTGATTGGAATTAAATATTTCCCAAAAACAAAAAATTGTTGTCCATGTACAAAAGTGTACGTAAGAACATATCACACACCAAAAGTATCATTTTCAGGAAATAAAATAATAAATTAGTTATTTCGTATATAAATAATTTTGAACACGACTATACCCATAAATAGGGATAAAAGTTAAAAAGAAAAAAAAATTATTTAATTCATTTAATTTTTTCTTTTATTTTTTCTTTCCCTCATTTTATTTTTTTTTTTTTAATAATTTTTCATAATGAACATGCTGGATGTTTTATTTTTCTGTGAAATAAAATCTTCCCCTTTTTCTTTGTTCTTTCTTTAGTTTTTTTTTTTTAAAACATTTTTCGTAATTCATTTAAATTGAAATTTAATTGATTTTAATTGAAACTTATTATTACTTACACTTTGCGAAGTACTCGTAGCATATCTACAATACATGTGGATATAGGTATAGAGTAGGTATGTATGTTTTCGTTATTCGTTTTTAGAAACATTTGTACAAAAATAAACAAAAATATACCTACTCGTACTAGCAGTAATACATTATCACATACTGAATTTGCGATAAATAGTATATTGCTTTGTAAATTATCTGAGAGATCTGTAATTGTGCTTTTTAGGTATGTAATACAAACATTCATTAATGCGCAATAGTATTTTTAAGTAAATTTCAATTAAACTTTTTTTTTATAATTTAAATTCTATTTATAGAATGAAATGCAGTATCTATATATGTCTATAGTCTATATGTATTTATCTACGTAATATCTGATATTGTAAATTTTATTCTATTTCAGTCATGTGGTGTAATAAATAAATTGAAAATTGTGTTTATTTTTAAACCAATAAAATAGCTAATAATAATGCATTTATTCCAGTAAAATATGTAGCCGTATATGTGCGGTATGATGGGTGAGTTCTTAAACGTCAAATGATCGTCTTTTCACAACAGCGACAAACGTTTCAAATCGCAAATTACACATGGTTAATAATGATGCATAACGTTTCGAAACCTCTTGTAAATTCTTTAACAAGAAAAAACTTGAGCAACTAGCGCATTGTGAATTAGTAATATATGATACAGATGTAATGCAAATGCAAATTTTCTCAGGAATATATTATAATAGTCACGCAGTGACAATGCAAAAAAAAATAATGACGTTTAGGAATTCACCCTATGTGTGTTTTTCATAGAAAGAATAAAAAAATCTATTTTATTTTATATGTTAAATATTTAATTAAAAAAATAATACATGTTTACATACTGGAAGTTTTATTTTTAAGTGAATGTATAATGTGTAACATTTCACGAAACATTTAAAGTTACATACGTTCTGTACTTATTTGAATGAATTTTATTTTATATTCGGGTTTAGCCCCCGAACCTTTATTTGAACATAATGTCTTTTAATATTTTATTGGAAAAATGGCATAAGTATACTCGTATATATTTCAATTGAGCAAAGGATGCACTTTTTCACACTACATTGTCTGTCAGGATGTTTTCAGCCAAGTATAGCACCAAACTCTTACATTAAACCACTGGTCTCAAGTCATATAACCTACCCTGTATCTCCTGCATTGAATAAATTCAAATAGAATAACCCTGAAAACAATCAAACACAATAATCAATAATAGCAGAATGAAAAAAAAAACATGGATTTTTTTAATAAGATTTCCTATTTATTTAACTCTATGATTTATCTAATTTTCAAATAGCCAAGAAATGAGTAGTGGTATAGCGACTATATAGTGAGTGACTAATATAGTTGGACTATACAAGTAACGAACCGATATATGTAAGTACTCATACATTATATTATAACGTAAATACTTAGCTTTTCGATAAGTAGCAATAATTTACTCGTTTTCGAATCGAGTTGAGATATTGAATTGAATTGAAAATTTCTCCATTTTATTTTTGCTGATAGCTCATCAAAATTCATGCTGTATTGTTTCATTATAAATTTTTAAACTGAAAATACTTATATACATTCATTCATTCTCATTCATACTAGCTGAAAAAATCACATTAAAAAAAGCCATAGTGAATACTTGTTATCTTGTATTGTGTGTAGTAAATTGTTTAAATTATGTATAAACAAAAGAAAAAAATAAATAAATAAAAAGAAAAAAAAAAAACGATAAAAACCTGAGTAATTACTTATAAATATAAAAAATATAAATACTCGTACATATGTACATAGGCCATCATACAGTAGGTCTAGGTCTAGGTAAGATATACAATTTTTTATGATGCTCCAACAACTACATTCTCTCTTAGCACTACAAAAATAATGCTCATAATGTATGCATTTAGTACACCTAATGTTATAAACTATGGTATTTGTATTGTACACTACACAGACAAATGTACAGTAGTGATAATAACATAAACGATTTTAAAATGTTTATATAATTAAAAATCGTTTTAAAAATGTTTATATTAAACAGAGTTGTATTTTAATTACTCGATTTTGTAGTAATATTTAATGATTAAATAAGAATTTTATAATTAGTGATATGCAAGATATGAACAGAAGAGTGTACATTTTTAGTAATATTGATGATAAAATAAAATAAAATCAATAAATACATCAAATGAGCAAGAAGAAACGATAATTTAGAGAAAAAGTTATGAAATTTTTTTCATGATCAAAATGGAAAATGAAAAAATTTTAAAACTACAATTGAAAAGAAATATAAAAATAAAAAAATTGAATATGAAATAAAAAAAAAAACAAGTAAATATTTACTGATATCTTTTCACAAGGATATTAATTACGAATCTTAAAAAATTGTGATGTACTAAGTGAAAATAAAAATGTGTATATAATAGAATCTAGTATACGAGTACAAAGGTGACGACAAAGGTGAAAACAATATTATAAAGTGTATCATAAAGTGAAAAAATTTTAATTACTACCAGGATATTTATGTGACAGATAATATACATATAAGGAGGAGAAACGAATAAAACTAATTTCAATTTAAAAAAGTAAGGACAACAACCAAAATAAATAAATCAAAATGGAATCTTGTTTTCCACCATTAGCTGCACTATCATTGCGCAGTAATCGTAATAATAATAATTCTAAGTCACAAAAGAATCGTCATAGTACAAATAGTAATAATAATAATAATAATAATAATAACAGTAATAATAGTAATAATAATGCATCACCAGTGACAGCAACAGTGACTGTTACAGCAGCAACAAAACCAACAACAGCAACATTATCAGTTAATGCACCATCATCAGCAACAGCAACAGCAACAGCATATCAACATCATCAATATAAATCGTCACAAATAGATTCTGTATACGATCGTAATAATTGTAGTGGAAATGGATTCGGTATTAATAATGGTAGTGGTAATGTTGGCGGCGGTGGTAGTTGCTTTGATAGCGGTAACAATGACAAGGCCATCCAGAATGGAGAATTTACACCAAAACTAGAAGTATTACAAGATTTGGATTTATATTACATTAGACAGATTGCTTCCAGTTTAAAGGTGAGTTATATATATGTATTTTATAAATGACACACATATGTGTATACGTGTTATGTACTCGTCGGTATGTATTTGCATAAAAGAGATCAGACTTTTGTATTCGTTTTTAGTCATTTTGTGGCAATTTTGCAATTGTTGTAAGCAATAAATAAAATCCAAAACAAGAAAAAATAAACGAAAACTATGCTGCATGTTGTTTTTTGTTCTAAAAAAATCATAAAATTGTGAACAAGTTGTTAATAATTTTTTTTTAGTTTCGCATTTAATTTTATATCGGTTTACCTATAATGTGGTACCATATTTTATTACCTAAACGCATATTCATTTATTCTTGTACATTTGTAAAGCATCTATAGTACAACAAAATAATATTCCATATTTGCTATATTAACATAAAATTTTCTTGTTCATTTTGTTTTTATTTCATTTTTGTTCAATTGAAAAATTTACATTTGAACGGAAAATTATATGTGTATGCAAAAAATGAAATTCGTCTGTTTTATTTACGAGTCGAGTAGTAATTTTTTATTATTTCTATTGTTTCGTTCGAATAGTGTATGTGTATGACTCTGAAATTATAACTGTCATTATGCAAATTTAAAAATGTATTCGGTTTTTTTTTTATTTCCAAGAATTAAACAAGATTCAACTAACAAACAATTGATTTCATTTATATGTATATACTCAGACTCACTGTCAAATAAATAAATATGTGGTAATTTGTATTTACATTATATGCACATAAGTACATTATGTATGTACAAAATCTAATTATAATTTTGAAAAAATAAAGACTAACAGAAAAGGTGTGGTGTAAGTAAATGTTTGAAGATAATGTACATTACGTGTGTAGATTCATACCTTTTCGTATATAATCAATGCAATAAACGAAAATCATAAATTTTTACTTTGTTGAAATTTTTCGAAAGTATTCGCCTATAACATTCGAAATCTTAAAAGTCAGTCGCTTATCATAAAACGTCTCTTTTAAATAGAAAATGCATATAGTATTCAATGCATAATAGATTTGTATGAAAATTTACGAGTAAATCGAATCTAGTGTGTCAGTGTCAATAAACAGATAGAAGACAGACAGGTACCACAACTACAGCAAAGTTGAAGCGTTGAGGTAATGTTTTGGCTATTATATGAATACGGTAAATAGTGTATAGAATTTAAGTTTCTATCATTATTTTAATCGATTTGACAGTTATTTAGTTAAAATTTACATATTTCCAGGAGTCTAATATCTCTAGGCATTCAATTGCACATGAAATTGCAAAAGCCGTAAGATACTTTATGTGTGCAAGTTTTTATGGTGTATCGATTAATGTTTCGATAAAAATGAAACAACATGAAATAAAAGGTAGGGCTGAATTCTAAAATATATGATATTGTTTCGATGCATAATTTAATTTACTGGATCCTAAAGCTGTGTCGATATTCTATCGATTTATTTTAGAATTGAGTATTGTTGTGATATTTGAATCTGAATCGTTAATACATAAAAAAATCGATAAATTTCAATCTCATAAATTTCTTATTTCATTCATTTTGCATTTTACTTCCCGTGATACTTCAATTTCGAAATTTGTATCCAATTTAAAAAGGCAAAATTATTTCATATTCATGGAAGATATTTCCAGCCAAATGAACAATTTTGTATATGGAATTTTTTAAAAGGTGATTTGCAAATGAGCGACTCATTATGACTTGAGTGCCAATCATTGAATATTCTAATCTCATCTACGCTCACATACTCGCGTATGTATATACATATCTCGTTTTTTTTTAAATATAATTTTAATTCCACAATAACATCCGAATGTACATACAATGAAGTACAGGTACATATGTATTTACAAGACATACGATCATATCTTAGTCATATTATGATAATGCAGCAAATTGATTAAACACATAATAATAAAATGTACAGAAAAATGTCACGATCTGAATTCACATTTCTAAATATAAGTAACGAATAAGAGTGAAAATCGATCTTAAATATTTTCCACAAAAAAAAAAAAAAATGAAACTTCCTTTCATTTTACAATATGTATGTACAATTTACAATGCATTATTTTTAAAAATGTAATTCTCAGTCTGTAATTTATCATTTTCCCGTCAAAAATTCATTTATTCGGGGATGTTTATTTATTTATACGATTATACATTCAAGCATTTATTATCCACCATCCTGACAAAATCATGAAAATGTCACTAGAAAAAAATAATATACATAAATACAACAGTGAGTGAGTAAAAAATGGTAGCTAAAACTATGGCTAAAACTAATCTCAAATTTAAAACACACACCACTCCACAGCATACGTGTGTGCTACGTGCAACATGATCATCATTATCATTATCAGAATATAGCTGGGCACGTGTAATCTTCCATTTCGTTTAAATTTTCATTTAAAAATTTTTATCATTGAGAGAGTGTATTACATGCACTTCCGTTTCTTGTCAAATTTTGAAAGTAGTATTTTTGTGTATTCTTTATTTCATCTGGCTGGCTGGCTGGCTGGCTAGTTCTGTATTACTGCAACAACTTAGCGCAGCTATTAATTTTCTACAAAATGCAAATTAAGTGCATATTAAGGAAGTTTTTAATAAAGTGGTGGTGGTGGTGGTTATGATGGTATCACGTATTACTTGAAGATGAGCATATACTGAAGTAGGTAAATATATAGCATAGCATGGTAGTATGTATATACTGAAAATATTGCGCACTCTACACGCATGTACATACGACACGAATATACTTACTAATTTCACTGGAAACCTACTCTTAGCACAAGTCATTCATGTACATACATATTTTTATGGGGATCATAATAATCTTGATTACGATTTTAATGATGATGATCATGATGATGACGTTATCTTCCCCCAAGAAGAAAACAACAACTTTTTTTTGTATTCGTTTTTTTCTTTTTTTTAAATGTTGTTCGTACTTTTTCATTTTAATTTACCGACAGAAAAATGAGTACAGACTGGATGTTATGTATGTAAGTACATATATAGTACCATCATAATATACTCTAGTGTAGTAAAATTATGAATTTGTTGTAGATATATAAGATGTATATATAATCATGTGTAATATACTTCACTTTGTGCATTTTATTGCATGCACTTATACGTATACATTGTGAATTACATGTGGCTATATAGATGCACATTTCTATATATGCACTTCCTTATATAATTCACTAAATACGGACAGTGGTAGTATTTATATCGTGCGATTTATGGAAATTACAGGTTAATCAACTCCACGATTTTTCTATTAAAACTCATCATTATTATTTTTATTATTGTTGTACAAGTACATTTTTTTTTTATTTCTTCTTCATTTTCTTGATTTTTTTTTTTAAATATAAATAATTGTATAAGTATGTATAAAGGATTCGAAAGAATGATTACAAAAATGATTAAATAAAGAATATCAATATATAAATATAAAATACGAGTACATACATATATGTAACTATATAATAGATGATGGTTAAGTTCAGAATTCATCAGATCATGTAAAACAAAACCGTTTATTATTATTATATGTACTATATGTATACACACTAAAAAACATAAGAATTACATATATTAAACTTGATCTAAAATGAAAAATGTTAAAAAAGAAGAAAAGAAAAAAAATGAATGATGGTCATTGAACATCTGAACTGAAAATAGATTTGTTTTTTTCTCTTATTGTTTTTTTTTTCTATATGTTTTGTGCTTGTTTAAAAAAAAAACAACTCCGTCCGTATTCAATATTATATTATTGTGAATATCGAATTACTTTATGATTGTACATTCAGTACATTTATATTCATAAGTAATAAGTATGTACATAATATACATCCCAGTAGAGTGCGGGGTCAATTCTATACATACTTTCCACAGTTTTCGCTATTCAAAAAATTAATTTAATTACAGCGAAAACTTAATGAAAATCTGCTAGACATGTAAATACGCTTTTTCTCGTACGTATACAAAAGTCAACAAAAGGTCATAATGTTGTGCATGTTACTTCAATTCAAAATAATATTACCATATTTTGATTGATTGATTATTATCCATTGATTTATTATTGAAATAACAATTAATAACAATGACAGTTTCAAGCTACATTACTTTAATACGTGACAATATTAAAGCAGCAGAAGGAAACCAGCACCTACTCCATCTTGAAGTAATCAGAAGAGAGAACTCTTATAATGAAATACATAACTAAAGGTATTGTATGGCGCTTAGAACTACATAATTCCTAAATCGCTTGACCATTTCTCAAGAACGGATTTCAAAGGAATACCAATTTACTTCAACCCAAATTTAGTTTGATCTTTACTTCTACAACAAAGTAATCTTTTAATTTATTTTAGAGATGGAATCACGAAGTGGTTATTCTGATTGAAAGTTAAAACTCATACCAAATGCACTATTGGGATAGTTAGATACATTTGAGTGCATGAATGATTTCAATAGAAGCTCCATGCATACACTCTAGACACACATACATATTTATATATTCCAAGATTAAAACAAATCAATAATACCAATGAGATGAAATTATTGTATACATGATTTACTCTTGTACATATGCTCATTTATTCCTCAGAAATATGTAGAACTATGTATTATTGTTCATTATGTATTTATTTATTTTTTTTATTTTGTTCATTATTCAATGGACATTAACAATAATTTTATTGTAAGAAAAATGATCACCGCCTTAGTAACAAAATAGAAAATTCAAATAATTTATGTATCACTAAAACATTTTTATTTGAAATTCATGAAGCACATTAGAAGATTTACATTTGAAAAAAAAAACATTTAAAAAATCTCATTAAATTGTTGTTAGAAAGATATCTTGTATTTGTTTCATTTCTAACATACGATTTAGAATTTTTAAAGTTCATTTTTAATTGTCTCATTACAACATTCAAATATTTGCAGAAGTTTTTTTTTTCAATTTTCATAAGAAAAGATTATATTTTTATCTATTTGTACTCACATTTGTATACATATGGGCATGACAAAATTAAATAGATTATGCCATTCATATCTATGTTATACAATGAGACATCATATAACTAATTTTTAGGAATTATAAGATAAAATACTAAGTACATATTCATGTTTATAGAAACTGAAGTCTATTCTACTCTTACTATTTTTTCTTGAAATAATATTTGACGAAAAATAAAGTAAATCTCTCCTTGTATTTGTGAATTTTTATTATTCCTAATAAAATTACTAGATTATTATCATAAAATAAGTTGAATGTTTGATAATCTTATTTTTGGTTTATGATGAACGAATTTAAAACAAAAAACAACAACACTAGAAGTGTTCGAAGTTCGAATGTTACATCTGAGACAGACATATGGTATTGATTCTATGTAAGTAGTGTAGTATAGAAAATTGATTATAGTATATTTAAATGTCAACTTTTTGGAAAAAAAATACTTAGAAATTCTTATTCGAGTACATCTGGTATTCTCCTTCTTTCTGGCCTTGGACGTCAACGTCCTGGCATTACAACGTTTTGTGGGCTTTTATCTTCTCTATAATTTGCCTCCATCCATAGCTGTTTTATGTTCTCATTTTCCTGTTTTCATTTTCCTTTTATAGTTCGCAATTTACATTGAAATTTAGGAGTGTAAGTGAGTGATAAATTATGGACATGGAATAATGGTTTGTCAAGGACAGTTGTACTGCTGATAATGACGATGATCTTTAAAAAGTCATATTTTGTATTGAATAATTTTTCAAGAATATTATCAATTTTTTATATTGTGCAATATCAATATAATGTCTGTCTCAGCACAGGTCTCAGGCATTAAATGAAAATTTTTTAATATTAACGAAAAATTAAGGTAATCATCAAATTAATAGCAGATCAGACTTCACAGCGAAACTATACGTAATTCAACTAAAAAATTATAGGGTGATATATGTAGATTTATTTTTTCTTTTAAACATGTATAGACATGGGTATATGTGTACTATTGTGATGATGATAAGATAATAAATAAAGTTCATTAATTACATACAAGACAAATTTGTGAATAATTATACACAAATAAAAATACAATATCTACATATAAGTACAGTTTGTAGATTATATTTGTATTAAAATGAAACTGTTCCAAGGTTTGAACCAAACAAGCAAAAAAAAAAGTCACAAATTAAAACTAGTGGTTAAAAGCATAAATCAATTTGTTGGCAAGCAAATCTAATAATTTCATATATATATATATATGTACATAACTCGTAAGTTTATAATAATTTTTGTTTTAATTTGAAATTATTTATTCATGTCATAAATCTTATCCAATATACCTAACCTATAAATTCATCTTGAAGTATGTATATGTGTACACAAATACGTATGTACTTAGATACATAGGAGTAAAATGTAATATTACATTACAATACAAACTATAACCATTTATTTGCTGCTGCTACTTTTGTTATTCAATATCTTTCTTATTTATAATAAATTACTACTTAAAGTTTTTTTTTTTTTATTTATGTGATTCTCATATTGTTTTTTTTTTCTGTTTTGCTCATATAAAATGATAATAAATTTTATGTTTACAAGAAGAAAATCACGTATCAAATTATCAAAAAGAGGAAGAAAAAGAAAAAATAAAGACGATTAAAACGACGAAGACAAACGAACAAAATTGTATTTTTGTATACATTATACAACTCGATTTAATTTCTTTCAAGGTACCTACATTACAACAAAAACATGTAACATACATTATGCATGTATAAGCATTCATTAAAATATGCATTTATTATAATCCAAAAACCATAATATTCATGTTCATGTGAAACAAGAAACAACATAACACAACAGTATTTCGGTTAACCATGTCGTCTCATAATATTACAGGCTCAGCCTCGGCTACTTTACAGGGTATTTCGTGTAGAATTTGCTATATTTTTCATGTGAACATTGTGTTTTTATATAAAAAGGGGATGAAAAAAGGATAATTCTGTTCTGAATCCCCTTTCTTTGAGATATTCAGTATCGAAATTTATTTTGTTCAAAAAAGTAATCATAGGAAACTTTAAACAAAAAACCAAGAAGTCTAGAAATGAGAATTTGCAGTCGATCTGGGTCTGAATTGGGATATAGTTAAAAGAGAAGAAGAAAAAGAAAAAGCAAACATATCTGCTTCGTGTAGTGTCGAAAACGTAAATTACGTTCAAAAAAAAAAATAAACATTGGAGATGGAGACAGAAAATCGAGGTTTTTGATCCATTTGGATTTGAGATGAGTTGTAGCCTTCAGAAGAAGAGGAGCTTCAAATGAATTTCGAAATCCAACATTGCGATGTTGATATACAATTTCAACAAGATTTCATGAGCTGAATTTTTGAAAATCGAATGATTTGCCTTTTGCTTTTTATCCATCAAGACATTTTTTATAGTTCGGAAATTCTATTGACATTCAAAATTGAAAAATTTGGGACGAAATAATAATTTCCGTATGTTCAGTGTTAGGCATCTTAAAAAAATTGTTTTATATTTTTCTCAATTTATTATTTAATTAAAACTTGTCTTATTCTCTCTTCATAATTTACATTCAAGTTCAAAGTTCTATTTTCAGTCGAGCATAAGATGAGTGCAGCTTGATTCCCTTTTTGACATAGTGGAATTTTACTTCTTTTTTCTTTTGTTTCTGATGCACACTCTGCATTTAACAAAACGAAAAACCAAACAAAATAAGTAAATTCTAGTGTAGTATAGTATGTGGTACCGTGGTACTTAATTTCTTATAAAGTAAAAAGTTTTACGTATTCCCATCCATTCATACACTGCATACGGTGGAAAAAAAAAATTTTTTTTTTTCATGAATGCACTATTACTTTATTCATATGTGTACATGTGTATCCACATAAAACTACCTACCTACTTACTTACCTACCAGCCTACCACAACAATAAATCCGTAATCTATGCAATTTATTCATTTTTTTGTGCACTTTACAACAACTATCAGCAGGTTACTTTACCAGTTAGCTATATGTGCGTTGTGGTGTGTAAATAGTCAGTTACCAGTTACCACCACCGCGTAGTATCACCATCGTCATTCTACGGTTGACAGATTATGCATTTTATGAAAACATTAAGATTTTGTACTTATTTTTCTTTTATTTAGTTGTTGTACTGTGATTATTCATTCTGACTTCTTCTATTTATGATCCATATAGCCAGTTAACAGCAGCAGCCAGCAACAACTTTTTACTTCTTAGAATAGTACGTTTGCTTATAATGTACTACACTTGGACGTACATAAGTACTTTGCTCGTTTTTTTTTTTTTTCTTATTATTTTTCTGTAATTGCAATGTAACTGAACCAAATCAAAATTAAATTCATATAATTTTTCATTTCCAGACTTTTTTAGCATATGCCTCTGTTGCCTCTATACTTTGATTATTACATGAATAAACTTAGAAATTTTCTTATGAACTGAGACTTATATAGTGTGTAAAATTTAAATGTCTGGTATTGATATGAAATTCAATCTATGAATATGTATAGGTATGAACCATTTATTCTGAAAGTCAATTGAATCAATTTTTGATTAAAATTAAAACTAAAGTAAAATCGTTGTTGAGTAGCTCCCTATTTATACAATACAAGTAACTCAAGTATCCAGTAAATTACTTTGTTTTCCTCCCAAATACGAGTATACCGCGTGATTTGCAATCCACACTAAAAATTCTAGGTGCAGTTACATGATAGAATATGAATGCCTAGATCTAGACAAGTACTTTCTGCTTTAATTTGATTTTGACATTGGATTCAACAAAATATTTGAGTTTCTTAATCCTGTTATGAGTAATGTAATCTAAAATATTTTTATGACAATTATAGCCGATCCTAAAAAAATAAGTGCCTTAAAATTCAACGATTTCATTCAATTCTCATTGATACATGAAAACATGATGGAAATATATTTAATCCACTTTCAAGATAAACAAATTTATTTTACACATGCTACAAACCGAACGTACCAAGTACCAAACATTTATAAAAATGAAAATAAATGTAGAAAATTGAGAAAAAATATCCCGTTTTTCTTGTCTGTATAAGAAGAGAACGGCAAGCAAAAAAAAAAAAAAAATTGCAAATAAAAAATTGTTTGAAATTTATTTTGACAAAAATATTACTAAATTATAAAAGTGAAAAATAATGAAAACAAAACAAAAATGTCACATACCAAAATAGTGATCATGCCATAAATCCATTCTCAAATTCTAACTAAAGTATCTAGATTATTATGCACAAGTATAACATATATGTAAATCCATAAATAATGTATATACTTACATATTTCATTCCAAATCGTATTTTCCTTTCAATTGTACAGTGTTCCAGCCTAAAGGCATTTTTAGATATTTTTCCTTTTTTCCTATTTTTTTTTTTTTTATTTCTTTTTTTATTATCTTGCTAAAAGATTTGATTACCTATAGGTGCATACAAGTACTTATGTACTCGTATGAATATTTTATTAGACTTTCGTGCCTTTGCCTTTCGTGAATAAATGTTCTAATTCAATGAAAAGAGAAAATCTCAAATTCTCATACAATACTGATCTTATGTACGAGTATGTATAAATTCATTGTTTATTTTTATATATAACGAACGAGATATGTACAAAATATACATACATATATATAATTATTATATATGCAGTACACTACTCATGTTGTAAATATTGTTGTCTAACATATCGTCATCCATCGTTTTACAAGAGAATTATGAACTGCTTGCTTGTAATAAAGGAAAAATGATAGAAATTTTTCTGTATATATTGTATTTTCTTTTATTTTTTGTATATTACCAATATTACATACATATGCTATTTTGTATTTATTTATTATATAAGTACTTGTACGTATACATAGTAATTTCTAATCTGTTATTATATGCAATTAATTTAGTCTATGATATAATTTAGATTCAGAGAAAAATTGCAGAGAATAATTGCAGTGAAATGTCATATATTGTAGGTAAGTATATATTCGTAATATATAATATGATCTTGTGTACTTTTGTACATGTAAGTACTATATATGCATATGTGTACAAATGAATTAAATCATGTATGTCTGTCTATATGATAATATTGTATGTCTGTACATACAAATAATCACAAGGTTAATTAAAAACGATAACAAAGTCGAATAAAATATATCACACCACGATATTAAGAGTAGATTTTATGTGTGTAACACTTTATATACATGCTATCACATACATGTATTATGGTTCTATGCAGTAATAATGATTGGTCTGTTTTATTTTTATATTTTCTTTTTTGAATTTTCTTTATTTTTAAGTTTTCTTTTCGTATTTTTCATTTTGGATTGTGTTATTAAAAAAAAAAAAAAAGAAGGGAACATGCTGAAAAACTTCTTCTCTATAGAGATATACATAAATGTACTACAAAAACAGCATATAAAATAAATAAATAAACAGGCACTTTATACATACATGCACGTACATACATTATACTCGTAGTAATATATTGTGAACATGTATACATTATCGAGTATTATTATATGCGAATTTTAAATTAAAATTCGCTTCCCACATATTATTCACATATGTGCATTAAAAAAAAATTAAAAATAAAAATTTTTTATTAAAAAAAAAAAAAAAAAATAAATTTATAGCAAATAATACCTCTGATGAAACGATATTCGTCAATGATCATCTTGTTTTTATTTGTGTGAATGATCATTTTGAAAAACCCCTGTCCCTGATACATGAACTTTGTATTTTCAGCTTACGAGTTAACTAAATTTTGGCTTGAAATAGCACAAGTCAAATCAACAAGAAGTTGCTCAAGTATTTGCGTGAATTCAGAGCTGTTGTGGTTGAAAGCACATGAACTAAAGTCAACCAAAATTCAATATAGTTTCGATAAATTTTCTTTCAAAAGTCACCTTTTCTTCGTTATAAGTACATAGTTGTTTTCATGTAGCGTAATTTTAACAGTTACTTCAAATCAAATTTCGTCAGGTCTTTGTACAAGTAATTTTTAATTACACTGAAATTACACTGGAAATCTACATTTCACATGATCATGTGATGATGATAGACGGCAAAAAATTGATCATCCCATATAAGAATGAATGACCATTGAAGAATTGCTGTTTATCAGGGGTATAAGAAACTGATATGTCGTATATTATTTTGTTAAATCTATTAAAATTTTCGTGTCATATACATAGCTTGCACTAAGTAATGTGGTAGTAATACTATATGTACTTTATAATAAAACCGAATAATAATACGTACCTATATTCAGAAAACGAGTACATACAAGTGCATATGAATATATTGTAATTTTAGACCACCATCTCACCCTCTTTTTATTTATTATGAATTTTACATTCAAGAATAAATTTAACTTCATTTTCTTTTTTTTCTTTACATTTAAGAAAAACTAACAGCAACATATTCAGTCAGTAATACTGTACAGATGTACTGTACAGATTGTACGAAAAAGGCAAATATACTCATACCATAATAACAATTAAATATTTAATGCATATACAAGACATGAAAATGATTTGATTGGAAGTAATTTTGATATGTATGTGACATTCTTGCAATAAATCCACCTTCAATATCTATAAAATTTAAGTAAATAAAAAACAAACAAAAAATTATTTATAGAAATAAATACACGCAGGGACATAAAAACTGCAAAAACTAAACATTAACGATTCTGTGCAAAACAAGTAAAATTTGATTTTTATCATATTTTCAATTATTTGCGTTGGTTAAATGGAAACGTACTCGTACATAAACGTTAAATTTCAAATTTATATAATGCATATACTCGTGATACGTATGTGTATGTAAGTCTATCAAACTGTTAGACAAATTGTGTGTTCAATGTTAATCGTATATCATATAGTAAATATCCTATTAGTTGGTTAGGAGTTGAATATTGTGGATATGCATTTGATAGATCAATGAATTTGTCTAATAAATTAAAAATTTTATTTGTTTCTTTTGATAAAATGCATGAGTATATCGATTCGAATTTTTTAATTATTAATTACTTTTTTTCAGATACTTCTAGAGATAAATTAAATAGACTGTAGGCGACAAATAACATTTCAATGGCTAAACAAAACTTTAATGTTGCCAACATGGAATGTAGGCTATGTCTCGAAGTAGAAGAAACCCCAACACGCATCCTTGAGGAATGTCTTGTAGATTTTCCATCCTTGAGAGATAGAAAAAGATAGTCTTAGAAGATTAAAATCATATAACTACCTCTCAAATATAAAACATGTGAAATACATAATTCGACTAACACGAAAAGAATAAATTAATGATCTCAATTGAACTCGAATAAATAGGCGATTAAAAATTTACTTTATCTGCAGTGTCGAGGCCATGTACTCTCTTCTCAAATCAATTCAAATCAATTGTTACCAAAAATATGTTGATATAAAAGATCTCTGAACGTTAAACTGAACTGACAATTTCATGAAAATAAATTGACTCTAAAATTCTAATAATATTAAGGAAAAATCAGAGCTTTGACAACATCTCTTTTGGACAGTACACAATTATCAATTACCAATGCCAATGTTTCCATGATGTAAGAATTTTGTTTATTTGACTGCGCGTAAATGTTTCATATAAACAAAAAATGATTGCGACGCGACGAGCTTAAAATATTGCAGAATTTGCTTATTTTTATTGTTGTTGTTACTTTTGTAGATAGTATAGATTTCATAATATTTGACCCACAATTCCTAAAGCTGCATCATTAATTTATGTTTATTTATATTCCACAAGTACGAGTATATGTGGTACATACGAACGTAAATAAATAGATTTGTAAACAAAAATTTCTTCCTTCCTACATTAAACATAAGAAACACATTTGAAGTAAACATTGGAAAAGTGTGTGTATATAATATATGTGTATTTGATTCAAAACAACAAATTTTTTAAATTAGATTTTATTGTACAAAGATAAGTTGATAGTTGATAGGTAGGTGTGCTGGTCTGGTAGTTGCATTTTCCAAAGAATAAAAACGAAATAACGAATATTATACGTACGTTGATGACATCAAAATTAGTGCAATGTGTTTGTTTACTTTTTGGTATACCAAACCAATTCATATAAAAGCCTAATATTACAGCATTATAATATCATTGGACGTAATGGTATGTATAATGTTTATATGGTTTTATTTATTAATTGTAATTACAATTTTGTGTTTATTTTTTCTATAGAGAGATGTTTTGTTTATTATTGTGTTGTTGTATATGAGTTTGAGCAGTGTATGTGTATACGAGTTTGCATAAACATTGAACATGTTAGATTTAATTTTAGTTTTCCATTTCTTTATGCCCGATTTCTTCACTTCCGGAAACTTTAGCGGAAAGATAGCAAAGAGATTTGCATTTCTTCATCTTTTAGTACTTAGCTATCAACTAACTTTAGTTGGTAGATGAAGCTTTAATTATTTATTTAGGTGTAACCTAACAGCGACAGCGACAGCGACAGTGACAGCGACAGCGACAGCGACAGCGACAGCGACAGCGACAGCGACAGCGACAGCGACAGCGACAGCGACAGCGACAGCGACAGCGACAGCGACAGCGACACCTCTCTCACCACCTCTCTCATTTTATATCAAATCTTATAGATACATACAAGCATGCAGATAATATAGACGAATAATTTCGAGTATCACTGTAAAAAATTAACGATAGATTGGATATGATGTGATGATGTTGATATGGTGGTGGTTTTTTTGTATAGTTGGTTTGGTATTGGTATTGTATTGTTCTCAGTTTCATTACGAGTACTACAATATCGTGACATTTAGAATGTTTTATTTTACTTCTTCTTTTTTTTTTGCAATGTGTTTTTAAATTATTTCACAGCTACATACATACGTACAAAAGCACATAATGTGTTGTATGCGTAAATATAGCGTAATAACTCTTGATTTGTTCATTCGTATGCAGAAAAAAAAAGGAAAATCATGTGTGTCTGTTTTTATAAATACATATTTTTGTTTGTGTACGAAATACGAATAATTTGATCTTTAAAATCTCTTACACTAAAAATAAATTCATACGAAAAGATTATGTAGATACATATACATACATATAGATATACGAGTTATAGTAATTATTGTCCCTTCTTATTCATTCTGATAAAAACACATATAACATATAAAATATAGAGGAAGAAAAACAATAATTAAAACAATTCCCATATACGCGTGCATATAATATGCATATACATATGTACATCGCAGAAAATATGCAAACATACAAGCTCACAAATACGGTACTTGTCTGATATGTACGAGTATTTTAATATATTTTATACCTAATCAAAGAAAAAATTCTTTTGCAAATATTTTATTTCTTGTTACTTTTTTTCTTTTTGTTTTTTAGATTGAATGTATTTTTGGTCGTTTCTTTTTGTTTCCATTTTTATATAGTGAAAAAAACATTGTTTTTTTTTGTACATAATAAAAGCAAACAACTGGATTAAGAATAATTCTCTTCTCTTATGCATAAAATTTGTATGTAGGTATAGATAGATTTTTCTTATAAAATTGAATTGTGTAAATTTGTATAAAGTATTTGGTAGTTAAGTATTGAGTTTGAAAAATTCTATTGTGATCCTTGTTTTTTTTTTAAGAAAATTAAAATAAAAAAATGTTCTTGTAAACTTTAACCTTTGTGGGGGGGAACAATAGAACCTAATTTTTTCAATACATGCATTTCGGATGCCATTTATGCAAGTGTATCAATTTTTATTTCACTGAAATTTTGCATTTGCTTTGGTTCAGTAATAATGGAAAACTTCGATTTTATAATAATTTTATAACCTTCAAGACACACTGCAGGAGTTGAAAACATAAAATGCTCCCATAAACATACGATATATCTGACGACTGGTTGACAGGCAAGTTGAAATAAGTTCTTTACAGACATTAAACTTTACAATTAGCGTTTCGGTTTTATCCCAAACTTCATTTGGAAGAATATTTTTTGGAGTTCGCGTCGTTAACGTTTTGTCAGTTATCTGCTAAAGTAAGTTGTAGTTCAATCTATAAGTTTGAACAGCAAAACAGTTTAACAATCAATCAGCAAACCTATGACTTCTGCATATCTCTGTAGACAAAGGGTGATGCAAATTGGCTGAGTTTTACAATAAATCGATGTGACATCGTTGCATAATGTGACTTCAGGTCCTTACATGCTGAATTATGCAATGGTGCCGCATCGATGCATTTTAAAACTTACCCTTTGTGTCAGCTATGAGAAAATAAACTCTTAACTTGAAGTTTTTCAATTTTTTTTAATTTATTGATCATTTTTTGTATTCTATACGATCACTGGTTTGAAAAATTTCCTGATTTTTATTTCAAAGTGAACTTAACAAATTGCTGAATATACGATAGCAGTTTTAAAAAATTATGGAAAATGTATGATAAAAAAGAAAATACAATGGTGTGTGGTCATAAAATAACATTATTTAGCCTTGTATTTTTGTACGCTGAATAGTGATCATAGCATTAGATTTTCAAAAGTATTCATTTGCTTATTTTTTTATAGAAAACTGTAAATCATCAGCTGCAACGGGCGTATTATATGGAATTAAGATTTGCAAAAATATTCAAATCAAAATATCAAGGTTGATACAGATACAACAATTCGAATATTTTGGAATAAAAGAGTCTCGAATATATGAGTTATATGGTTATATGGTTATATTCATCGATCGTTATAATATGTTTTTGTGTAAATTTCAAGATATTCACTGGTCTTTGTAGTCGACTTCTTTTATAATAACTGACTGTGGCTATATTACAGATTTGATGAATCACTGAACGAAAAATAAAGTCAGAAGGGGGTCGATTATAAATTCAAGTCCTAAATCCAATCAATAAATCATTTAATACCAACCAGATAGCCAGTTGACTTTGAACATATTACAATAATTCTGAAAATTGGTATTTATTTTATTTTTACTGTTGTACTTTATACTTTTTTTCTTTAATTTTCTTTTCGAATTGATGACAACTTCATCCTTTAATTCTAATTAATATTTTAGTCTCGTATCATACTCATAATTCATATTCAGCTAACTATCTGGTGGTTATTTATACAAGTACTCGTCATAAATAAGTTATATAGAAACACATAGAAATCATATACGCACACGATAAATCTACAACTCAGAGGGTATACTGATGAATGGAAAAAAAAGCGGAAAAAGCTATAGATAGTTTTCTTTTTTTATCATTGTAGTATAAGTATGATTCGTGTGTTTCAGTTCTAGTGCTTTGATAATGGACATATGGATACGATTTCTTAATTCTAAGTATTTTTTCTTTCTGTGTAAATAATGTAGCAAAACTATAGTGGGCGATGACGTTATGTACCATATATAGTTGTACACGTAGGTACATACATAAGTTTGTAATTACTGTTTTCTATTACTTTTAAAACAAAAACAAACAAAAAGACTAACAGGGTGAATTGAAATTAAGATAATCACTTGAGCGTGTTTATTTTATAGAAAATCTATATTACTATTTTGACAAACTAGTATATTGTACAACCAAGTTGGATCGTTTACAGGTAGCATAAACATTTATAATGCTGCCCCATAGACAGCGCAAGCTACGATATTTGAGCGATTTGTTTTTTGTGAGGACTTCCAAATATGAAAAATTGAATAATTTGTAGAGCATCATATTAGATTACCATATATGATCGACCATATGTGATGTAATTACATATCTATATTACTTGTAGTAATGATAATTCAAATTAATTTTTTTTTTTTTACTTTTTCATTTTGAATTCATTCACATTCAATGCCCTACTATATAGATCATTACTTATTACTAGATCAATTTTTTTTTTTTTGTAATTTAATTGATTATTAGATCGGCTACTATACATATTCGACATACACACATATGTATATGTACATAATGTATAGTGGAAAAAAAGTTCATAAATAAAAACTGCCATCAAAAATCTAAAACCACTACTAATCAAACGAGAGCCAAACCCAAAAATTAGATGATGATGATGATGATGTCATACTACTTATATTTCTAATTTCTTTTTATTAAAAAATGTTTTTTGAATTTTTGCAAATAGATTTTTTTTCTTTAAAATGTTTATGTATTCATGTGTGTACATAGTATTTAATAGTCCCAGCTTTTAGTTTTTATTAATAAATTAGATATAGTAGATAAGTCATTTTTTTTTTTTAATAAAAATTTTTAAAAATAAAATTAAATTACAAACATATGTTCATTATATGTACAGTAGAGGGTAGAACAAAAAATTTTTTTTAGAAATTTATCTGAATTTCTAATCATAGTGTATATAAAACAGAAGTGGTATAGTACGCAGTGGTTTCACTGAAAGCATGATGATGTATTCATAATAGAAGCGATATGACTCGACCAATTTTTCGTAACAGCAATAAACCGCAACGTGTGTGTATATACGACTATCGTATATAGACGATTAAAACTTGTATACTGAAATGAAAGTTCAAGTCATCAGACAAATGAGACCAATCAGCATGTTTGATTGGAAAGCGTGTCTTCTTCTATATAGCACAATTTCCGTATGAGATGAGAAGTGATAAAGTGATAAAGTGAATTCTATTATAAATATGGCCAAAACAGTTAAAAATTTCGTATTACTGTTCTGTTCAATAATTCTTCGTTCGTTCGCTTCGATATTCAACGCTGGCCAATAATTTCTCACTTTCACTCTGATGTGTATGTGAGTATGGATCTAATTGACATTTCATACACTCTAGACTTAGTGATTTAGGACAGAATTTTCGATTTATCTAACGGTAAATGGCTAAGTAGTAGAGTAGAAAATGATAATTGAATCCAGATACTTGATCTTCTCGACGTCTTCATTAATCGATTGCGATCTCCTAACTTATTCTCTTATCTTTCACTAATTTCACTGACATAAATGTTTTGTCATTTGTCCTCTTACTCGCATACAAGAAGAAATGGAAAACCAAAGATAGCCTGGAAGTGTTCATTGAGATAAATTCTTTAATGAATATTTGGAATCCCAACAAATTGCAATTAATGGAAAAAAATTTTGCATACCTTAAATAGATTTTTGAATGTCGTTAAATAACCGATCAATGCTCTCTCATTTCGTTAACGATTGGCAATCAATTTATTTCGGGAGGTCATATGATACTACTGATGCATGAGTTTATATATAGTTTTGTACTTTTTAGGAGATAAATATCAATATTTTACTGAAGAAACACTTACGAAAAAAAAACAACTTTCAGCAATTTAATAATTTTTTTGTTATGAACATTTCAATGTCAGTACTATCGTAGCATAGTTATGGTAATGATACACCCACTATTCCTCTTTCTCAATAGTGGATCAAAAATTTATTTCTAAAAAAAAAAAATACATTTATATTTTTTCCAATTTTCTAATACATATCTCTTTTCTTTTTTTTTTACTTTCAAATGACAGGAACTCGATCTAGAGCAAAAAATTGATTTAGAAATAAAAATGCGTGAAGGTTCTGCAAAATTGTTAGCTGCGTGCAATAATTCAAGAAATTCATCACATCATCATGGTAACAGTGGTATTAGTGTTGTTAGTAGCGTATTAAATGGTGGTGGTTCATCGAATTGCGGAAGTACAAATTCACATAATACACAAATTTTAGAAGCTGCTAAAAATCTATTAACATCAAATGAAAGAATGACTGCATATATGGCTGAATTACAAAGAAGAAAACGTACCGCTGATAAAGATTCTTCAACGAATCTTCATGAGAAATCAATTAAACCTTCTGGTAAGGTTTCGTTAAGTGAAATCCGTATGCCATTAATGTGGCGTGATACAGATCATTTCAAAAATAAAGGTGATCATCGTAGATTTGCTGTTTTTTGTTTAGCAAAAATCGGTACCGAAATCTATGATACATCTCTGCTATCACCGGTTGATAGAAATTTAACAGATGTCTGCTTTAATGATGCCATACTATTGTAAGTTTTTTTTTTTTTTTTTTTTTTTTTTTTTGTATTTATAAAATTGAAATGTGATTGTTCATTTTAAATTCTTAAAAAATTTCTCTCTTTCCTTTAGTACTAATATTGCACCTGATTTCGAATTAAAACTTGAAGTATACGCTGTCATGATGGAATCTGATCTATCGATAGCATCAACACCAAAAAAAATAAAAAATACGATTCATTCATCGATTAGCCGAACAGTTGGAAGGAGATTGGCAGCAAATTTAAAAGATGAACTGAACAATACGAAAATGTACATATGTTCTCTCTGTTAAAATTTTGATAAATTTTTCTAATTTGAAATTAAAAAATTTTAACTTTTCTCGATGTGGTTTTTTAGTGGTCCAAAATTTGAATTGATCGCAACAGCTCATCTAACATTATCTGATGCATCGGAATCAACTCATACACATGATCTTTGTCTGACACCGAATAATGGAACGACTGTAAATGCAAATAATAAATTACCATTATTCGGTCATTTCTGTTGTCGTTTAGCTGTTCAGCCGGATTTCTATGAGCAACCAACACAAACAGGATTGCTTTGTTTAATACCGATGCTAGGACCAGCTAGACTGATTGATGGTTATGCACGTCTACAAGCATTCCGTATTGATATATGGGATGATGAGAAAGTATTCGAACTCAATTATCGGCCAATAAGATGTATACCAGTAACTAGAGATTCTAAGGTGAAATTAAAAGGAGAGACTGATATAATTTTAACGAATTTAGAAGAAGGAACTATTGAGGTTTATTTTTCTTTTCTTTTTTACTTTTTGATTTCATGGTATGATGTCTGCAATATTTTACTTTTTCTTATGTTTCTTCTTTTTCTTTTTCTAGGAATATATTATACGTCCGAAAACAGGTAATGATGCACAAAAATGGTATTCATCGTTAAAGAAATCAATCAAAGAGCATAATTTATGGGAACATGTTGTCTTATCATCAGAACCAATGCAATTAGCAATTCCTGGTAATTCAAAGAATTACTTTTTAAGGAGTTCAAGACAAGGTTCATTATATGATCAAGTGCCAATTTTAGGTAAGAAAAAATTACTCTAATAATAACAAAATCCTTAGCTTTCATTAAATTACAATCCATCCCCCAATCGTACTAACATATTAGTATCCCAAACTTGTTCAACGAAATATAGTCTACTTGATTATAAAATTTTGAAATAAAATGTTATCCTTTTTTTTGTTTAAAGATTCAACAACTGAATCACGTCAACAACAATCATTACGTCCAAGTGTACAAGATATTTTTGCAATTCCAATATCTGGCAATGGAAACAGTGGCAGCAATGGTGGCAGCGGTGGTGTTGGTGGCAATGGCGTTTGTGATACATCACCATCATTCAATGATTTTCGTACCAGAGCATACTCTTCAAGTCGAAGTAGCAGTCATAGCAGCAGTACATTAAGTGCTGGCAGTAGTATCGGGTCAATAAATTCGACAAGAAAATCACATTGGCCATTCGGTGGAAAATAATGAATCAGATGAGAATATGAGGAGACGAAAAGGAAGAAGAAGAAAAATTAATTTAGAATTTAAAATATGAAAAGTGATGGAGTCAGATATGTATGTGTGTGTGTGTGTGTGTGTATATATATACGTCAAAAATTTTTTCATTCGTATTTGGAAATTCGTTTCCTTTTTTTTTTTTTGAATATATTTTGTCATGAAATAATTTTTTTTTTCTTTTATGATTCTATGTATAAATTACGATGTAAAGATTTATGATGTGTAATATGGGGAAATGAGGTCATTATTTCAACATCGAGATACTCTCAGCAGTATTGGATGTAGATTAGATAGTGTTTCATTTCCATTATAAGTGTGTACATCGTATACTAAAAAATTAAGAAAAATTACATTTCATTTCGTATATTTATTTTCTATTTTTTTTTTTATCAAATTTTTGCTGTCTGAAATTGTATTTCATTGTGTGAACAAACAAAAAAAAATGTTTTTTTCTTTTATAAATTTAATAAAAATTATTAAATTATAAAATTAAAAAGGAAACAAACGAGAACTGGTAAATTTAATTTATCGATTTGAGAGGAGATTTTTTCATTTTTATATTTTTTTCTTTTTTTCTGATTTATTTTTCTTTTTTAATTCAAAAATTTCATAGTAACTGAAACTGCTGTTACTGTACATATTCATATACTCTAATCGTACAACACCATGATGAAACCATTTATATATTGGTATTTAATTTTAGGTAATTTTTTTTTCTATGTATTGAAGAGAAAATGAAATTTATGTATTTTTTTTTTAATTTTAATTATTCATAAAACAGAAAAAATAATTGATAGAAGTAAAAGATGTGAGATTAAATAAAATAAAAATAAAAAATATAATTTAAATAAAAAGATATTAAAAAATATATATGTATATAAATTGTTGTATTTATTCTCTTAATTCTATCCTGTTTTAGTTTTATTTATAATTTTTTTAAATTTATGAATATGCATGCATATTTCACATAATTGTATGTCCTTTGTAGGCCGTCACTTATATCAATTTTATTTTGACTCTATGATAAGCATTGCTAAGTACACCACGTAAATTCCAAATATTTTTAAACGATTCCGGTTGACAATTATAATTTGAATCGACTGCTTTCGCCCATATTTCAATATTTTTCTCCTTAACATCTTTAATTGGAATTTTTGCTTTCCATAATGTCCATGACCAATGACGCTCAGATGAATCATCAGTTTGTTCTAGATCAGCTACGCACCAATTATTTCCACCGTCAATTGTTAAATCTACACGAACAATTCGATTACCACCACCTGACCATGCATATCCCTTAACATTCACAAATCCATCATCAATTTTTATTGTATCGCCAGTTTTTGGTGAACAGATTGCCGATGTTACTGGCATATTTTGTATAGCCGGAGATTTTGTGAAATCAACTGTATCCCAATCCACGCTCGGACTAAATCCCTTATAATCGTTATGTTGCCAATGTGAATCGGATTCATGTTCTGATACAATTATACGACCCACCCATTTCACATTTCTGGCTCCAACAACACCGGGTACAATAACACGAAGTGGATATCCGTGATCTCGTGTCAGAGGTTTTCCATTCATTTCGTATGCTAACAGAACATCTCCACGTTCATTCATCGCTTTCGAAAGTGGAATTGATGCTGCATACGGTTTCGATGTTGGATCTAAATCAAATCCTTCGAAAATTACATGACGCTTTTCATCACTTTCAACACCCATCTCTTTAAGAAGATCTTTTAATAATACTCCCGACCATTGGGCATTTCCAACAGCAGACGGACCCCAAGACAGTCCTTTGACTTCTTTCACCTTAAAAATGGTTTGAATGTTGTATAATAAATTTTACTTCAAGAAATTGTCTTAAACGTTCAGAATTACTTCATTCATTTCAGATCTTCGATTTCCTCCACACATTACTGCTGCTGTAATTGTATGCTTAGGTAACTGTTTGATTTCACTTAGCTTCAAAACTCTTTGATTATCAGTATTTTCAATTTCGATTTCTAATTCATAAGATTGCTCGTCAATAACTGGGACTGGTAGATGATTTCTAACGTAGAAGAATTCTCTGAAAATACACGTAAAGATATAAAAATTATGTCACTGACTACAGCAGTCATCTTACGTTGGCGTAATGAAATTCTCGACAAGTAATGATGCTGGTGGTTCTGCATTAAATGGTCGCGTTGAAGCTGGCTTTAGAATTGGATGTCGTATTGGTTCTGCAGCCCATGGTGACCCTAGATCATCAACACCCAAATCATCTTCTACCGATAAATTACCGATTCTGAAAGTTTCTAACAATTTTAAAACTTGTTCGGTATTATGTTGCTGATAGATGTGCCAAAATGGATCAATGGCACCACCAGCTCCCAGCATAATATTATCACCACCTGGATGCTCTGATACAAATTTCGTCACATTATAAACTCCTTTTTTGTATGTAATCCATACTCCAGTTTCCCTTTAATAGATCAATTTAATTACTTTTTCAATTATGTCCTTTTAAAATCGAAATGGAAACAACTTACAATGAATTATGTTTACGAACTTCGTCCATTTTATATGTCGGAAGATCAGTACGAACATTATCGGTGTTATGGATTTGCTCTGTCGATTTGAAATTGTCATCTTTTTTATCTTTTGATAATGCTTTAACAGTGTCTGAAATTAATCGAATGAATAATTTTATTTTAAAATAAAATTAAATTATAATATTAGTGCATTAAATTTGAACTATTTTGTATTTTGTTACCCAAATAAGAAAAAATCTTAAATCCGGATGCAATACCGATAAATGCGATCGTTAATACTTTCAATTTGCCATACTTCCGTTTCCATTCGGGTTCACGGTCAGTTTTTGTTTCACCGCTGTCATTGTGATTCATTCGAATGGAATATGGAACGATCTTTTGTTGAATGGCTATTGTAGCTCGTAGTCGTAATGTTGTCGCCGTTGCACTTGCAGCTGCAACTTTTGCAATTGCATTTGATTTTGGTATGAACTTGAAATCGTATAACAGCTGTTTTTGTTGACTGGAAAAATATTTACAATAACATAACCTAAAATTACGTATTTAGTTTGGAAGAAAGAAAAAAATAGAAATTAATAGAAAGTTTTCATATTGTTTGTAAGCTTGAAATTACTTCTGTTTATTTAAAACTGATATAAAAAATGTTTGCATCATTTTTATTGAAAATATTTAAATAAAGATCATCTAATTATCAAATCACATCACTGTTCCCAAAGGTTTATTCTGTATTATATACTGTATAATTAAAAAAAATATCCAATTTTACTTTTTAAAAAATTGTTGCAAATATTATTTCGTTTGTCTATTTAAAGTAAAGTAGCTAATTATCAAATCACATCACTGTTCCCAAAGGTTTATTCTGTATTATATACTGTATAATTAAAAAAAATATCCAATTTTACTTTTTAAAAAATTGTTGCAAATATTATTTCGTTTGTCTATTTAAAGTAAAGTAGCTACATAGATATAACTTTCACTTTTATCTGATTATTTATATTGCAATTGCATTTGCACATGAACTATAAGGATACACAGTAAAGTAAGTACATACGTATAATTGAAACTGAGAGATGTTTTTTTCACAACGTTCCAGAAAAAAATACAGATTGAGTTATTGAGTATTCGTACGTATACAATTCGTTTATGTCAAAATATAATTTTAATTTTTTTGTAAAAAAAAAAGCAATTAATTTGCTGATAAGAAAATTTACCGAATTACATATTGTAAGATTATAATTATTTATAGATAAACACTGAACGATTGAACTTAATAAAATATTAAACACTGAAATTAATGCATGTATATACGTATGTTATGTATGTACATATACATACTCACTTTAGCTATTTTGTTCTGATAACATAAATATAAAACATAAATGTATCATTCAAGATCAGAGGTCATTAACATTAAAGAATACAAATTTTAAAAACCTGTTGCATACCGGTATATCAAATATCAATTCTTTTCCTTTTATTATCTGTCCTTTTAAAAAAAAAATAACTTAATAAATAAGAATAAAGACTAGGACATGTAGGAATTGAAATTCATTTCTATTTTTAATTTTAGGGCTTACGATAAACTAAAATTTTAATATGCATACTGTAGGTGCTAAAGATAATAAAAAGAAGAATTCAATGTGATGAAGTCATTAATTTCTACAGATAATAAATTTTTTAAAAAGATTCACACTGATGAGTCAGATAAAATTAAGAATATGAAATGTACTCAATAATTTTAAAACGATTACAAAACCCTTAATGTATCGATAAAGAAATTTACTAATTTAGATAGGTGTGCAATCACCTTTGATCAATGTCATGTCATACGATTTTGTATTATACCGGTTTCTGTATCTCAACAATATTTTTATCGTTTGATTTTTTTATCAGTTAGATAAATATTTCAAGAACCAATAAGCAAGCAGTTAAAAAAAATACAAAACTTTTTGATTATTAAAGTCACAAAATTCGATCTGAAAAACATTTTTTTTTTGTTTCTTTTGAAAAATTTAAAAAATCACAAATTGTATTTGTACATTTTTATTTTTATTCCAATAACTTATCAAGATAGGCACATTTAATTAATTGATCATTTTCAATTTGAAATATTTTCATCATTTCTACAGCCATCTTTTCACCATCTTCTATACTCATTCCAATTGGTTTTAGTACAACTTCAAATTCCAAAAAATTACCAAGACCCTTAACAATATCCAAATGTATACGGCAATTTTTATACAAAAACAAATATCTATCTTTTTCAACTGTACCAATCATTCCATTACTTTGTTCCAATATTTTTTCTAATATTTCTGGTTCTTCAACAATTAGTTTATCATAATTTGATAATTTCGGTCCACTAATATCATTTCGTTCATAGTAAACTAGCTGTGCTGGTTTATTTAATTCATATCGTAATTTAAGACGTCCATTTTTTGAATTGAAAAATACATCTTTCTGCCGAATCAATTCACCATTTGACTTAGTCAAATTTCTAGCAATTTCCATTTTCTTTGTGAATTCCTCATCTGATATTATTAACGCCTTAATTTCAACATTTTGATTATTTTCTTCACTATTTTTTTCACTCATTTCTAATATATTAAATTTTAAATTTATACTTTGATATTGATGTACTTAATACTTTACTAATTTCTGTATTCTTTAACTGTTCTACGTTCTACTTCTACCGTATAAGAAGAAGAACACACGTGATAAATAAACCATGAACGTAAACAAAAGTAAAATACCATCGTATCAGTGCTGTGACCCTAGCATCTCACAATAGTAGTAGAGTCAAGATCAAATAGTAGTAGATATAGTCAAATGGTAGTAGAAATTGAAAGCATGTACATATTCTTTGAAATTGCACTTTTATTTCATCCGTTATTTCATCATCATGTAGTCGTGACGTGATCATCTACACCACTTCTTGTATTCGAGTAATTTACTTGACAGTTGTGTGGTTAGTTACGCCAAAATTCACCGTCAGAGGTTTTTGTGTTTGAAATCGTTAGAGATTAAAGAAATAAGTTAAATTCTGTAATATTTTCATTACACGTTTCCTTCAATAGATGGCTTTTTATTGTTTAAGGTTATGGAGAATGTAAAATCAACAACAAAACAAATTTGAAATACATAACAGCTGAAATTTGAGCAC
Organism: Villa cingulata; assembly: GCA_951394055.1. Classification (NCBI taxonomy): domain Eukaryota; kingdom Metazoa; phylum Arthropoda; class Insecta; order Diptera; family Bombyliidae; genus Villa; species Villa cingulata. The sequence continues at coordinate 46,430,151 of OX596019.1, forward strand.
GGCCAAATGTTACTCCAATATTTATATTGCTTTAGAAATGTGTATGCCTTGAAATTTGAGGTTAATTTTTACTCCCAAGTAAAAAAAATTGCGTTCCATTTACAATCTACTCCCGAGTACCTGGGGCTGGGGCTGGGAGTACTTTATTTGGACAAAAGGTAAAAGGAAAGCAACTAATATGTTCAATAATTTTGTGGATCCTGAGTGCCCTATGCAAGACGTGCTCTCTCGTGTGAACACCCAGTGCCAGTTTAATGAAGTGGTTAAAGCATAAAACGAAATCTGAAATAAAGCAAAATACAATGATAATTTAAAAGAAAAAAGTAAAACTGTCTGAGACTGTCATTTTTGCCGTTAGTCAACAAAGTATTTAAGTAAATTAAATACTCCATCAGCCCACATCCCATATAGAGAAAAGAGAATAAAAATAAATAAAAAGGTAAAAAAGGAAAGGCAAAGGATATTGTTTTAAAATAAGTCGATAGGTGGGTGCTGGTGCTGCCAGCGCCAGGGTGTTGGTTGGTTGGGTCTTGGGTCACTTTCACTTTACTTTCATCTGACTGTCAAGTGTCAACTTCACTTGACCAACGAAGAAGAAGAAGCAAGAAGCAACAAAAGTTTACTCATAGTTTACTAATAATCTATAAATATAAATTTTGAGTGTGGCTTGTGCATATTTTCAATAAAAATGGAACATGAAGTTCTAAAATTTAATACTGATATCGAAGAAGGAGAGGTATATAATTATAATAAAATATTTTTGGAAAATATTAAAATAAAAATGTATAATTTTAATAAGATATCTGACAGTGATGGGGATTATACTCCTTTACAAAGGCCAGGTGTGATCTTACAGCAATTGAGTGAACAGCCCAACAATCATCAACAGCAAAGACAAACCGAACAACAGAAACAATTATTGAAGGAAACAAAAATGGATGATGTAGAAGATATAGAAGATAGTACTTCCGATTTTGGTGTTAGCAGTGATACATCATCAGATCCCGATGATGTTATATATGCAGTAAAAAGTGGTTCAAGCGTTAGTCAATCGAAGAGAAAACAAAAGAAAAAACGTACAATGTTGTTACGCGTTAAACCAAAACAAGATAATGGTGATGATGATGATGATGATAAAGATGACGAAAGTAAACAGAAACATAAAAATAAATTTAAAAAATATAATGTATGGACAGACAGCTTACAAGAAGAATCATTAACAGAAAATATGCGTGGAATTGATGTCAGTAAATATCCGAAAAATGATAGAAATGTTGAAAGTTATGATTTTCAGTGGAAATATAAATTGGAGATGAAGAATGAAAGTGGTGGATTTAAAAGAAGAATGTCATCGAATCATAGTGGTGATGATTTTTCTGATACTACATATTCACATCAAAATAAACGTTCAAAACAGAATTTTGACAACAAAGAACATAAATCAACAATCAAAAACAGATTAGGCAGAAGAAAAAGTGCCACTAGCAGTTGCGATAGTCAAAATTCTCCTAGATTTATATTAGATTTGAATGTAAGTGTAGAAAATAATAATATGGAAATAGCTCGAGATATAGCAAATAAATTATGTGAAGAAAAAGATAAATTGATGAGTAAGTATTTAACATTTATTGTTATCTTTTCAATATTTTATGATTTATTTAATCGAAATTTTTTAAAATTTGTTTTTAGTTCGAATTGTTGAAACATTAGGTAAAGAAATACCTATTGAGATATTTAAAGAAACTCAAAGAATTGAAAGGGACGGTGGTATGATGATTATGGTAATAAAAATACGTACCTAGACTAGAGTTCATACGCATTTAAAATAATATTTTATTTAACGTATAAAATGAAAAATTAATCATAAATAAAAAATTATTTGATTTTTTAAAGAATGGTAATAGACGTCGAACACCAGGAGGAGTTTTCTTGTTTTTAATTAAACATCATGACAATATATCTGCAGAGGATAAGGAGCTGATTTTTCATGATGAAGCAAATAAAACAAATAAACAACGAAAAAAAATGAAATCAATGAAAAGAGACAAAAAAGTTGAAGAATTGAAAAAGCAATTAAGTTTAAAAGAAAAAGAATTACCGGCATTATCAAAACGTACTGATATTCCAATAGCAGCTACTGTATGCCATTTAAAACCAGATACACATACCAATAATTGTGAGTAAATATTAAATTTGATTATTACAATTACGGGTAAGTTTCAAAACGTTTAAATACCGTCTCAATACAAAGTTTAAAATTTCAAAACATTAAAAATGAAAACTGGCATTGTTCAAAGTTTCAAAACGTATTTATAACGCATCAGTCAAGCAACGTTTCTCGATGCAATGTTTCAGTGCATTGCATAAGTTTTGCATCAAATCAAAACTGTATCACGACACATTTTGGCGTTTTGAAAACTTACCCTATTATATAAAAAATTTTATATTTCAATTGAAATTATTTATATTTAAAAAAATCTTTTAAGTATCAAATCCACCTCCATCTCCAGTAACTAGTGGCGGCTTAGAAAATAGCCCAGATTATAGTTCACATGCAATTAATCATGTCAATGATGCATGCCCTGGAAAATCAACAGTACGAACAATTAGTGATGAAAATTTAGTTGCATATGATGATCATATTGATATGAATTATAATGATATGGATTTATTTTAACAATATACCAAATTATTACAGTAATAAGTAAAGTACTGTTCGTGTAAATATCATCATTCAAAAGGGTTAACGGATTTTTAGTATATCGTATTGTTATGGCATTAATAAAATTTTAAATAAAAGTATCTACGTAGCTGAATTAAAAAGTGCGTTCCTCTAAACCTGGCAAAGTATTTCCAAGTACTTGCTGTCGTGATCGTGATCATCTACCCAACCTCTTGTATTCGAGTAATTTACTTGACAGTTGTTTATTTACATTGCCTTAGAAATGTATATGTCGTGTAATTTGAGGTTACTTTTTACTTCCAAGCAAAAAAATTGCGTTCCATTTACAATTTATGCCGCTTAACATGTAAAAGCATATAAAAGTAGCTGTCAAGTCTACTGCATTGAATGTAGAATCGGCATTACTTGGAATACTTTGCCAGTTTAAAGGAACGCACTAAATATTTAGTTATAACCAACAATTTTGTTTATTAGCTTTGATAATTTGAAATTGTAAACGATTTGGCACAGATGTCATTGTAAACAATAAAGATGAAAAGCATTTTATGAAATTTTAAAATGTCAAAAGTTTTGTATTTATTTTTAATTGAAAATATGACATTTCTCAGTTTTGATTTTGATAGTTTACAATTACAATACAACTACAGTGGTTTACCTAGTTTTCCTTTTAGAATTTGGTTTGGTTTGGTTTGGATCTCCCTTACTTGATTTGCCTCATGCCTGATTCCTGATAGGATAGGACGAAGACTAGGCAAAAAGAAAAAAAAACTAAGACCAATTGGGATTAGAATTTTCGGATTATTAAAAGTGAAATACATTTTTTTTGGTATTTAAAACAAATTCTAAGTAGAAAAATATCAAAGAAGAAAAATTCGCCATGGATTACGATTTTAAAATGAAAACACAAGCAGAACGTACGAAGGTTGAAGATTTATTCAATTATGAAGGCTGTAAAGTTGGACGTGGCACATACGGTCATGTATATAAGGCCCGACGAAAAGAAGGTAATGATACTAAAGAGTTTGCATTAAAGCAAATCGAAGGTACTGGCTTATCAATGTCAGCATGTCGTGAAATAGCTGTAAGTTAAATATTGATTTCTCAATTTACTAATTACGCATCTATTTTACACGAATTCAATATTGATGAATACTTTTTTATACATTTTAGCTTCTTAGAGAATTAAAGCATCCAAATGTGATTACATTGATACGTGTATTTTTATCACATAATGATCGTAAGGTATTTCTTTTGTTCGATTATGCTGAACATGATTTATGGCACATAATAAAATTTCATCGTGCCGCAAAAGCTGCAAAAAAAACTGTTGTTGTACCAAAGGGTATGGTTAAAAGTCTATTATATCAAATATTAGATGGTATACATTATTTACATTCGAATTGGGTATTACATAGAGATTTGGTAATATTTTATTTTAACGTAAACCGTGAAATTCTTTTCACATTTTTTAATCAAAATCACTTCTCCATTGTTCAGAAACCCGCAAATATTCTAGTTATGGGTGATGGTAATGAACGTGGTCGAGTTAAAATAGCTGATATGGGTTTTGCAAGATTATTTAATGCACCATTAAAACCTTTAGCTGATTTAGATCCAGTCGTTGTTACATTCTGGTATCGTGCACCAGAATTATTACTCGGTGCTAGACATTATACGAAAGCTATTGATATATGGGCGATAGGTTGTATATTTGCTGAGTTATTGACATCTGAACCGATATTTCATTGTCGTCAAGAAGATATAAAAACCAGTAATCCATATCATCATGATCAATTAGATAGAATATTTAATGTAATGGGATTTCCACAGGATAAGGATTGGGATGATATTAAAAAGATGCCTGAATATCATACATTGACAAAAGATTTCAAGAGGGCTAAGTAAGATATAAAATATATATCCGAATATTTTGTTTTATTAAAAGAAAAATTTCATTTTTAAAATGTTTTTCAGTTATTCTAACTGTTCCTTAGCTAAATACATGGAAAGACATAAAATTAAACCTGACAATAAAGCATTTCATTTGCTTCAAAAATTACTTTTGATGGATCCAAATAAGCGTATAACATCCGAGCAAGCAATGCAAGATCCATACTTTACTGAAGATCCCTTACCAACACAAGATGTATTCGCTGGTTGCCCGATACCATATCCGAAACGTGAATTTTTAACAGATGATGATCAAGAGGATAAGTCTGATAATAAACAAAGACAAAATCAACAGCAACAGCAACAACAACAACAGCAGCAAAACGTTAGTCAGCCTTTATCCTTCTTATTTTCTTACTTAATTCCGATTTTTTTTTTCTAGATGCCACAACAAAATCAACAGCAATCGAATCAGCATGGACATGGTGGCGGAGGTGGAAATGAATCAAATAATAAACGTATGCGAATGTCTGGCTCTAGTACACACAATCAACAACAGAATCAAATGGCCCAACAGCAGCAGCAACAACAACAGGACTACCATCATCAGCAGTCACAGCAACAAATGATGTTTAGTAGTGCCCAGCAGCAGCAGAGCAACTATCAACAGCGTTTTTAGCGATTCCGTATCTAATGATAACTCAGATGATTAGGTCTTAAAATTAATTACGATTAATGCATTCGTCGTGATTAGAAATTAGGAAATCAATTTGAGCAATTGAGCTTTTTTTTAAATTAAGATAAAATATATTGCAATTAACAGGAAAGTAAAGTTTTGTATGTGAAAAAATTTCATCTAAAAGAAGTGATAAATTCACGAAACTTTGCAGAAATTTCTTCGAAACAACATAGTCAACTTTTGACTATTTTTTTTAAAGCAGAAATGATAACAGAAAACTGAATATGTGTATTTTCTCTTTTCTTTCGTTAAAATTATAACTTAAGTATTCAAACTTAAAGTAAAATATAAAAACAAAAATCTTTATTTTCAGTAGGAAAACGAAAACATACATATTTGTAATTATTTTATGCATTTATTTTCAAATTTTAAAATTGTAAAAAAAATTAATTAATTTAATTAATTTAAAATTGTAAACAGAATAGAATTTCAATAAAAACAATTTATTAAGAATCATTTCTAACGGTTTTATTGACTTTTTTGAATTTTATAATTAAAAATAAAAACTGCCTTTCTTAGTTAGTTTTTTTGAAAAATTTTTCTATATTTGGCTAGTGAGTATGTACTATGTAATGTAGTATTCAGAATTTTAAAATAACAGTGACTCAAAACAAAACTGGAACACTGAAAAGAAGAATCATTTAATTATAAAATCAAATAAAAAATCTTAAGCTATGTATTTATAACAGATTTTATGTCATGTTTGAATTTATAAATTATATTTTTTTCCAACAAAGAATTTAATTGTAGTTGTAGCAGAAATAAAATTCACTGTATATGTGTATGTTATAGCATTCATACACAATCAAATTTGTTTCCAAAAATTGAAAAATTTAAACACTTTTAATCGTGTGTAGCGTTGTTTGCAATCCGATTTTAGTGTTTGAGGAAAATCAAAAATGTTTTGATTTTTGAGAAGTGTGGTCAATTGTTTGAGGTAAAATTTAATCATGTGTAACGTTATTTGTCAAACATTTCTGGAAATTTTTATTTCAAAATGTGAAAATGTTCGTCCTAATGGTTGCATATTTTTCTTGAAATTTTGTTTTTTTTTTTGCATTTTCTGACGAATGAAACACTGAGAATGTGTACCGTCACTGTGTAGCAGAATTTAAAATTTGCTTAAATTTTAAAAAAATCATAGTAGAAGTAGATCTACTACGATTACAGTAACGTTGAAATTGAAACCAATTCACGAAGTTATTTTTCTTTCATTTTATTTTGTATTTTTTTTATTTTTATTTTATTGCAGACAGACATTGCAGACAGTTTCCGGCCTTGATTTTGACATTTCTCATCTCTTTTTTACTTTTACATGATTTACATGAAAATTGAAAATATTTATTTTATTGTAGTTGTTTTGTGTAAATTCGTATTTCGTATCGTATCCGCATGTAGTCGTATGTACATATGTATGCATTCGTGGTATTCGTTTCGTATTCGTACGTGCCGTTACCGTATCTACATATTTCTCATAAAAAAAATATAAACAAAATTTTTCTTATAAACTCAATTTTTGGAAAAAATTTAAATTTAAGAATTTATGTTCACGTATTAATTAATTATGAAATGCATTTAAACTATTTGCTTTTGTTTTGTATGTGATAAAACTAAATAAAAATTTCAAGTGAAATTTTCTTGTGTTTTAATTTTTAAATTACACGAGAAATTTAATAAAAAAAAGTTTCGATATTATTAATTAGAAAGTGTACAGAAACAACAAAAAATAAATTTAGAAAAAAAAACAAAAACAACCAAACATATGCACAAGTGCACATGCATATATCGTCATAATTATGACTTTAAAGTACGTTCATTAATGAATACTTTATGCAACTTTACTTTATGTTTATGTGATGTGATGTGGATGGTGTGAAAACAGCAACAGATAGTTTGTGAGTGTGTGTAATAAATAAAAGAAAATGATGACGACGACGAGACGATGATATATTAAAAAAATCTAAAAAAATCTTCAAACTTCAGTACAGTCTTCCTTCAGTGAATTTTCTTTTCCTGCTAGCTGTTCCTGTTGTATGTGTTGCAGCATTTCGAGATCGATACGTACGCATAGCAGTAGATATTGAGATATTTTTTGCAATGTTTTCTTATTATTATTATTATTATTATTGTCTTCTGATAAAAAATAAAATAAAGTGGATACTAAATGTGGATACACTAATGTTTTGATTCAATAATATTCAGGCAGCAGCAGATCCAGGTATGTAAATTGTAAAAATTTAGGTCTATAGAATAATAATAATAGATCTGGAAAAAAAATTGAAAAAAAAAATCTGAAAAGAATTCTAAGAAAAAACTACATATATCATTAGAGAGTGTTTCTTATTTTTTTCTTCTTCTTTTGTAGCAAAAGTGCAATGAACTGGAACATATGTAATATCAATATGTATGTAATAATAATGTATATCGTATCGTATCATTGTATCCGTATACCGTAACCGTATGTAGTTATTTGTGTTACTCTTGTTGTCTAATTAGAATCATTCTACTTCAGTAACAGTAGAGCGTATTTATTATTTATCAATCACTTCCAAATCACAATCACTACACTACATTGCTAAAGTTAAGCTATTTGATTTTTATTTTTTTTTCATGTTTTTTGCATCATACCTACTTTGTTCAAGTTTATAATTCATAATACATAAATACGTGGTCTTTATCATATTTTAGAATATTGTGATGGAAAATACGAGACGATTTTGAAATATTTTTAAAATAACGTAAACACACTCTGAATTTTTAGAATTAAGATGAAATAGTGGTCGTTAGTTATGAAAAATGCTATTACATGTTCATAAACCTTTAAACTATAATCACCTATTTTTTCTTTGCACTACATTCCGTATAATTTGGTATAATATACTTTGATCTATTCACTATAGTGATTTTTGTCAAACATTTCCTACATATACTTTTCTTTTTCATCTCTGATTTCGAACCATTGAGTTGTCAGTAGAAAACTGACAAATTCAGTTATTTGTTAAATCTTATACGGGTACAATTTGAGTGGTAATGGTAATCTGATCTGATAGCTAAAATACTTTTGTCGCAGCCAATGAAACTCGACCAGCATTTCTGAGTTATTTTCTCCGAAAATCTCTGGCCCTTTTCAAGGCTAAATTAATTTCAGTGGTGATAATGGTGTGATAATAGGTGATGAAAATTATTTTTTTATTTGATAGGACTGACAAGATTAAATATTCAACCCCTGAATTTGTAATCCAACAACACTCTATTCAATGAGTTACTGAATTCCACACTTGTTACAATTCAAGATTCTAATTTTGATTCACCAACCACCACCACAACACACCATCTTTTAACAGCTCAGTACAAGTACAATAAACGAAAATGATATTTTTTATTTGAAGTGTAGAAAAAAATTTATTTATTTTTAATTAAAAAATCACTTCATTATCGCGATAAAAAAATGTTCACATTTTCTATATACATATTTGATATATTCAATTAATTTCGATTATAAAATCGATAAATAGGTACTCAAAGATATGAGAGATATTAAAAGTTAAAATAGAAAAAAAAAATTTTTACATTAATTCCAAACACCTAATACTAGATAATGTAGTCAGTAGATACGATTCGAATTTTAGGATTTATGATATCAAATTGAATTCAAATAATCGATTTATGTTATTCATTTCAGTTTAAGTTTGAACTTATCAGCATCATCTTTTGTGGCTAAAAATATTATCAGCAACTAAGAAAAGAATAATTAGATCTTTTAAGAAAAAAAAAAAAAATTAGAAACGTAAATTAATTGTGGATAAAATTTTCCTCCTCTCCTGATGTATTAATACACATCGTCATAATTAATATAGAACAGGTGAAGAAGAACAGTAGATAGGTAATCGCAGAGAAAGAGTAGTTACATAAAGCAAGCAAATATAACAAAATAAAAGAAGAAGAAGAAAAAATTGCATAAAATGTTGAGCTGTTTCAGCACAATGAGCACCCCAAGCTTGGGGGAAATGGAACAGGTAATATGTATGCTGGAAAGAGGTACGATCATAACGAAATTGTATCCAAAACATCGACCAGAACCAAAAAAATTGATGTTAGTCAGAGAAACAAGACAAGTAAGTGTTGAACTTGAGTAGAACTAGAACTGAAATTTGAAAATAGAAAAAAAAAATTGAAAATCCAAATTAAAATTAATTTTTTTTTTCAATTTTTTTTAGCTGTTGTGGTCATCGGCAAATGCTGATACAAGAACCGAATTTCAAGGAGCTCTTGAATTACGTGATGTCAAAGAGGTTCGTTTAGGTAAGAATTCAAAAGAATTTCGCAATTTCGTCGAGGAGACGAAAAAATTTGATGCAATGAAATGTTTTGTTGTTCTGTACGGAAATTCATTCAAATTGAAAACATTCTCAGTTGTTGGTAAATAAAAAATTGAAACTGAAATTCATCAGTTAAACAATTTCCTTTCATCATCTCATTTTTTTGCAGCATTTTCTGAACAAGAATGCGAAAATTGGGTGAAAGGAATCAAATATATGGTACAGGATACCATAAATGCTCCATATCCATTACAGGTTGAAAGATGGTTAAGAAAGGAATACTACGCTATTGAGAATGCAAATCTACATACGAATTCGAAAGAAAAGTATTTACCATATTATAATTATCATTTTAAATTATCGTTTTAATTTCAATTTTTTTTTACATTTTATCATTTCAGCGGAAGTGTTACCGTTAAGGATTTCAAATCATTTCTATCCGGTGTTAGCTGTAAAATGACGACCGGTAAGTTAATGGAATATTTATCTGAGGACGATATACGTAAGAAAGGTGATTTACGTTTTGATGATTTCTCGAGGTTATATCGAAAACTATTAGAAACTCCAACGGTAATTTTCAATTTGATAGATTTCTGATTTAATTCGAGGTTTTCAATTTTTTTCTCTAAATTTTTTATTTCTTTTTCTTCCCTTATTCTTCATGTTCAGTTTATCGAAGATTGTTTCGGTGAGAATTTTCGTCATTCGAAAAATGGACAAATCGTAACACTGCAGGAATTTCAAAATTTCTTGATACATGAACAGAACGATATAACGGGACGTGATGAGAAGGCTGTATCGAATTTTATACGAGACTTTTTACAGGATGTTGAGCGTGATGTACAAGAACCGTATCTTACGATATCTGAGGTAAAAAATGAAGAAATTCCCCAAAGATCTTGTTAGAATCACTAACAGATCCCTAAAACAGAGTTTTTTTTTTTTGATTATCAATAAAAATTTTATCGATAACTATTTCTTTTACTTATTACAGTTCATTGACTTTTTATTCTCGAAACAAAATGAAATATGGGATAATCGATGTGATAAAGTTTATATGGACATGAAACAGCCGTTATCAAATTATTGGATAGCATCATCGCATAACACATATCTGACAGGTGATCAGTTCTCAAGTGAATCGTCGACAGAAGCCTATGCACGTGCATTACGTATGGGTTGTCGTTGTATAGAACTGGATTGTTGGAATGGACCAGATAATTTGCCTCATATATTTCATGGACATACCATGACATCGAAAATCAAATTTAAGGATGTGATTCGAACGATAAAGGAACACGCATTCGTAACATCTGAATATCCAGTAATCTTGAGTATAGAACAGAATTGTTCGCTGGAGCAGCAACGTAACATGGCGCAAGCATTAATCGAAATATTTGGTGATATGTTGTTAGTGCAGCGTGTCGATCGTAATGAAACGCATCTACCATCACCGCATCAGTTAAGACGTCGTATCATATTGAAACATAAAAAACTACCGGAATATGAAGAAGGTTCCAATTCCAGTACCGGTAACAGTGTATTTCGTTTGGATGACAGCAATGAGAATATACGTAACGTATTGAAGGAAGGAAAGCTGTATTTCAGAGATCCAATCGATAAAATATGGAACATGTATCAGTTCGTATTAACGCAACAGGAATTGATCTATAGTTCTGAGACGGAAGATAATAACCGAGATGATGATTTGGATCAAACGTTTCCAAGATCAAAAGAGAATCTGGTAAATGATGAGTTACACTTTGGTGAGAATTGGTTCCATGGTAAATTGGAAGGTGGTAGACGGGAAGCTGATGCTTTACTAGAGGCGTACAAACATTTGGGTGATGGTACATTTTTAGTACGTGAATCGACAACGTTTGTTGGGGATTACAGTTTATCGTTTTGGCGTCGTAATCGAGCGAATCATTGCAGGTAAAGTGGAATCTGCGAATGAAAAGTGTGTGAACTTTTTAAAATACGTTATCGGTTTTATAATTTGTAGGATAAAATTGAAACACGAGAATGGAACAACGAAATATTATCTAGTGGAAAATTTCGTGTTCGATAGCTTGTATAGTCTGATCATGTATTATAGACAAAATGTACTAAGAAGTTCTGTAAGTGAAAAAAAGCAAAGCTCAATAAAATCTTCTCTCCTTATTTCTCCTTTTTCTGCTTTTTCTTTTTTTCTTTAAGGAATTCTCAATAATGTTGCATGAACCAGTACCACAACCGAAAAAGCATGAAACCCAGGAATGGTTTCATCCAAATACGACACGTGAGCAGGCCGAATCAGTATTAATACGTCTCGAAGTTGGATCATTTCTAGTTCGGTCGAGTGAACAGAACACAAATGCATTCGTTATATCGTTCACGGCCAATCGCATCAAAATTAAACATTGTCGCATAATGGTCGAAGGCCGATTATATGTTGTTGGGCAGACTCAATTTGAAAGTTTAGTCAGTCTAGTCAACTATTACATGAGAAATCCGTTATATCGTAACGTGAAATTATTACATCCAGTCTCTAAAGATTCGTTACGTAACAAATTGGCACTGTTTAATGCCGTCGTGAGTATTTTTCAAAATCTGGCAACTATGAAAGTAATATCTCACTCAATGCTTTTTCTATTATTCTTTTTTCTCGGTTTTAGAATGAAGTTAACGGTAACGAAGTACGAGAAGCATCTAGTTACATGGATCCATCGTGCACTGAGGAGAGAGTGACGTGTAAGGCACTGTATTCGTACAAAGCATTACGTCCAGACGAGCTGTCATTCGCGAAGCATGCAATCATAACGAATGTTTTACGTGTCAATAACAGCATGTGGTGGTTGGGAGATTACGGCGGTCTGATACAACGTTATTTCCCAGCTAACTACGTGAAGGTGATTGAATCTTCAGAGAATGACAATTTAAGTCATTTCAGTGATGACAACACGAGTGAATGCTTCTCAAAAACTGGTACGTAAATTGAAAAAAGAAATTTCTTTTTCACACTTTCTACTGTTTTGGCTCCTTTCTGTTTCGCATTCTTTTAATTCAGATTCGATCGAAGTGAATGGAGCTGTCGTCAGCATTTATGAAACAAATGAACAGGACATCGTCATAAAAATGCTAATACACACACCGATGATGCAAAATTGTTTCGAAATCGGTTTCACGAATCGTGATCAGGCCTACGAGTGGTTACAAGCTATAAATGAAGCAGCCCAAATAGCCAGTCAAATTGAGAATGAACGTCGCAAAAAGGAGCGTAATGCTCGTGTGGCAAAAGAAATGTCCGATCTAATCATATATTTTCGTAGTGTACCATTTAGAGAAAACGGCTGGGTATTCTATGAAATGTCAAGTTTTCCAGAAACGAAAGCAGAAAAACAATTTCTACAACAGAATCCTTTATTATATTTGGCATATCACAGGAATCAAATAAGTCGGGTCTATCCAAAGGGACAACGTTTAGATTCATCGAATTTTAATCCAGTACCATTTTGGAATGTTGGATCACAAATGATAGCTCTAAATTATCAGACTAGCGATAAAGCAATGCAATTGAATCAGGCGAAATTTCGTGATAACGGCACATGCGGGTATATATTGAAACCGAAATTCATGATGAACGAAAATTTCGATCCGAACGATCCGAACACATTGATCGGTGTAGAAGAAAAAAATATAACAATACGTATTATCGGAGCTAGACATCTATGTCGCGCCGGTAAAAATATACCAAGTAATCCATTAGTTATAGTTGAAGTGATCGGAGCTAGTTTTGATACTGGTATCAAGCATAAAACCAAAGGTTTAGGTGGGATACATTTTTTTTTAATTTCCTTTTTGAATTGAAAAAGAAATTTGTCGAGCAGTTTTTATATTTGTATTTGTTGTTTTGTATTATAGATAATGGATTTAATCCAGTCTGGAATGAAATTTGTGATTTCTCTGTACGTAATCCATATTTTGGGCTGCTAAGATTTGAAGTACAAGACGAAGATATGTTTGCTGAAAGGCATTTTGTAGCACAAGCAGTATTTCCGGTGAGTTTTTATAATAATTCTCCTTCTCTCTCTCTCTCTCTCTCTCTTTCTCTATTTTTATAGCTATTAGAATTAAATAAACATTCTCTAAAACGATTGGAATCTCCAATATTTTTGCTTTCAATTTGTTTATAGTAATTTTTATTTTTATTTACATTTTTCTTTTAAAATTTAGGTAAATTGCTTACGTACTGGATATCGTAGTATACCATTACGTAACAAATTCAGTGAAGAATTAGAATTGGCATCATTATTAGTTCATATCAATATAAGAAAAGGAATCGATCATACAACTGATCGTATAGCATCATCGTTAAGAATTTAATTTTTGCGAATAAATTTTAATTTTAATTTTCAACACAACTTACACAAAAAGAAAAGAAAAAACAAAAACCAACGAAATAATTAGAATAATTTTTATAGTATGTGTATTGTTATAAGGACTGTTATACAACAATCAAACAGTTATAAGGAAAAAAAAAATAGAAAAATAAATTACAACTTCCAGTGTTCGGTAATATGAGAGAAAAAATATAATTTTTGATTTTCGAATCATTCAAAGTGTAATCGAATTGCATTTTTTGTTTGTTTTGGAATGTACAATTAAAATAGAATGCATTTAAAAGGATGATTATTAAAGCATGTAATGTAATCACAAACCGAAAACATTAATAGTAATTCCATAATCTTACGTGAGTACAAACGAAAGAATTTTTAAATTTCTATAAAACTTTATGATGAAAACAAAATTAAAGGAAACAAACTTTTTGATGATTCTTTACTTTAGGGCACTCAGATGATCTCAGATGATATTGATCTTGACACATGTTATTTTTGAGGTAACTCTGAGCTCTTGTACATATAAGTTCCGTACCATACTTATAGTTGGGTGTGTGGGTGGTGGTAGTGGCGATTGCTCTAACTGGCTAGCACAGCAAGTACTAGCTCGTCGAATGGTGTGTGAGTTTGTCACTATCCCACAACCTTTTTTATTTTATCAGCAGCCGGAGACAGTGGAAGGTTGTGGAATCCTTTTACGAAATAGCCTTTAAAGTATTGGTAGTATGTGTAGTATGAATATAAAGTGTTTTGTTGTTTTTTACTACATGTTTAGTATGATTATACATTATACCACACATATTACATATTACCTGTAACTTGTAACATATATGTTTATAGAAGAAAGGACATGCTTTCAAATTAAACCAGTTTTGTATATGAATTTTTTCATCCATAAATTTAAAAATTACATGTATGTATTGAGTTTCTTTTCTGTCAAGATATATGCATTCTGTGGTTGTACCTTAAAGTAAAGAATTACCGATATTCTATTAAAAAAAAATTACGAAGATATTACTACGAAAATTGCCTGTTTTAAATTCAAATCTTCTAAATTTTTCAATGATGAATGAAGTTTTAAATGATATTCTGTAAATTTTTAAAATAATTATAATAATAATAAGATGATACAAAGATAACTCTAGTTCGTTTATAATTTATAAATGGAGTTCCACTGAATTATCACATTGAACCACAATGTTTTAAGTTAAAATTGAAATCAAAATCAAAATCAAAATGAAAATTAAAATCAAATTAAAAATTAAAATTATACATATATATAAAATATTTATAATAAACATTTTAGAATAGTAGCTATAATAAGTGGCCTTAACTATGAAGCTTTATGTGTAAATATGTTCGTACTATGTATACAATATTTTAAGATAAAAATGATAATAAAAAAGAATAAAAATAAGAAAAAAAAATTATGTGAATGAGAAATTAGAAAAGAGATTCTATTAGAAAATAATTTTATTTGTTAGTCTCAATGTTAATCACTATATTATAAATGTAGTATATATTATATATATATATATATATTTTTGAAAACAAAAATACAAAAAATAAATTATTTTTAAGTATAAAAATTCAATTTTTTTAGAAAAATTTATTTTCTATACAATTGTGCCATATACAAAATAAATTTTTTAACTTGAACACTCCAATAAATGCATTACGTAGTAAAAAAAAAATATATTTAGTACAATGTTTACATTACCACACATCATTTAATATTTATTGTATATAAATGCAAAATTAATTTTTTTTTATGTATTTATGTACAAAATAAGTATGAATTTTTTGAATAAGTAATATGATAGTTAAAATCAATCATTAAGGACCATAATCACTACTAAAACTTATTAAATGAAGACGGTTATAAATTTTAGTTGTTGGCTTAAAAATGAGAAGGTTCAATTCGTAGATGTATGCAATGCACAAAAATTCAAAGGTTGTAAATTTCATCCTTTGCCAATCCCACCCAATCAAGTAAGGAAAATTATTTGATTGTATTACCATGACATCATTCCTAAATTTCACTCAGTTTTTAGTGAGTGTCACAGTTTTCTGAAAAAAAAGCTTACACCCCTTAAAGTTAAAATGCCTTAATTATTTTTTGAAAATAAAATTTTAAATAACTGAATCGCTCCTAAATCTAAAAAAAAAAAAAATGAGAAAATACAGAATAATGAAGATAAGAAAAGTATTCATTAAATTTGTTTTCAATAAATGCAAGTCCATAAGTCCATTCAATAGGGTTTTGGATAACTCAATAGATGGGGTGGTTAACTCGTACGTATAAAGTCTCGGGTTCAAAATCCCAGTCAGTACTTTATTCTTACTCAAGTCTCATGATCATTAAATCGATCAGCAATGTACACCAGTAACAGATTATTAATGATAAACTGTTTGATATGACTGATAAAATTATTGATTATTGTTGTCATAATGAATTTAGTATTTCTGTGCCCTTAGAGTACGCACCATAATATAAATTTAGTGGTCCAAAAATTTTGAATATTTATAATATAAATTTAATCTTATAGAATTACATTGCCTTGAACTTCTTTTTGAACTTCCAAATTTTCAATCCATAATTCTAAAGTTACAGTTTTTCTAAATTTTTGCAAAACGATATGTCATTAAAAAAAATAAAATGAACTAGGATTCATTTGTTAGTATAATAACATATAATAATGAATGTACACACATTATTTAATAATTTTATAAATAATTATGAATATGTAGGTAAAAAAAAGTACAAAATCAAAAAATAATAAACAAACAATCAAAAAATACTAAAAAAAATTGTTTTGAATATTAAATACATTATGTATATTGTTTTGTGTAAGATTAGATAATAAGAAAAGCTTTAAATTGAAAAACTTATATCAATATCAAAGTTAAAATTTTTGAAATAATTTTCATAAAGTAAATCAGGAGATCGAAAAAAAAATGATCAAAAAAAAGAAAATCGAATAAAAGAATCAACTCTAATGTTGCAATATTTAGATCGCTTTTATTGTTTTATATGTTCAATAATGTTTTGTGAAATCTTGTGCTTAGTGAATGTTTAAGTTATTTTTTAATATACTAATTATTACATAATATTGGATGTATACCATGAAAAAGAATAAGAAAAATGAAAATAAAACAAATTTTATTTAAATTTATTCATTTAAAATATTGAAGTTGAAAAAAAAAAAATTTAAAATATTTAAAATAAAGAAAACTTTATAACTAAGTATGTTACGTTATGGCATCAGAGACAAAGCAAAACAGAAAAAAAATCAACATATCAAAATCAAAATAAATTAATAAATAAATTTATGTATTTAAAAAAAAAACGTATAATTTACATATAATGTATTTTTATTTGTTTTTATTTATAAAATTAAAGGTTTCTTCAGGCTACATGATTTATTATATTTGTATATTAATTGCTTATTGTGCAATATTATCCAACCAAACATTATTTTTGTTTATCATCTCATCTTTCTTGCTTAATCTCAATTCGCCTGCACTTGGTACTTGGTGCGATGACTCTGCTGTAATATCATTGGGTATTGAGTAATCAACCCATTTGGATGGTGAGAGGACTAAAGAAGTGAAAAACTTTCCTCTGAAGATTGAAGATTGATTAAAAAATAATAATAATTTACTTAAGACTTTATTACAATATTTTTGTTGCATTCAAATAAAGTACAAATTTTCAGATATTTTTATCATTTTATTCATAAAAATTTAGAATAATTTCTTATGCTGAAGTAGTCTTTCTTTGATTCATTTCAATTGGAATGTATTTTTTTAATAAATGCTGTAATTCAATATTTTGTTTTTTTAATTGAATGCATTCTGAATTTAATTTTTCTCGTTCTTTTAGAATCTTTAAATAATTATTTAATCCGTATTCTAAAAATTTCCATAATTTTTGTTTTTCTTCTGGAAATATCATTTCATATTTTGACCAATAATTCTGTATATCATTTTTATTCATTCGAGATAAAATATTTATTAATTTTCCACTGTTCTGAGTTTTATCAATCACTGATAATTTTTGCCTATTTGTAAAAAAGTAACTTAAATAAAATATAATATTTTTACATAATGATAAAAATGTTAAAAAATTAAATGAACAAACAATTAAAAAAAAAGTACGCTTTCATAAATTAAAGCAAAAGATTGTAATATTGCTTTCATAAATTCAAGACAGAGATATGGTGAAAGTAGGCAAGTAGGCAAGTAAGTACATATATTTTCAACTACCTTTGCAAATTTTAAAGAAAAAAAATGTATTGTCATATTGACATTTTTTTTTTATATTACAAAAGTTAAATTACATGTTACATGCCTTCAAGTGCAAGTGCAAGATATCACAAACAAGCTTGAATTTATGAAAGCGCTCAAAGTCCTTTACCTATCAATTGATGTTCCAAATTTCGATTGATCTTCTACAAAATTTTTTAAAGCCGTTAAAACTAAAGTATATTCAATAACCAAATTATGATTTGGACATTGTTCATTTGTAAAATTATCATTTATTTCTTCTTTAATTTGCTATAGAAACAAATAATTTAAATAGTTAATTTTGGACACCATAATTATTATGAATATTATTATCATCATCATCATTTATCTTTTTTTCTGTATTTGCAACTGTTCTTACCTGATTTTCAACAATATCACCATAATTTTTAAATGTGTCGTTTTGAATTTCTTCACGAATCATACGTTTTGAGAATTTAGATGATGAACAGTACGAGCAATATGCATATGGTAAAAAGTATTCTTTTAATAGTTCAATATCATCAATTTTTCGTATTCCCAACGCCTAAAATTGAATAAAAATTCGTAATATAATCAAAATAAAAATACGAAAATTCCGCCAAAAAAGGTGACGATGACGATAAAAATATATTTACCGTGAAAATTTCATCAATTTTTATAAGAGTTTTTTCTTTTTCAGTATACGGTTTTAAAATTTCATGTAATTTATCTTCAATTAAAAATCCAGCATGATCAGCTATTTTATTCAAAATTTTTCGTAATAATTTTTTATCATTTATTTTATTTTGATCATTGTTCTGTTTTTGTAATGTTTCCATCATTAGATCGCTTTCATTTTTATCATTTGTAATACTATTGTTACTAACAACAACATTATTTTCATCAGATAATTTTATATCTAATGATGGATATAAATCTTGTGCAGGTGGAACCCAATTTAATCCCAAATATTCTTCATATAATATTTTATCAATATTTAAAATTTTTTTAATTAAATCTTTTGCTTCTTGATCATTAATTTTCCATACGGCTTCATATTTTTTCTTATCGCTTAATGAAAATTTATCAGTTTTCATTTGTAAATCATCGATATTTTTACGTAATTGTAAAATATCTTTTGTTAAACGTTTAATTTCATTATCAGTTTGTAATTTTTTATTTTCTATTTTTTTATTCAATTCCGTTATTGAACAATTCAATTGATTTAAACGTTTCTTCTGTTTACTACATATTATTGAATTTTCACTTTCACGTTTTTTCAATATTTGATAATTATAATCTAATTTCTCTGTATTCAAAAATATATTATTTTTTGTTGATCTTAATTCAAGTTGTAATTGTTCAGCTTCTTTTTCTAAACGTATACGTGTTGAACGAATCATTTCTTCATGTTCTAATATGGTATTTTCTAATTCATTTTTAAATAAATTCTCTTTTAATATTTCATTATCCATTTTAATTTGTTCATTATTTAACCATTTATCATATAATTCTTCCCAATTTTTATTAACATTTTCTGACATATTCTTACGTTCAATTTCTATTGTCTTTTGTAATAATTCGATATGATCGTTATATGCTTTTTTAATTAGTTCAATTTGATTATCGATTCTCTCAACTAAACTATATATATCAGAATTTTGTCTCTGTAAATCGTCATAGTACGTTTTATTAGCTCGTTTTATCTCATCTTGGCATTGTTTAATGATATTATCTTTTTGTTTCATTAAATCACCAATACGTTCCTTTTGCAATTGTAATTCTTCATATAAACCCATCGGTTCTTTGATACCTTCCAATTCAAACCATTTCGAAGTGATTGTTTCAAATTTTTTCATTGCTTCTAAAGATTCATTTTGTAAATCTTGTAAAAGTTCTGAAAAAAAAAAAATCAAAAGAAATACATACATATAAGGGCACGTACATAACACATACATTTCAGATAAAAGAATTATTTTTTACCTTCACGTTTCGCAGCTTCAAAATTTCGTCTAGCTACTTCGCGCTTCTCATTTGCTACTTTAACATTTGTAACAAGTTCAGTTCCAATCTGTATTAGTTTACTTAATGTTTTATCACTGTCATCTAATCTTCGTTCAATACCATCTTTTTCCAAATCGGCCTTTTCAATAATACTAAAATAAACAAAATTATTAATTAATAAGTATTTAAGATTTTTTCTAAAAGAATTCATTTGAAAATATTCGCATTTGTACATAATTTTTAGTTGAATAAATATTACCCTTTTGATGAATTTTCCTTTCTCTTTTCCATTTTTTCATTTACAAAAAGTGTACGATCGTCTAAATCTTTATATTCTTTAATAGCATAAGCATTTTTATCTTGTTTATGTGTTTCATCATTATTATGATGATTATTTATCATTTTATTTGTAGTTTTATTCTTATTTTTGTTATTTTCATTTTTTTCACTTAATGATGATGGTACAAAGTAATCGGATATAACTGAATTTACATCATCATTATTATTACTGGTACCGATATAACTAATTTCATTTTGATTCTCATGAATCTCGTTTATTTCCATTTTTTGTGTTTAATAAATATCCTTTATTTATAAAAATTTTCCAAAAATAAAATAAAAATGCACATTAAATAAGATATGGAAATCACCAGCTTCGTTATTGTTATTGATCAAACATTTAAAAGAAATTTTATTAATAACGATTTCCGGAGTAATTTTTTGACACATATTTTTGAAATTTGAACGGTCGGTTTGCTGCTTTGGTGATTTTTTCAAAATTTAAACAATTCGAAAAACATGAAATCAATTCATCATGTTAATTTCACCACCAACGAAACTTCAAACATTGTTCAGTGGATGAGATGTGAAAACTGTCAAAAAAAGGAACATCATCATGATGACAACTTACAAGTGACAACTGACAACTTTCTTTCTTTTGGTTTGACTTTGAATAAAGAAAAATGAAGAAAAATAAGAAAAATGATATGTGCATGAGGAGAGGAGAAGAATAGCATGAGGCATGAATGAGCCCATGAGCTGAAGTCTTTCTCTTTCCTGTCAAGTTTAAACGCTAGCAATGTCGGTAGGTCTTTTTAATGAAATCAAATTTAAATGTAAATCTTAAAACATCTAAATAATTATTTCAAAATACTCAAAATAATTATTTTTAAAATACATATTTTGTTTGATAATTTGTAAAATAATTAACAGTTTTTGTATTAAATTGTTGTATAATTGAAAAAATTTGAAATGAATGCACGTAACAACATTGTTCAGTGATAATTTAAAATTTAATATATTTTTTATTTATATTATTTTTAGCCAACCGCAGTTGAGAAAAAAAATGCAGCTGGAACTGATGTTCCAAAAAAAATTAAAAAGGATCCATCAAAGAATCCTATGAGAGAATTGCATATTAGAAAATTATGTTTAAACATTTGTGTTGGCGAATCTGGTGATAGATTAACTCGTGCCGCTAAGGTTAGTTTTTGTAATTTACATACACAGATTGTAAATTTTATGAATATTACAAAAATAATCGAAAAAAATAAATAAAACTTTTTTATATAAATTTAGGTATTGGAACAATTAACTGGTCAACAACCAGTATTTTCAAAGGCACGATACACAGTCCGTTCATTTGGTATTCGCCGTAATGAAAAGATCGCTGTACATTGTACTGTACGTGGAGCAAAAGCTGAAGAAATCTTAGAACGAGGCTTAAAAGTGAGAAAATATTTTTGTTTTTTTAATTATTTTTTGAAATAGTAAAGTTTTAATTTTAATTTACTTAGCTGTGTATTAACTAAAATGTGACATTTATTTTAACTGTATTTGAAATATCTTTAATGCCAATATTACATATTTATCTTTTAGATATTATAATGATACAATTATCTGTAATTACATAAAATGCTTTTACGATTTTTATTTATCACATTTGTTTTTTTTTTTTTTAATTTTAACTTTACAGGTTCGTGAATACGAATTGAGAAGAGATAATTTTTCATCTACAGGCAATTTTGGATTCGGTATTCAAGAACACATCGATTTAGGAATCAAATACGATCCATCAATTGGTATTTACGGTCTTGATTTCTACGTTGTATTAGGACGACCAGGTAAAAAAAAAATTAAAATTTTTAATTTTATGATTGCATTCAAATTAGACGTGATTTGATATAATAATTACTAAAATTATAAAATTACGTTCAGTCAAAATGCATAAATAAATGGAACATTCTGCTGAATGAAGTTTTTTCAACTTTCATAAGTATGAAATAAATTCAAGGTGGAATGATTACAAAACAAAAAATAAAACACTACATATTAGAATGAAAGATTTACAATTTTTTTCTCACCAATCATTCATTGTTCAATAATATAATTTTATTTTTTCCTCTATCTATATTCTAGGATTCAATGTTGCACATAGAAGACGTAAAACTGGTAAAGTTGGTTTCCCACATCGTCTAACAAAAGAAGATGCAATGAAATGGTTCCAACAGAAATATGATGGTATCATATTGAATAGCAAAAAGTAAAAATAAAATCAAACAAAAATTTAAATTTCATTTTAATTTTTATTAATAAAAATGTGACAAAATTTGATGAATTTTTTTAAACTTTTTTTTTCGAACTCTACTTTTTTATTACGAATTTTATTCTAGCTTTTCATTCGGTACTTCTAATAATGGTGGTGGTGTTGGATAATAATAATTACTCGATGAATGTTCTTTTAAGTATTCTCCACCTTTTTCTAAGTAATCATTTTTTGTTATTAAATAATTATTTAATGATTCAGATGCAGCAAAATCTCTTTCACCATACCATGCGTCCAAAGATGGTAATTTTGCTTTGTAAATTTTATGTGAAGTTTGAAATGGTCGCATTTCATAAAGTTCTTTTGATAGACGTTCTTCTAATCCTGATCAAAAAACAAAAAAGAATCATTCTTATTTAGTAAATAAGTTTTGAATTTGAGTTTTGTCTTTTCGTTATAATGATAAAATGATTACCTGGAAATTGAGCACAACCTCCTGTTAAAAATACATTATTTGCCAATAAAATTTGTTCTTCTGAAGTGAACATTTTAAAAATGAATTCCATTGTTTCGGCTAAACCAGCTTCTGAACTACCCATCATACTTGGTTGAAAAAGTAATTCTGGTGCCCGTATTGCTTCGACACCAACATGTAACTTTCATTTTAACCGAAAATTAAATAAATTAATTGAATTGAAAATTAAACAAAATTAATGAATTCAATTGAAAAATCAAACATATATTCGGGTGGACGGACAACATACGTATGGTCACAAACGATAAACATACCAGATTTCCAGATATTTAATTTTCTACATAAACTGGATTAGAATCTTGGTGCGGTGCATTTTCAATTTCCATCAAATATGTGATGTATATATGCCGTAGTGTGGTTTATGTAGTGGGCGAATTCATAAACATCAAATGATCGTCTCTTGACGACAGTCATTAATTCAAAAACTCCTTGATGCATTTGTCATGAATTCAAAAACATCAAGATTCGGCAATTGATCGCAAATATGCGCGCATCTGTGCATTGTGTTTAAGTTCAATGCAAAGTTGCAAAATGTCAAAAGTTGTAAACAATGGAAATAAATATGCGGATTCAATAACAGGTGAAGATTCTTTAGAAAGGTATTTTTAATATTTTCAAAATTACAAATTGTGTAGTAATTTATTAAATTGTAGCGAACAACAGACGTGGAGCAGAAATAATTTAAGATGCTTAAAATGCTTTAAGATTTTGGATATATGTAGTTTTTTTTTTATTTTCTTTACTACACTTTGTAAATCACACCAAGATCAAAAACATAAAACAAACCATTCATAAACGTCAACAATATGCTCTGCAAAATCTTGCATGTTATCGTCATTTGATTGTCTTTTGATCGATGAGAGTCATATGATCGTCAAATTTTTGACGTTTATGAATTCGCCCAGTATGATTTATAAATTGCAGTGCAATATGTATATGAAATATCGTAAATCGTATGCGTATTGTG
Source organism: Villa cingulata (assembly GCA_951394055.1). NCBI lineage: Eukaryota > Metazoa > Arthropoda > Insecta > Diptera > Bombyliidae > Villa > Villa cingulata. The sequence goes on from OX596019.1 coordinate 46,454,481, forward strand.
TTATTGTGTATCGTTTAATATCCATAACAAGAACAAGATATCAAAACAAAAACATAACCTAGCTTATTATGTTATAAGATACATGGAAGATGACATAAGAAAAGAAATACACAATTATGATGATGAAGGTGAAGTGAAAAATAGAGTGGAATTAAAGTGAAATTTTTAATTTTATAAACATAAAAAAAAATTGAAAAATACAAAATTGCTCTGCCTGATCCTATATATAATTGTATAATATAGTAACGAATACAAATAGTACATCAAAACACAACCACACAGCACAGTGCGAAAATGTATCATTTAAGGAAAATATTTCCAATTTTAGTATCACAATCAATTCATAAAAATAATATTTTACATTCTGTGTGAGTTATTTGAAAAACAAATATTTTTGATTATTATTATTAAAAACAATTATTTTATAGAAAATTTTGATAAATTTTTAGTTTATCAACAACATCAAAACAACAAATACCTGCTACTGTATCATTACTATTATCGTTAAGACGTAATTATGCTGGTGCTTATGAAGGTGATGGTAAAACAAAAGTTCAGATATTAAATAGAGAATTAGATTATGGTTTAATGATTGATACATTCAGTCAATTTGGTTTTCGTCTTAATAATGATATGGTTGTAGTGGGACCCATGGCAATTTTTCCAAGGTACATACATAAATATAAAATTAATGTTATTTGAAGAACGCATTTTATCATATCATATTACGTAAATTATTACCACAATAAGGATAATTTTATATGAATTGCTGTGCTCTAACGGCTGTTTCTGAATCGGAATCTGATTTTTTTTTTTTTTTTTTTAAATATACATATATACATACAATGTATATAGTATATATTAAGTGCACGCGGATACTCAGTCCATTATGGCACCGCCGATCAGTAATCTTATGTCAGATATATCATCCAGTTTATCATCAGTAATCAGTTGCTGGTGTACATTGCTGATGGGAAAAATTAATGATCGACTTGGGCAAGAGTAGTGCGCTGGCTGGGGTTCGAACCGTGATCTCAAGATCACAAGACCGACACTCAACCATCGAGCTATTCAAGCCCCTAAGGAAGTCAATACCTCGACTATAATATGATTTTTACACGTTTCACTACATTTTCATATTCTATACCTAAAAAAAACACACTAGATTATTTGCACACATCCGTATATATGCATCACATACATTAAATGTTTTTTACTATATGTACATATTCAAAATATTGTTTTTATATTTTCTTAGATCAGTTCTCTCATGGAATATTAGCAACTTTAATGACATTGATGAGGATAGTTTAAGTCTATTTTATACATTAGAACCAAAACTTGATATTTTAGTATTGGGCATAGGTGATCAAAAGGTGACACCGGAATTTTCAAGGAAAATCATCGAATTCATGAGAAAATATCGTATTAATGTTGAAATTCTAGGAACACAACAGGTAAATTCATTCATGCATATGTGTATGAGTAGTATTTACATTAATTTCAGTATATATTTTTATATGTATCTATACCCGCGGTCACAAAAATTGCATCACCCAATAAAATATGAAATTTGCATTTGGCTTGACATGTCTCAATGCATTGAAATTCTTAATTTACCTGGACAATTGAATTAATTGACAAAAAAAATGTGATTTTTCTCCACATTTATTTGCGTTTTTATAATCAGTCGACAATTCTACGATTTTTGAAAAAAAATATAGAAAAAGTAAGACTGTGAAAAGAAAAAAAAATTCAAAAAAAATTACGCTTCAAATATGTAACTTCATGAGTATTTAAGAAAAATGATGTAATTTTGTGTCCGCAGATGTGTATTTAGCATTTATAAATGATTACATAAGAAAAATCAATGAAATTGTCCTAATCAAAAAAAGTTAATCTATAATATTTTATTTTAGGCTTGTGCAACATTTAATTTTTTAAATGCTGAAAATCGTATGGTTGCTGCTGGTTTAATACCGCCAATACAGATTGCAACGAATGAAAATGATATTTTACAATCGAAATTACGTAAAAAGGATCTATATAAAGTTGATGATTAAAAGAATTAGGTACTTTACAGACAGTATCGAAATGTATTAAATCTTTAAATTGAAATTAAAATTTATGAAAAAATTATACTTTCTAGTGTACATACAGGCATACACACAAGGACTATATTAAATTAAAATTATTATTTATATTTATCTTCAATTCTCTATCAAAATTGGCATTCGTAAAGAAAGTAAAAGATAAGAAATTTAAAGTAAGATGCGTATTTAGTAAATGTACAAAGTGTGTGTACCTGTATCTGTGAAATAATTTTTTGAAAAATTAAAAAATTTAAATATTAAATGGTGGTATCTTTTAATTTTTATTTTTTAGCAAATTAAACAGCGTTATATAGGTGTTGTAGCATAGACTTGTTTTGCATGAAAGCAATATACAGCAAAAACAAAATGTTTAAAATTGAATTTTTAAAAATATTCTTTAATCAATAATTTTGATTTAATGTATAAACAAAAACTGTTTTATTGTAACTTCGGATTTGTTTTTAATTTTTTCGATTATTTCCTTTATTAAGATTTCATTTAATTTTATCCTAGATTTATTCTTTTTCCATATTCTACATCATATATCCTGTTAGCCAGAAATAAAACTTTTAAATAGACAGATCCTAAATTCGAAATAAACATAAATCTTTTCTGCTGCATACACATAATACCAGAGTCGGACATACTGAAGTGAATTAATTTCAAATTTTTTCAGAGATATTCAAATAGTCGAATCTGATGTAAAATCTGAACTTTTGTGCTATCTGCAGACAAATTTGACAGTCTAACATATAGTCTAAATAAAATCAAAAAAAAATTTGATTACAGTCTGTCAGACCGTTTAGTCGAACCGTTTATATAAAATTTGGCATCCTTTTTGCTACAAATAGAACGAAATTATTTTCCGCGCGTAAATATAAACAGAAATAGAAAATGTCTCGGGTCGGAATTAAATAGTTTTTTATGGATATGTACAAAATTTATATACATACACTATTTATATGTACAAAATAATTAAATTAAATAAAATAAAATTTACCTGATTATATTCAGCAGCTCCTCCACCATCAGGTATTATTGGTTCCTCAAATGATGGATCATAATGTCTTAAGATATCTTCATATTCAATTAATTTTTCATTTTCAGCTTCACTATCACTATCACCGTTTTCACGACTAATTGTTTTATAAATATCCCAATCATCATCATTCATACCGAATGTATCTGAACCTTTTTCTTTTCTAGCTAATTGCGATATGAGACGCATACGTTCTTGAGCAGCTGCTGTACGTCTTTTAGCTAAATCTTGTCGACGTTGTCTGCGAGCTTGCTTACGTTCTAACAATTGACTTCGCTGTACACATGCATATAAACAAATAAATATACATTGGTTATATATGTGGGATTTACATTTATGCATATTTATTTTTTTCTAATATTTACTTTAATTTTTGTATCGGTAACCCAATCTTCAATTGAAATATCTGGAGGCGGTTGTTGTGTCGGTCCAGATTTTTCTTCGATTACTATATTCGTTGGTGTCGGTGCAGATGCAGCGGCCTCTGATGCCAGAATTTTTTGTTTTGTACGCTCAATACGAGATTTAACGTTCGAAATTAATTTCTGCCAAAAAAAAAGTAAACATTTTATATGAAATTAAAAAAAAAAAATTATGAAAATAATATCACATACTTCTAATTCTTCTAAATTAGCTAAATCATTCTCTTTTAATGCATTCTTAAATTCATTTTTATCTTCATTTAATAAGTCTTTGATTGCTAACATTTTTTGTAATTGATCTTCATCATCAGCTAATCTTTCTTCACGTTTTCTAGCATTTATTTCTGTTAAACGTCTAGCTAATTCTTTCTTTTTTTCAATTTTTTGTTCGGCAGTTAATTGATTTGTTTGTGGTTGCAGTGTATATGGTAATTGAATTTTTTTAACATATTTTTCATAATGTTCTAAAAATGCCCATTTCTTTAAATCACCAATATAATCATCTGATAGTGAACAATGTTCATGTAATAATTCTTCAATTCTTGATATTGTTATTGAATTAACATGTACCGGATATTTTAATTGTAATAATTTATGTAAAAAATTTATCATATGATAACCACCAACATTAATACGACGTGATTTTGTACCGATCATTATATTATTTAAAACTGGTATTATATGTGTTGTATGATAACCAAGTGATATTATAAGACCACTCGAATTAATTTGATTTCTTTGGAAACTGCATAATGCATCAATACTATAACAAACTGATGGTATATCATAGCATTCAAATAATAGTTCAGACATTACTATATATAAAAACAAAAAACAAAAAAAATATTTCATTATTTTAATTTAAAAATTTGCAATTTTATACTGGCAGACAAAAATCTTATTTACTGCATAGTTTGGATAAGTACTTACATTGTCTACAATAATTTGGATTTGCTAAACATTCTGTCATCACAATTGGATGAGGTACAGAACCTTCGTTATTTATACCCAAATGAGTAAAAATGTAATCGAATATTTGTTCTTGATTTTGATAATGAGTCACAACGTTTCGATCAAACTATATAATTTAAAATAAAAACAAAATACATCGTAATAATTATAAATATGAAAAAAAAAGATTTAGTTTGATTCGAAAAAATATCAAAAGAGAAAAAATGTTTTTCTTACTTGTGTCTTTAATTGAAATCTCATTGCTTCAATATTGATTATATCATTACCAATTTGTATTGGTGGTGTAACAAGAACTTCGGTACCGTCTTTTTTAATACGATCTTTTCTTGGTTTTGCAATTAAATTACGAAATATCATTAATGGTTTATCAGAATTGGCCCAACCAACACGACATTGATAAGAACCTAAAAAAAACGAAAAGAAAATTAATAATCTATTTAAAAAAATGTTTTTTTTTTTTTAAATTAAATTAATTAATACATATGAAAAGATATAAATATTTCATTATAATACCATTATCAATAACTAGTGGAATATGATTATCTCTTAAATAAGCCGGATATTCATGAATTATATCTGGTGTTGATTTGTAATCTTTTAATTCAATTATACTCATTATTAAATTTTAAATAATTAAAAATATTCTAAACTTTAATTATTTTTTTATTTACAATTACAAATTGTTATTTATAAAAACAAACTAGAGTGTACATTAATAAAATAATGTAACACAAAACTAAGTGTTTTTAAAAATTAAAAGTGAAAGTATCTCATTAAATGTATACAGATTTCAAACTATATTATGTATATTCGATTTTGTTTACAATTCAATCTTATTACAATTTACAACTTCTGAAATGAATTATATATTTAATTCACCTTGTTCTATATTTATAAATGAATTTTTGAAATAAATAATTTTTCCAGTTTCCACGAACTGTCTGCTGTCAGTATTTACTGTATTTCTTTATTTTTATTCCTTTTCTTTCTTTTCCTTCCGTTTCTGTATCGAAATCTTTACAGCCAAGCATAATTCCGGCGACAACTACAGCGTATCGCCGAAAGTTTGCACAATTCGGGCGCAACTACAGCGTTGGAATAGGATCTATTTGGGCGACAGCGACAGCGTAAAGTTTAGCGTAAAAAGTCCCATTTAATTGCAAAAAAATTATATTTATTTTATAAATCCATATTTGGCTTCGTATGCGTTACAGGGTTAATTACTGTATACGCTGCAGTTTTCGCCGGAATTGTGCGATGGCAGTTACTCTTTATCGATGAATTCTGTTCTGAATATCTCTGAATCTGGTGTGGAAAAGGAATGGAATTTTCCATTTTTCTTTCTTGCTTCAACTACTTTTGTAGTCTTAATTTGATTTTCTGACTATTTGTCCTAAAATGCCAGTGTATTTGCGTGAAAAGTTTCAAGGTTGCAAAAAAATGGTAAATATGGAATTTTCAATAAAGAATAATAATTTTAAAAAGAATAAAATATTGAATTTTATAAATTTGTACTAAAATTCAAACTACAACTTTTGAAAACAAATTTTGATAACAGCTTCCTGTTTACTTAAAGTCGACGTAAATTGCATAAATAAAATTCGCACACTTAAAAAAGTACCAAAGGGAAAAGTAAGGAAATTTGAGGGAAAAGTAAGAAAATGCGTGAATTTGCACACGACCGATATTATGGACCGTCTACTATTTTTCTTGTTCTTTGGTATTCACCAAAGTAAGTAAGGGCTCGTTCCATTATTCAACGTTTTGAACACCACACATTACGTTGAATCCACCATAAGTTGATATGTGGTGTTATACGGTGTGTTGCTTTGATGTTTACGGTGAATAAAAGGACAATGGACAAGTTCTGGTGAGCTGTCATTTATACTCGAAGTGAAGTGAAAAATTATTTCTATAATCAAAACTAAAATATTAATTATATATCTATATTCTAAAAAATAAAATATAACATCATACACATCATAAATACCATTAAAAGAAAATGGAGGCTGTAAGAGTCATTATAGAAAATTTTGTTTCTTCAGTTATTATTAGAATTCGAAAGTGGTGATTCTGATTCTGAATTTACATCAAACCAACCTGATAAAACCAAAACTAAAACTAAATGATAAATGTCATTTGTAATGTAATTGTAATTATTCACCGCATTCACCGTACAAAATTCACGGTTGCAAAGTTGAGCTCACCATTGCCACCATTGGTGAATAATGATAATGAAACAGTTACGGTTGATTTGCGGTGGAGTAGTGATTATTGAAACACCGTACTAGATTTTTGGTGTAAGTGGTGCTCAACAGCTCAACATGTTGAATAATGGAACGAGCCCTAAGATTCTCAGTTCGCCAACAGCCTATCCCTATATAGCTCATTATGACGTTTGAAACAGGAAACATGAAATTCTGAAATTCACTTCTCTCCTATGACTATTCGCAAATCGCAATTCCAAATTCCAATAAAATATTGTCAAAAATGAATGTGACAGTTGTTGTGTGGAAAAGAGAGTGACATATTTTTTATTTTAATTTTATTCCATCCATCTTCTATCTCGTGCATTAATTAAAAATTGGAATGGAAATGGAAGCCCAAGGCACCCAAGGCAAGAAGAAGCCTTGCTTGCTATTTGTTAAGTTGCTTTCGCTTTCGCTTTGCTACTTGACTTGCATTGCATTTGGCAATTTTTGTTAATTGCTACGCTTACTGATACGGGTTGTGTTATGGTTTATGGTTATGGTAATGTCAAGCAGGCAAGGCAAGGTATGAGGAAGACTAGGCAGGCAAGGCATTTTAAAGTAGCTATTTAATTTTGAACATAATAGTAATAAAGTAAATTATTTATTTAAAAATAAATTTCAAATTTTTAAACTTTGATTTGATAATTAGTTTATTTGAATATTGCGGTGGTATAAATAAGACGAAAAGTGTGTGAAGAATTGTATAAAAAAAATTTGTTGACGTTGTCTTTTCGCATTATGTATATAAAAATACAAATGGTGGATAATTGAAAATTAGAATCAAATAAAAACAAATTTCATCAAATTTAAATTAAATAAATTTAAAAATAAAATAACAAAAATATGTCGGACTCAGAAGGAAGTAATATGTCCGATAGTGGATCGGATGTCGGTAGTATGGGATCAAATAGATCCCAACATAGTGTAAGGTATGCATGCATTACAGTTTTATATTTGTAATGACATTTTTTTTTCAAATAATTTTTGTATTTAAATTAGTATTTTTATTGAAGACAATTAAATATATATGAATATATGTATGTAGATCCCGTTCTGTGTCCAGATCACGTTCTAGATCTAGATCAATTTCAAGATCTAGATCACGTTCGAGATCACCATCACGTTCTAGATCTCGGTCAGCATCAATTGCATCTGGTTCTGATGGTGGTAGAGGTGGCGGTGGCGGTGGTGGTAAACATAATCGAAAACGTCGAAGAAGTCGCAGTCGAACTCCAGATGATGATGAAGAAATTGAAGAAGAACAAGAACCTGAAGGAGAAGATTTAGATTCAGAAGAATATGACGAGGAAGATGAAGATGATGATAGACCAAAGAAGAAAAAGAAAAAAGAAAGATTTGGTGGTTTCATTATTGATGAAGCTGAAGTTGATGATGAAGTAAATAATTGAAAAATTCTTTTGATTTAAATAGTTGAATATTACACAAAAAAAAACTAATTTTAGGTTGACGAAGATGAAGAATGGGAAGATGTTGCAAACGAAATCGGTATTGTAAATGAAGTTGATGAATTAGGTCCGACAGCCAGGGAAATTGAAGAAAGACGACGAGGAACAAATCTGTGGGAGTAAGTAAATTTATTTAAAAAATTTTGTAATTTTTTTTTTACTTAATTTTTTTTATTTAATTATTAGTACACAAAAAGAAGATGAAATTGAAGAGTATTTAAGGAGAAAATATGCCGACGAATCAATAGCATTACGACATTTCGGTGATGGTGGTGAAGAAATGTCTGACGAAATTACACAGCAAACATTTTTACCAGGAATCAAGTAGGATAATATTAAAAAATATTCATATTTTTTAATCTGATTAAAATTAAATGTGTATGTTACATATTTTTTAAATAATTAGAGATCCAAATTTATGGATGGTTAAATGTCGAATAGGGGAAGAAAAAGCCACTGTTCTGTTATTAATGAGAAAATATTTGACGTATTTGAATACGGATGAACCATTACAAATAAAATCAGTTGTTGCTCCAGAAGGAGTTAAAGGTTACATTTATGTTGAAGCATATAAACAGACGCATGTTAAAGCAGCTATTTCAAATATTGGAAATTTACGAATGGGACAATGGAAACAAGAAATGGTACCCATTAAAGAAATGACAGACGTTTTGAAAGTTGTTAAAGAACAGACTGGATTGAAAGTTAAACAATGGGTTAGATTAAAACGAGGTCTGTACAAAGATGATATAGCGCAAGTCGATTACGTTGATTTGGCTCAAAATCAAGTTCATTTAAAGTTACTACCTCGAATTGATTATACTCGAATGAGAGGAGCTTTACGTACAACACAGACGGTAGGTAAAATGCAAATTTTTTTGAATTCTAAATTGAATTATAATTAAATATTACTACATACATATATTTTATAATTGAAGGAAACTGATGACATGAAACGGAAAAAAAAGAGAAGACCGCCAGCTAAACCATTTGATCCAGAAGCAGTTAGGTATGATGATAATTTCTGTAATGTACAAGAATTTTGAGTATATTATTGTTTTGTTTTTAATTTCAATTTTAGAGCTATTGGTGGAGAAGTGCATTCGGATGGTGATTTTCTACTTTTCGAAGGAAATCGCTATTCAAGAAAAGGTTTTTTATATAAAAATTTTACAATGTCTGCCATTCTTGCTGAGGGCGTAAAACCAACATTAGCAGAATTGGAAAGATTTGAAGAACAACCAGAAGGTAAATGAAAAATATTTTTATCTATAATTGACAACTTAGTGTTATGATAATCAAAATCTAAAACTAAAAATGATTAATTCTAATTTCAATCAAAATATAGAAGTAAATTTGGAATTCACTGTACCAACAAGAGAAGATCCTACAACAGCTCATTCATTCTCAATGGGAGATAACGTTGAAGTTTGTGTTGGTGATTTGGAGAATTTACAAGCAAAAATTATAGCAATTGACGGTGGTATGATTACAGTAATGCCTAAACATCAAGACTTGAAGGTAAAAAATAAAAAAGATTTGAATATATACTTAAAATATTTAAATTTCTATATTAAATTCTTTAGGATCCCCTTATCTTTAAAGCGAATGAATTAAGAAAATATTTTAAAACTGGAGATCATGCAAAAGTTTTAGCTGGAAGATATGAAGGTGAAACTGGATTAATTGTTCGTGTTGAACCGAATCGTGTAGTTTTGGTATCAGATTTAACAATGCATGAATTAGAAGTTTTGCCAAGAGATTTACAATTATGCTCGGATATGGCAACGGGTGTAGATTCTTTAGGTCAATTTCAATGGGGAGATTTGGTGCAATTAGAGTAAGATTTTATATACACACAAATACGATTACAGTATAAATTTTTATATGAGGAATATTGAAAAAATTATTTTTAATATTTTTCAGTCCTCAAACCGTCGGTGTTATCGTCCGATTAGAACGTGAAAATTTCCATGTATTGGGAATGCATGGCAAAGTTATCGAATGTAAACCGACTGCACTTCAGAAAAGACGTGAAAATAGAAATACGATTGCTTTAGATGCAGATCAAAATCAAATTAGAAGGAAAGATATTGTAAAAGTAATGGAGGGACCACATGCTGTGAGTAACTGATATTTGTCATTAAAAATGATAAATAAATAAATAATAAATGTTTGTGTAATCTAATCTAGGGACGTCATGGAGAAATTAAACATTTATACAGAAATTTAGCATTTTTACATTGTCGAATGTATACCGAGAATGGAGGAATTTTTGTGTGTAAAACGCGTCATCTCCAGTTAGCTGGAGGTAATAAAAATCATTCAAATAGTCTAGGTCCTGTTGGAGGACTTGGATTCATGTCACCACGCATACAGTCACCAATGCATCCTTCTGGTGGAAGAGGTAGAGGTGGAGGACGTGGAAGAGGTGGCTATAGAGTTACAAGAGATCGGGAAATACTTGGAAAAACTATAAAAATTAGTGGTGGTCCTTACAAAGGTTTGTACATTAACTGGTTGTATTTGTTTGATCATAATCGAATATTTTTAATCTTGTTTCTTCTTTAGGATCTGTTGGTATTGTAAAAGATGCTACAGAAAGTACTGCTCGAGTTGAGTTACATACTTCATGTCAAACAATTTCTGTAGATAGAAATCACATTGCTGTTGTCGGTGTGCCAGGAAGAGAAGGTAGCGTTTCGACTTATGGTCGTACTCCAGCTCGTACACCAGGGTATGGATCTCAAACGCCAGTTTATGCTGGTTCAAAGACTCCGTTACTTGGCAGCCAGACACCAACATGGGATTCCGAAGGTCGTACACCTTATGGCGGCCATATGACTCCATCACATGACGGTAGCATGACTCCGCGTCATGGTGCCTGGGATCCGAATGTTACTAACACTCCAGCACGATCAAATGATTTTGAATACAATATGGAAGAACCCAGTCCAAGTCCAGGCTATAATCCTAGTACTCCTGGTTATCAAATGAATACACCATTTGCTCCTCACACACCTGGAACTATGTATGGATCAGATCATAGTTACAGTCCTTACAATCCAAGTCCCAGTCCAAGTCCATCGCCATATCCTGTCGGTTATATGAGTACTCCTTCACCATCAGCATATTCTCCAAATACACCTGGAGGAGCTCCACAATCTCCATATAATCCGCAAACACCAGGAGCCAGTCTGGATTCGCACATGGGTGATTGGTGTACAATTGATATCGAAGTTAAAATTCATACACACGAAGACTCTGACTTGGTTGGGCAAACAGGTGTAATTCGTACAGTTAGCAATGGTGTTTGTTCTGTATTCTTGCGACAAGAAGATCGTAGTGTATCAATCGTTAGCGAACATTTAGCACCAGTACCACCAGATGTTGGTGACGAATGCAAAGTTATTTATGGTGAAGAACGAGAATCAATTGGAACTTTTGTTTCGACTTCGGGAAAAGATTGCCTTGTTCAAATGAATGAAGAGCTTCGAATGATTCCGATAGGATATTTGTGTAAAATGAAATCTGGCGATTAGAAATTTTATGAAGGATGAAAACATTGTTTGTCTACCTTTTACAAAGAGGAATCTATGAGAATTTTTTTTAAAAGCAATCACGATTTTTATGATCATAACTAGAGCAAGAACACATCATATATATAGTGTTAATGCTCAAAGTACTTTTATTTTCCAGCGAACAATATTTAAATATTAATTTGAATTAACGATAATTTGTGTTGAAATAAAAATGTAAATGATTCATTTCATATGTGTGTGATTTATTTGTTTTAATTTTCCATTATTGAAATTTATATATAGCTACAGTCAGTCTGATAAGAGATTGCTTCAATTTAGATGTGAAACACTTAAATATAACGACGACGAAATTATGAATAGAAAATCAAACAATTTAATTTTTTGTTTTATACCATTTCCATCATACAATTTTATTTTCATATCTGTTTCTAATAAAAAAAAATCTGTTCGAATTTTATCACTTGAAAATTAGGGTGAACCGAGTACCGAATCGAACAAGTGTATCTCAATTTCAAATGATTTTAATTTTTAAATTTAAAATAAAAAAAAAACGATGGTGGGTGAGTTCTTTGAATTTGAATAAGATGTGGTGAAATAACCATAAGGCGGTGGTCATACTGTTGAAGTAAGAAGTATAAAGTGTAGTGTGCAATATATAGTATGCAAGTATTTGCTGAGCCATATGCTGCGCGAATGAATTTTTATCTAGCAATTCTTGCAATAGTAAATCTAAATTTATAGCACCATCAATTTGAACAAGTGCACTGCGCAACATCAAGTGAATAGTACATTACATGCATACTGTATGTTGCATATTGCACACTTCATACTGCTTACTTCAGTAGTATGACCGCCGCATAATCATTTGACATTTGACATTGCTTTTAAAATTAAAAACAAAAATAAATAAATATACATGCATAAGTGACATTTTAAGGCTGACATGGCGAAGCGAAGAAATTGAAAATCAAAATCGAATTACAATTTACAATAAACATTTCACTCAGAGGTTATCTTATCACGAAAAATTTAATTTGTTCTTTTATTATTGTTCATTGTTTCAAATGTGAATTTATTATCATAGATTTACGTAATAGCATTTCTTATAATGTTCATGTGATCATGTGCACGTACAGTGTTCTACATATTTTATCTTCTTAAATCACTTAGAAAATAAATGAAATATATCTACATAATATATTAAATTTAACTCATATAGAATTTTAATAAAATGTAAGTAGTACAGTACATAAAGAAAATTATACCTACATCTCTTCTAATCTAATATGTTTTTATTTATTAGTATAATTAATAAAATATACACGTGCAGTGCAGTGCAGTGCTGCAGTGAATCTACTTGTTATTTTTTATTAAAACTATTTGAAAATTGTATTTTTATCATATACATATTATGTATGTACAGTACATACATATGGTGCATATATCTGCCTGCAGATTGTATATAGCACAAAATTTACATGCAAAATTTATATATGTATGCCTATGTATCGTATGTATCCATATTCCGTATCTAGTGTTAATTAATTTTTTTTTTTTAAATATATGTACTGTACATAAATATGTACAATATATTTTTTAAATTTTACATATTAAATTTCAGTAACAGTAAGTATAAATAAATACATATTTGTAAACAAATGCATATGTATATACATATGTACATGTGCAAAAAAAAAAATGTATGAAAAAATATTTTATACTCCACAATCAATTATATGAATTTAAAAATGAAACATGAAAACAAAATAAAATTATAATTTCATTTATTTTACCTTTTCTTTTTTTTTAAATCATTCACCCACCCAGCAAACCACACCAGAGGTCATTCCACTCCATCTCCATCACTTTTAGACACCTATCTATATTTCTGATCATTCATTCATGTATCAATATGGGAGATGAAATTGAAATAATATGCATGTGGAAGATCAGATATCAATCTGCTGATTTAATTTATTCTATCAATACATACAAATTTCTAATTATATATTATATATGTATATTTTGTACAGTGGTTCACAAAAGTCTGAGTACATCATATAAAATGTAAGAAACTTGAAAAAAAGGAAGGAATATAAAAGGATTGTGATTCAAAATTTTTATTAGTCTACTGTCACATGAATCTAAAATTAAAAAAATTAGCTTCAATTCAGCTTCAGCTGTTACATGAAACTGAAAAATTCAGCATTCGGAAAAAAAAAATCTAGATTTTGTTTCTGCTTTATAATTTGATTTTGTCGCAAAAGTCTGTGTACAATTTAATCAATTATTCAAGCAATATTTTATTGTCCATCCTATTTAATCAACTATATAATAACCTGGAACCGTACATATAATATATTCAACAAAGTTTGTTCCATTATTTTACCAGCATTTTCTTAAATTTTATATGATAATGTAGGCAGACTTTTGTAAAGCACTATACATACATATAATTAGATATTTTAATGTATTGATAGAAAAAAAATTAACTCATAATTTTTACATTTTAATTAGATTTTTACAGAACGATTGATTCGTTCTGTATTGTTATTATTGTTTTTAACTATTTCAAATTGAAAATAATTGAATTTTAACGGACAACATACGAGCACAAAGATAGAAATAAAAATCATAGTTTAGTTTAGTTCATTGAACTTTTATTAATTATTTATTGATAATTGATAATAATGAAAAATCTGTTATCATCGCGAATAAATATCGTGATAAAGTTTATTTTTAGCTTAGTTTTAGCTTCTAAAATGATGGGCAAAAATATTTTCGTTCATTTTTCAGTTGTACTGTACATATACATAATGTGTATAATCAAAGACTATAGATAGAACTATGTATATTGTTCTATAGTCTTTGGTATAATGTATTTCAGTAATTGTAAACTTAAGAATTGGGATTAAGATTTGTATTTGATGGAGGGACACCACACTGAGTGCTCAGGCATATTTCTCCATTGTTTGTTCGAAATCCCAGTTCCCAGTATAACAAGTGGTATTCTCAAAAAGTCCCATAGTACTGATCTGTCAGTACAATGAACAAAACTCAAGTTTTTTCTACCTTAATTTAGACAAAAATACTATATTAGGTTTTCTAAAAAAACTTTCAGTGTGCTTACAATTTGAGAGATCTTGCTTGTTATTTTATTTATTTTTATTATCTTATTCACTTTTCATTTTATAGAATTTTTTGAGTAAAATATTGAACATCAATATTAACATTTAAAAAAAAATAGTAAAATGAAATCTAATTGATTTTATTTTATAGATAAATAATGACTTATTATCGACCTCGTGGTACTTTAGCTAGAGCTATTTTTGAAAAAGTACATAACGATCAGTATTTGGACACATACGATACTCGTTTGGTAAGTAAATGTGTACAAATAATTAATATGTATGTATGTATTAATTTTTTTTTAATTTTTTCTTAGTGGTATAGAACTAATCAACCATTACCAGAATATTATCAAAAAAAATTTGTACCTTTAGAAAGACCAGATGACATAACAGTAACATGGTTAGAAAAAGCTAAAAATTTATCAGCTAATATATGGTTACAATTATGGCATACGATAGCAAGAATGTTTTTAGGTTTCTTTATGACACAAACTGATATTAATGGTATACTAAAAAGAGGTTCAATGTATATTTTATCAGAGATACAATTTACAAAATTATTAAATGCATCTGGATTTAATATAAAATCATTTCAAAAATCATCTCCAAATGTAAGTAAGAAAATAAGATTTCAATTTAAATTAAATTATGTACGAGTATTTAAATAAAAAAAAATATTTACGCCTATATAATAGGGTTTTTAGTAAAACAATAGCAATCATTCGTATTTAGAGGTAAAAATTTAATTTTTATAAAATTTGTACATATTTAGATATTTTCTTCTTTTTCTTTTCGGCCCTAATAACTCCTTAACTGATTTACCTAACCTCTCTCAATTGATGGCCGTATGATTTATACATTCATAATACATTAAAATCAAACTCCCTTCGTCCTGTCCAAAGTACTGATTCTCCAAATTTTAATTGTCAATATTGAGTTACTACATTTTCTCTACTCTCTGCCCAAATTTCATTCAAATCCAAAATGATTCCCCGATCTACATTTAAATATATTTTGCACGGTTGTTATTGTTTTGCTTAACACGCGTACACATAAAAATATTGAATAAATTTAAATGTGTGTGTGTACAAGTATGTGTACATAATTGAATTTGTTTTTTTCTTTGTAGATTGGTGTATTAGATATTGGAGCTGGTGATGGTGAAGTGACTTATCGATTAGCTAAATCAGTAGCACAGATGGGTGAAGATGTCAATTTAAAAGTTTACGTGACTGAAACCAGTTGGACGATGAGAGAACGTTTACAACAAAAACAATTTATGTATGTTTTTCATTTATACAATTTTCTTTTTTTAATTTAATTTTGATACATATTTTGTACATACATTTACGTGTGTAGGTAAAAGTATGTTGATATTATTTACTATTTCTAGTTGATTATGAAAGCGATCTAAGTCTCTAATCAGAGTTTTAGATTTTAAATAATAGATTGGGAAAAAAAGTATCGTGCCTGTTTTTCACTAGATATTTTTAAACGCACAGTCTCTTGTGTTCAATCAGATTCCCAAATATTTAAATACATTTAAAATATAATTCTTTGTAAATCGAATTGACAAAAAAGACATTTGACTTTTGCTAATTCATTATCACATTTTGAAAATGAATGAAATTTCGGAAAATAATTCGCTACACCTTACAATTAACTTCGATAATGCTTTGTCCGAAAGTGGTTTCTCAAAAACAATAATTAAGAGACGGTTTACTCGTTTTTTTTTTTTTTTTTAATTTCGACTTAGAGATGCTATTCATAATCATCATTATATTACATTCATACGTATTATTATGTACAGTAAAAATTTTCTATCATAACGTTTCATTTTTTTTCCTTATAATATCTTTTTTACTTCATTTTTTCTTCTTCTTAAAAATATAGCGTTATAGATAAAATTCGTGATGTTGGCAACATTCCTTTAATAGCATGCTTAAATGTATTAGATAGATGTATTGATCCATACCAAATAATTGAAGATATTTATAATGTATTGGCACCAAACGGAAGAGTTATAATTGCTTTAGTACTTCCATACTATCATTACGTTGAATTTAGTAAGTTTTATAAAAAATTATTTTATACATGTGGCGATTTCATAAATTCAAGTTTTGCCAATATAGAGAGAGAGTTCAAAAAATCAAGCTAACGAGAAAATCTTGCGTAAGTCATATTTTCATTTTTCAATTACTGGCATTGTAAATTTTAAAAAAGAAGACAAATTGTATTGTCATTGCTACGTGTTGCTTCTTAGTTTTGACGTTTTGATATTGAGTTTTTTTTTGATTTTTTGTATGCACGCGAATATAAAATAGAGAATAAAATGACCAAAAGTATAGAGGCCGTGCTTATTTTTTGGCAATTGAGTTATATGCTTTTACATGCGTGCAAGATAGCACAAGCAAGCTTGAATTTACGAAAGTGCCCTATTTAATTGTTGTCATATTATTTTCTTTTGAATTTTTCATATAACAAATTCAATTTCATTTTTCATATCTATAGTAACGTTTGAAAAAAAGGCAAACATTTGAAACACATAAAAAACTACATATTCGATGATTATATTTTAATTAAATGAAATATCAAATTCACTCGCTTATTACACTCAAAAGCCTTTGAATAATGTATGACGAAAATTTTGGAAAAATACGTGGTGTAATTACTGAGAAAAAGTGTATCAAAGTATGTCGAAATTTGAAGAAAGCCTCATCCTTGTTGTTCTGTGTAAAAAAAACCAACACTGGATTTTTTTTGAAAAATCTGTTCCATTTATTCCACTCTTTTTCCTTTGGGCTTTCATTCAAAAAAAATTCCATAAAAATCAGATGAAAAATGGTTGAAAAAGTGTACCAAAGATACCCAAAATTGGAAAATCTACAATTAAATGTTCTTAAATGATTTCAACTTCTATAAATTTATTTGAGTATATTTTGAAAATCGATTCTGTAACGTAACAATTTTCACAATTTTGCGTTTTAATTTTTACGGTATTCCAATTGTAGATTTTTTGAATTTTCAATCACGTCTTAAATCGTCTTTACACTAAGTGACTTTGTCATATGACTTTTCATGTGAAAATTGAAGTAATCTTTCATATTCCGAATAAAATGTGTTTAAATGCAGAATTATTTTTAAATTTTATATGAAATTTCCAATCTAACTTAATGTTCACATATTTTTTTTTTAAATGTATACATATGTATATTAAGTGCACACGGAAACTCAGTCCATTATGGCACCGACGATTAGTAATTCTGTCAGATATATTATCCGATTTATCATCAGTAATCAGTTACTGGTGTACATTGCTGATTGGAATTAATGATCGACTTGGGCTTAATGCTTACATAAAAAGTCATGTAGTGCAAAAATTACTTTAACTTTATGAATTTATTTGGAAAATTTTTAGAGATTGATTCTGTAACAATTTTCACAATTTTGTATTTTAATTTTTACGGCATTTCAAACGTAGATAACGTTTAATCAACCAGAGTTTTGCCTTTTATTAACAACGTATCAACATTAATCATATCGTTATCATAACTAATAATTTTTTTGGAATAATTTATGAAAAAAAATTATATAGATGCAGCATGTGTTTTTTTTTAAAAAAAAGGTTTAACATTTTTTCTCGATAAATAAATTAAAACTATGAAAATGTTTTTTTTTTTGTTTTATGTACATTCAGATAGTTCTCATACACCTTTAAGACCATTATTGCCACATTGGCCAGATAAAGCAAGGCAATTTTCATTTGAAGCTGAAGCGACAATATTTTTTGAAATTTTAGAACAGATCGGATTTAAAATTGAAGCATGGACAAAAGCACCATATTTATGTGAGGGTGATTTAAGGCAATCATTTTATTGGCTATTAGATGTTGTTGTTGTATTATCGAAAAAATCCTCATCATCATCATCAATAACATCAACGGCTACATCTGGAACATCATCTTTTTCACCATCATCGTCTGTATCATCATCATCGCCATCGTCATCATCATGATTATCATGGATTCTATACGTGTAAATAATTTTAGAAATATACTAAATACAAAAAAAAATGAAAACAAAAAAAAAGGGAAGCAGAGACAAAAAAGGGGAAAAAAATTGATAAATTATCCTTTTGTATTACATACTTAAATCAACTTAAATTGACTAATAGTTTATTATTATAATAAGTTAATGGTTAGATTGAAGTTATTATTATCTATAGATATTGATATGGTATTGTTGTAAATGCAGATTATATGTATACATAAATGTAAACACTTAATTTTTATTTTGATAAAAAATTTAAAATTAAAAAATGACGAAAAGAAAAAAAAAAAATATATATGTATATATATATATATATATACGTACATACTACTAGAATATGTTGGTGATTGAGTATTGTTTAATTGAACAGAAAGGTATGATAAATATCTACATCTAGCTAGCGATAATAAAAGTGACCATAGTGTTGATTTTTTCATTTTTTTTATTTAAAAATATCAGACTTTTAAACACGTTTTATGGCTTATATTGTTGGATTTTTGTTTCAAATTATGATAAGATTGGTTTGAATATATTTTTTATAAAATATTTACAGAAGTAAGTTGTTTACAGAAGTTCAATTTTGATCCAAAATAATCGTGAAGTGGAATGAGTTGAAAAAAATAAATGTCGGTAGTAATGAGGAGTTTTCTTGTGGGTTTCGTAAAAAAAAAAACGGTTCTGGTCATAAAAGAAAAAAAAAACTCTTAAGTGTTAAAAAATCGATTTTTAAGTAATACAAATAAAAACTCGAAATCTGTTAATTAAATGTCAAATTTATTTTTCTATAAACAAAAGTTTCAGTCCAAAATTCTTTGGTTGTCTTTTTTCTTTGGCGAAAATTCATGCTGTGTAATATTTGGTCTTTTATTACAGCCATTTTTTGCACTATGAATTTTTTGTTTCAGAATACTTAAAACATACTGAAACATGAAAATATCTTTTTACTTTTGAAAAATTTACTTATTGTTTGTTAGAATAAGAAGATGGAGCGATATTTAAAAAAAAATGAAAGAATCAGCATTACATATTTTTTTAATCACTAGCTGTTTATACTACTTAAGTCCATACATATATGTATGTTGTATGTATGTAAAAAATTGTTCATAGTATTAATAAAAAAATAATAAATATTTATGTGGAATACTGTTGGAATTGTATTAAAATGAATTAAAAATTCAATAAGAATCAATTCTAATAAATGTTGCAAATGTTAATTAATCAATAAAATTTATACATTAATGAAAAATCTATTGAATTTTGACTGACATATCTGAATGTTAAATAACTTCTACATTCTGCATTCACTGATATTTAAGCAAGCTGTGGTATGTTGTATATTATATTGCTGCGGCACTATTGAAAAATGCATACCATTTCTTGAAAATAAAATCCTTCAAAGGGCAAATATCAAAATTTGATGATAAAATCTGACTTTAAAGCTTTTAGTTTGCAACTCAAATTGATTTTATCAAGTTACGCTACTTTTGCAATTACATATCTGAAAAATGAAATATTTTAATTTTGTGTGTTGATAAAATATTGCTTTTTAATGTAAAAAAATGGCGTTCAAGACAAAGAATGGTTTGACAAATGTTATTCGGACTCTAATCCATCGACACAAACAGCCGAGAAATAATTTACTGACTTTAAACCCGATCGTATAAGGTGGTATAAGTATCAATGACGCTGAATGCTGCTCTGGTGGTTCAAAAATCGGTAATTTGTTTTAGATAAATAATGAAAATTCACAAAATTGTTTTAGTTGACTGTTAATTGATATTTGAGATAATCTACAATCTAAAAATATCAGCAGGATATGGCATAGTTCTACAATTTTGCATAATGTATGAACATTTCTTCATCATCTATCTTTTAATGCATGAAAACAATGACAAAACTACACTGAATGAGTTTCAGTAATTTTACATGTTCACACACAGTGACTACTTTAACATTGTGAAGTGAATGCTAAATCGTATCCGTATGATAGATCAAGAAAATATACATAAAAAGATTTTTCACTTTTCAGTGTTAATGGGTCTTGCATCGTTTTAAATGGTGTAAATTTGTAATCATTTTTGCAACGATCAAAAAGTAATAAGTAATAATGTTAATGGAAGAAAAGATTTTCATATAATATAATAAAAAGTAATAATTTAAAATTACATATTTTTATTATTAGAGCGTTTTATTTATTATTCATTTTGGTTACGAATATTTTTTGTTTTATTTTATTTTACTTTTTTATATTTTTTTTTTGTCAAATAATTTTATTTATGCACTTATGATAATAATAATAATAGTAATGTTGTAAAGTTTGTTTGTTTTTTCCTTCTGTTGATTTTGTAAATTTATTTTATGCATTTTTATTTTTTAATTTAATTTTATTAATCATTTTATTTATTGCGTTCAATAACAAATATAATTTTAATTCATATATTTCTTTATTTTATTTTATTTTATTTTATTTAAATACCTTGTCTTTTTCCTATTGTTAACAATATTTTTTCTTTATCATTTTTAAACTTATATATACTTTATAATCATAAAAATAAGAATAAATAACAAATAATGAAATGTTTTTTTTTTCTTTTTGGTTTTGGTTTTTTCTATTTAAAACTATAAAGAAAAATACAGAAGAAAATAAGGAAAAATCATATTGTAATCATTTAATGTTTAAATAAAATGTTTCTATTTATTTATTTATTTATATTTTTATTTTGTTATTCAATGTTTTCTATATAATATTGGCTTTTATTTATTTTTTATTTATTTATTTATTTATTTTTTATTAAGGTTATATCAACAATATTTATATATTATAATAATAATAATTGTATGTATCAATATATATTTAAATTTATTTATTATTGGCTCGTTTTGTTTTTTTTTTGTTGTTAATTTCATTTTTATTTATTTTATAATTTTTGAAAAATTCCAAAAAAAAATTTTTTTTTCTTCATTACCGAGTATTTTATTTATTTAAATTTTGTTTTGTTGTTGATCCTTTAAATATTATATTTTCTATACTTCTTGTGTTCTGTATCTGAATTCAACAATTCTTTTTCATTTTATATTTTATATATTTCATATAATTTGGTATAGTAATTATTGAATGTTTAATTTTGTATATAACATATGTGTATGTATGTATATGTATGTAGTTTAGTTTCGTTTATGTTTTTTTTGTTTTCTTTTTTTTAATTTTTTAATTTTTCTATTTAAAATTTATCTTCTATACCATTATCATATTATTTGCGTTTATAATTTTTATTATTATTTTATATCCTATTCCTTGTTTTATTGTTGTTATTGTTGCTGGTTGTTTTTTTTTTAATTATTAAATTTCTAGTTTATAACATTTTTACTTTGCGCTTCTTCTTATTTATTGTTTTTCATAATAAGTTTGTTTTATTTTATTTAATAATGTTCTTTTTTTTACTAGGATGAAAAATACAAAGTTTCGAGTTTTGTGATATTTATTAAAATACAGAGAACAAAAAATATAAAAAATAAAATAAACCATGTGGAATTTTTAATAATGCATAACCAGTATAACTTTCCAAAAAATAAAAATTATTATTTTACTCACGAGCAGACTGAGAGCCAAGCTCATTGCGGCGCTATTGGATGTAGCTTACTTGAATATAGTTCAAGTGTAACTGTTAAGCGTACAAATCGCAGAGTAACAGGATAGCTTAAGAGTAACTAGGGTAATTACATAATTAATATTTCACAACACAATCCATATTCCTTGAAATATACCAATCACAACTGAAATATGATCTTTATTTGCGTAAAAAATTCAAATCAGGTCATTAGTTGAATTTACGTTACGCTATCTTTCAATATGAGCAGCAATAAAAGATATTATTTATTTGAATTTTACATGATTGGAGGAAAATGATATAAAAAATTTGAAATTTAATGTGAAATGGCCTCCCAAAAGCTATAGTTTACAGCTCGTTACGGTGTGGATTAAAACATAATTGTACCAAAGCTCAGTAAGAGAAAATGTGATGATTGACAAGCTATATAACGTAAGAATGAGAAAAATTGGTAAATACAAATACGGTGTTAATGATGTCCTAAAAAGAAGACATGTGATAAAATTGTAATTTCATCTTAAATATAGTTTTAAATAATATGTACTATGATAAGTGAATTATTATATGTTCAGCTTTTATTTTCTAACAGCCAACTATTTTAATGTCTCTAAATTCTAATGTTTCCTCAATTTTGTTATGAGTTATTATTATTCAATAGTGGAAAGTCAGGAATTATTTCAGTATTTTTGTGGCTCAATTAGGCGAGTAGTTTCAAGAAGAGGACTCCATCAGCTATCAAATGCAGTTTGACTTTTTGTTACGACGAAGAACATTAAATTATCATCCACACGACAATTTTTCATCGTCGTCTGTCGTACGCTGAACGTGGAGTACAACGACGAAGGTGTGCAGCCAGCATTAGATTTAGAACTACTACAACTTTAATTTTATGACAGTTAAAGTATGTGTTTTCTTCATTGCAATTTCTTCCATAATGCAAGCAACAATAACAAGCGTATTCACATGGTTGTCAAAAGTAGGCATTTACTCGCATTAATCGCATTTCTGAAAAAGATTTACATGGGTGAAGGTATTTATGTGGGTGTGTCTGCGAATATGCGCTATATTTGTATGTAAAAGACTCCATCATACTCGTAAAATAAAAATCAAAATAAAAAAAAAACTAAAAACTATAAATAAAATTTTATTTTAATATGTCATAAATCATATTTTGCCTTAAATAAAAAAAATCAAATTGCATTTATCCGTTTTTACTATATACTCGTATGTATGTGTATGTACATATAAATGAGTATGCATAAATACTCATATGTCGTATGTACTTATATATTTTAATTTTTTGAAAATTTGCATGTTTTCTATTTCGTACTCCATTGTTTTTTTATTTTTATGATGTTTAAATATCTTTTTGCTTGTTTTTTTTATATAATTTTTTTTAAATTTTGTTTTTAAACTTTTCTACTATTTTATTTAAATTACATTTATTTTATATTTTATTTTTTTTATTATTTTTTTTAAATTTAAATTAATTTTTTTTATTTATTTGTTTTTTTTTTGTTCTTTTTTTTCTGTTTTATTTTCTTTTTTTTTGTTTTTTGTTTTTGGTTTTTATTATTTTTAATTTCATTATAAATTACAGAAACGGAAGTAAACGTGCCATTTGTATAACTAATTGCAAAAACTTTGTCCATATATCGCGCAGTTTTTTTGATCTAGCCATAAGGAAGCGCCATGTTATAATAACGACTACAATTTTAGAGAACTGATGGAGATAATATAATCTGAAAGAAGAATTAAAATAGAATTATTAAAAAAACATTTTCAAAAATACGTATATCTTTTTAAAGGATAAAGTATGCATACTTTAATACTGAAAATCAAATTTCGTCGGTTAAGTAGTGACACCTCGTAACTAACAAAAATTATTTTTTTCAGGAGAAGGAAAAAACTTAATTATTGTTACAATTTTAATGACTTTTCCAAAAAATTTAAAAAACTGTTTTAAATTTAAAGAAATAATTAGTGGATATATATTTATTTTAATATGTAATTTTAAAATATGTATTTTCCAACTTTAAATTGAATAAAAAAAATGGTTTTTTGAAAAACTGCATTTACGAGATGTCACTACTTAACTGACGATTTATTTGAATGTGTATGTGAAACTGTGGTGTATAAGATGGAACTATACATATACCCATTTTTTTTTAAATTTTTTCCTTTTAAACATATCAGCGATTAAGATGGCCAAGATTTTCTTTATCAATTTTACTATGATCGGTCACCTACTTACATCACATTTTAAAGGTAAATTTGTTTGAAAACTGCCATGCTTTCCTAATTCCTACCAATACCTTGGCAGTAATTTGCATGAGCTTAAGATAGAAATGATTGTTTTATTGTCAAAGACATTGTATATTTGTATATTACTGTAAAATCTGCGCTCAGTGAATTCAAATCCTATCCGAATATTTACCTATGTCTGGAAGATTGTAGTCATTCTTTCGAGTTTGGTGCAAGATAGAAAATTCCAGCATCTATGCAATCCTCAGCCTTGAAGCCACCTGTGAACCAGATTAATTTTTTTGTGGATTTGGAGTCCAAGTTGTTTTTCTGATCAATCATAGTATTGAAAAAAGTTTCTTCTCTTATATTGTTAGGTATTTAAATCGAAACAATGTCTAACATCGTTTTTTTTTTCATATCAAAACAGGCTTGACTGTATCACATTTTATATGGTTTGAGACACCCGATACGAATAAATCTGTCGATCGTATTTGCACCCTTCTATCTGGCTGTCTCTAAGTGTGTGTACACAAATACAAGAACTAGATTTAGCGAAAATTAAAGAGCAACACCATAGGTAAGTGCACATAACTCCAGTAATGCAAATATTTCGTTTTTTGCATATTGTTGAGTTTGCGCTTTGATGCATACTCTTTAAACTGTGTTATCAAGCTGTAGCACCCTAAGGCACTAAACACAATCAAGGCATCTAGCATATCTAGTTGGAGCATAAATATATATGCTGGTATGACCAGAAAATTTGCTGCAATCAACTTCGCAGTAACACATTCAAAGCAGATTATACTGTCAGTTATTATACTTATTCTTGTACTTGTATACTTGTCAATGTCATACTTATCATACTCCATCAAGCGGCATCTAAATTTCAACATTGTTCAACATTGTTCAAATTCAATCGGCAAATTTTCTGTGTTGCTTCCTCTTTCTAAGTCGTTAACAAGACTCCGCAGAAGAGAACAAAGCTGTCACATAGTTTCGGAGGCAATAAATTGTGTGATCTTCATTGGAATAAGGGAACTACAAACTGAAATTTTATTTCTTCAATCAAATCAAATTATCGAAAAACTGGCAAGTGGAAAATCGTGAAAACAAGTGATTAAAGAAGAAGAACATTTAAATGAGACAGTACAGATACATAACATACAGAAAAACATACATAACAAAGAAAATCCAAAAATGATTGAATTTAAGCTGTGTTTTGTGTTTTATTTTTCATAAAATATTTACTAATTTTTACATAATATACATACCTTATCATTTTTTTTCTGCTTGATGGTAAAGATTCTGGACTTTGTTTAAATAGAAATTCTCTAAAACCTAATACATAACGTTCAACATATTTATCCCATTCAATTGATTTAACATCGAATTGAAATTGATCACGATCAGATTGATTTAATGATTGCAATAAGTATCGTACATTATCATCTTTAAATCTCCATTGATGCGTTGTAAAATATTCCAAACATTCGACTGCTTTGGCAATTTTATCTTGAACTTTAACCATACTATTGT
Source organism: Villa cingulata (assembly GCA_951394055.1). Classification (NCBI taxonomy): domain Eukaryota; kingdom Metazoa; phylum Arthropoda; class Insecta; order Diptera; family Bombyliidae; genus Villa; species Villa cingulata. The sequence goes on from OX596019.1 coordinate 46,480,838, forward strand.
ATGCATATATATGCAAAAAGAGAATAACATGAAAAAAAGAAAATAGAAAATAGTGAAAATTATTCAAGAAAAAAATACAAATAAAAAATAAATAAATAAACGAATAAATTGAAAATTATTTAATTCTACTTTATTTATTTTTTTTTTAATTTAAAATTGAAATGATTAATTGATTTTAAATTTTTATCCGGCTTTTGAAAATAAAAATTAAATCGAAATTTACTTATGTATTTTAATTTTATTTTTTATTTTGTTATTGTTGTTGTTGTTCTTTCATTTGTTATTATTTTTTTTTTAGTTTTAAAACTTACTTACATTGGCTTTTTTCCTGCTAATCTCGCTAATAAATCTAAAATATATGCTGGAATGTAATGAACAAAGAAGCCATGTAAAGCATTAAGAGGTCTATTCATTCGTAATACACCAGTTGGATACCAAAGACAACCCTCTAAAATGTAGTTAGTAATCGAATAGTACCGTACACACATATTTATACAAAAAGTAAAAAAAAAATAAAATAAAATAAATGAAAAGAGTAAAAACAAAACGAAATAACAAAAAGGAAATTTGTTAAACTCAAATCTCTGTATAAATAGTGTACGTAAAATATACGAATATGATATATTTACCTAATGGATGTTTTCTGGTTTGAGCTATCGCAAATTCAACAAATTTACCCCATGTTATTGGATGCTGTTGCCCAGTACAACAATTATATATTGTTAAACCGTCTAATTTTGATGTGGCTGTTTTCCATGCAGCTGCTATCATTAAATTAATAACAATATCGACAGGTACCATATCGGCTACATAATTTTGTTCGCACATTATTGTACGAAATAATCCTTTACCAACAGCTGATATAAGACCAGTTGGTCCATTCCAATTATCTACCCATCCAGCAAGTGGTTCACTTATGCTAGCAATAACTGCAAAAAAATGAAAATATTTTTTATTAATAATTTATATACAATTATGTCTATGCTGATTGTTGAATTTTCATATTAAAATAGAAAGAAATATTTTTTGTTAAAGTCAAAACTAAATATATTTTAATTTAATTAAAAATAGAACTTACCAATTGAAGGACGTACAATAGCTACCGGTAAATTTCCAGCTTCTTTTAATAACATATGTTCAGCAAGAGCTTTTGTAAATGTATACGTATTGGGTCGTTTTCCAATTAATGATGGAGTTAACTATAAAATTTAAATAGAAAATAAATGAATGAAAATATACGATTACATACATACATTAAGTATATGTAATGTAAGAGAAAGTGAATTTATATAAATTTATTGAATTTTATATAAATTTATTCTTAATCCAAATAGAAATGCAACTGAATGATTATAAAATCACGAGTGAGTTTCAAAATTTTTAAAAAATATGTTGTGATACGTTGATTGTAGTTTCGATGCAAAACTTACGCAAAGAGCTAAGTCACTTTATGTACTATATATTGCTTTCATTTGTATATAAAGAAAAATTTCGAAGCATATTAATTGATGTACTTAAAATATGTTCACGATACGTTTTGAAACTTTAAACTTTACATCGAGGTGATATTTTAACATTTTGAAACTCACTCTACTTTGTTTATAATTGAAAAATTTGTGGTTTTTTTGAAATTTTCTAAAGCTTACCTGATCTAACATATCTTCTGGTAGCCAATTAATTAATGAAATAATATCGTCAGGATTATATGGCGGAGCATATATGACTTCAGTTACTTCGGTTCTATCGCAATTACAGTAGGCAGTGGATACATGAATAAGTGCCTATAAGATATAAACAAAACAATAGCGAAATTAAATATTCAATAATAAGTGTTATGATGTCAGTAGTTTTTATAATCGCACAACTATTAATTCAAGAAACAAAAAACAACAATAACTTACATCTAATGACATCATTCGATGACACAATTCAACTAAACGTTTTGTTCCGAGCATATTTATTGTAACAGATAATTTGAGCTTTTCATCAAATTTAACAGTGGCAGCTGAATGAAATACAATCGAAACTGTCTTACATAAAAGTGCCTAAAATTTAAAGTGCAAAAAGAAAATTTTTTAATAAAAAAATGATTGAATCAATTTATAGTTAAAATTTAAAAACGAAATTAAAAACACAGAAAAATAAATAAAAATAAAATTCATTTTTCCAATATGTACCTGATCACTTTCTGATATCCCTAATTGTTCTGATGTTATATCCCCTGATATTGGAATCACTTTACTGAGTTCTTTTGGTTTTTCTTTTCTTAATTTATCAAATAACTATATATAAACAAATTTAACAAAAATATTACAAAAAAAATAATTTTATTTTAATTTTGTTGAATTTGTTAGAACAATAAAATAAATTGTTCTTTTTTCTCAATAGGTATATTACTTACCGGTGCATTTAACAATTCATTCAGTCTAGCAGATACTTCTTGACCACGTTTCGGTCGAATTAATAAATAAATATTTTTAATATCCGGACAAGATCGTAATAGTTTTTCAACTAATACCTATAAATAAGTAGAAAATAAAGTAAATAAAGGTATATCTAAAATTAAAACAAAATTTTTATGTATTTTTTTTCTTCTGTATATACATATGTAACACATAAGATTCTTGTCTTTTTTTTACATATAGAAAAAAAAAGAAATATGGAAAAAATAATCAAATTATTCTATTATATTCTGAGTTCTCATGATATTACCTTACTCCAAAATTTTCGTATATGTTATATACGGATACTCAGTCCATTTATGGCACCGACGATTAGTAATTCTGTCAGATATATCATCCATTTTATCATCAGTAATCAGTTACTGGTGTACATTGATGATTGGCATTAATGATCGACTTGGGCGAGAATAGCGCGCTGGCTGGGATTTGAACTCAGAACGTCAAGCGCGCCAGTTCAACACTACAACCATCGAGCTATTCAAGCTCCTCTACTGCTAGAATTTTTTTTAGTGACTAATTATACTTTCCTAATGCTAATGTATGTAGAATTCAAAATACAGATCCGTGCAAGAAACTCTTTGTGGGAAATCTACAGGACACCAGGCCGAAAGGCAGACCAAGGAAAAGACGGCAGGATGCGATAGTGTTGATTTGAAGAAATTCCAAATACAGAATTGATTTACAAAAACCAAAGACAGGTAAAAATGGCGAGATTGTTTGTTAGAGCCGAAGGCCCTTGTAAGGGCTGTAGTGCCATGATGAAGAAGAATGTAATGTATATTTCAATACATACTTATTAGTTTCAATTATAATAAATTCATTCTTCAATTTTTCAAATTCATTCATTTAAAAAATTCATACTAACCAAATTTGTTTCCACCAACTATAAAGTCTGAAGGTGAATAAACCATTTTTAGTGATTTAATCAATTGTGATCATATATTCGTAATTATGTCTTTCCATTCAAATCATTTTCTGATGTATTTTAGAAGTCAGCCTAGCCTGTATTGAAGTTTCTCTTTCCACTTTCAAACAAATTCAAATTTAACTCAAAGAATATTCGTATATTTTGTCTTGTCATTATAATCTTCTATAAAGATTTTTTGTAATTGTTATAAATTTATTATTCTTATTTTAATTGCGGTGTACATACATGCGTACGAGCACATAATATATCTATATTTTTTTAAATTTTTTAAGGATTACCATTTTTTATTTGTCAATTTTTATTCTTTTTTAAAAGATAAACTTTTCATAATACTTTATTTCAATGAATATTGTCATTAATTTTATTTTGTATTGAAAAAATAAAAAAATAATGAGGATGTGATGATAAACGGTATAAACAAAATAGCTCTATGCTCTAAGATGACTCATTCATTTAATAACTGATATAAAAATGAATTTTAATTATCCTTTCTCTGACTGAATGGTCTTTTGTTTAAATTTTTTATTCTTCCAAAAATATAATTTTAATCTTTGCTGCATTTATGAGATACATACATTCACGTACGCTTGTATAGACGTGTATGCTTGTGGTACCATATATTATACTTTATATATTATATTAGATATATATACCTTAATGAATGTTCAGTCAGGACATGAGGGGATAATTAAATTTAAACAATTCATTATGTTCTATACCATCAATAATACACCTATTTGCATTGGATTTTATTAAATTTTCTCTATCCTTTAATAATTGTATATATATGTATTTTCTGACTGTTGTCAACTGAAAATCTTTCTTTTCAATTTACTCGCATATAAAATAGACAATAGACACAACCAAAATAAAAGAAAATGACACACCTTCATTTAATTTTATTATATACACATCCACATATTATAGTCTAGGCAGGATTGACTTATGTATACATAAAGTATATGTATAGTTGTGGATCCTAGACAGACCCAAATAGTGTTGGATAGAAAGCATAAATGAAAATTGAATGTGAATCATTTTATTTGTTGTCATAAATTTAACGCAAATTTATCGTTTATACACATACATATATATACGTTTACGTATCTAGGTATCATATTCATATATTTTTATCGTATGTGTGAAATTGCAAATGTGTCATCGATCTAATAATAAAAATGTGATAAAAAAAAATTCATTGAAATTTAATTATTGTAGTCTGAATATCTCTAAAATTTATCTGCATATTCATATGGAATTTAAATAGAACTGTTGTATATTTGATGGAATCTTTTGACTTAAGACTTTGAAGATTAAAAAAAAAACATAGAGTAAATCAAAAGAGACGAACGATTTAAGATATAATCTAAACATTAACACATGCCTGTTAAGTGCTTAGAGTGAGTTTTCTAATGTCTCGATACGGTATCCGCATGCAATCACAAGTTTCGAAACATTTGAATATACAAATACAATAGATACAAACAATTCAGTGTCAAAATATATTGCATGAGAATGGAATATGCATTTTCGACAGTTTAAGCATCGAGAAGGTATTTATAAAGTGCTTTGACAAGGTATGGAGACATAAAGACACTCAACCTTTAGTTCGGATTATTTACTTAGTTAATCAGATTTTAGTATTAAGATATGCAGAGTTCAATTTAGGATATTTATAGATAGGAATCAATCTAGGTTTAATACAGATTCAATCCTCTATACATACATAATAGTAATTGTTGAGGTTTCTAATATGCGTGATGAAAAACTGACATTGCAGTGGTATATTCTGTTAAAATTTCAATAATTTTTTTCTTGACGAGTAATTGAAACTGTAAGTTGTAAGTATATAAAACTTTTCTAATCCACTGACCAAATCACTTATTCAATAATTGAATATTGAAAATACTATTTAAACGCTCGTATTATTGGCCTTTTACACATTGTATTAGAAAAGATACATACATATGTATAATCGTAGCAATATACGTCTAGCAATACGACTCCATAGAAAATTGGTGGTGATTAGAAACTTTTTCGAGATTTCGATGAAAATTTGTTTCCTCCTTCATAACCTGCAAATATTAAAATTTCATTAAAGAAATTTTTAGTGGATATAACTATGATCTACTTTGTACATCCTCGTATGTCGCATGTACGCAGTAACCTTTCATATTTTTTCTAGATGCTAAATGTTATAAGAAAACTATGTGGGATTAAAAAATCATTATGGAAAATCCTTGCATTTGCTGCTTTATACTTATGTTCGTTTTTCTTTATTTTCATCTTTTGTCTAATTTTAGTTTCTTTTTTGCTCTTCGAATTTGTAATCCTAAAGTATACTCTGATAACACATTGAAACCTTTTTTTAATTTTTTTTTGCTATGATTTTTGTATAAATTTGAAGAGCTCTATTCATTTTCAAAATGTTTTTCTTCTTATTCCGGTTTTTTAATATACAGTACTGGGAAAAAGTATAGAATAATGTGTTTTTTCTGTACATACTTATGTGCATATTCTTTATTCCTATGCCTATTACCTATTACTAACAAACAATTTTTTAAAATAATGTTGGGAATACTTCCAATCGCTAGCTCGTGATATCGTAACGGAACTTCGGTGATTTTGATATTCGAGAGAAAAGTACCATTACAATTTTTTCAAAAAATTTACTGTGTGTGTTTCACAAAAAAAGCTATATTTAGTTTTTGAAAAGGATAGTAAAAGATATTGCATTTTAAAGAAAACTTTCTCCTCTTTCTAACGAAATATATTTTGTCGCGAAATAATAAGTAGTTCCTGAGATTATAAGGACTCAAAGTCAAAATTTCGTGTTTTAAAACTTCTTTGATATTAGTATATCTCCAAAAGTTGAAAGAAGACATATGTGAATTTTGGTGTCAAATGAAAGTTAATTTTGTACTCTTTACAATGGTACCTCTTGTATCCTCAAATGTCTCCCTTCTAAGAAACTATGGACAAATGTATGAAACAAAGTGCAATATATTTCGTTAGAAAGAAAAGGAAGTTCTCTTTAAAATGCAATATCCTTCGCTATCTTACACTATTCCAAAAAATAAATATAACTTGTTTTGTGAAACACAGTAAATTTTTTGAAAAATTTTTAACGATACTTTTCTCTTGAAAATCAAAATTCCGCAACTGGGGACATACTAACTATACATTAAAGAGGACATTGTAAAGAATATGTCACCGAAGTTTCGTTGTGATATCACCAGATAGCGATTCGGAAGTACAGGTGAAATTTTTATTCATACCTAATGGATTTAAAAAATAATGAGCAATCTTTGAATTTACGTTATTGAATAATTTATAAAGCTTGACTTTGAAATGAATTGATAGCAGAACGTTGCAGTACTCCAAAAAACACATAATTCAATACTTTTTCCCATTATTGTATTTTTTTAATAAAGAATGATGACAAAACCGATAACTTTAAAATTTCGCGACAAAATGAAATATGTCCTTATCCTTACATATTCAAATACTCGTACTCGAACATTCATGTAAATGTTTATCCATGTATCATGCATGCATCTACATATAATGTATACTCATATAAAAATGGGTTTATAAAACTTTTCTTTTAATATATGTACATACATATTTTTTTTTGTTAAGTATTTCTATTTGTAAATGTAATTTCCTTAAATACAATATGAGTACCAAAGACTGTATACATACTGAATACTTGTACAAATTTATTTCTATGTCAACAACGATTGTAAGGCTGTTGTCAAGGATGACAATGATAAGAAAATGAATTCTAATATCATTTTTTTGTAGACTTTGTTACATGCAGTTTACATACATACATATGTACATATAAAATCACATAAAATCTGCATTGTATAGGATGTTTCTTTTGATTGTTTTGTAAATTTAGGAACTTTCATAAATGTGTATAAGCTTAAGTATACCTCAGATTATCAATATTTATTGACAAACTCGCGTGTTTATTAAACCATATTGATAGTGGGAGTATGATATTGAGTAGATATAAATTATATCTGTATATAATATGATAATATTAGGTGCTTTCGATTTGGCAATTTCAAGTACTTCCGAGTACTAAAGTGTGTAAGATAAATTGTTAAGACGAACAAAACAAAAATTATTCTTAACTTACTTGCATCTATTAGCCAGCTACTTGAAACATTTTTCATGAGTAGTTGCGAGTAGATGGTTTAAAAAAGACATTTACCTTTTCTACTCGCAAATACTTGAAATCGCCAAATCGAAAGCACTTATTAAGCACGAATATTGACGTCAATATAGTTTGTCAATATAAATATTGATAATCTGAGGTCTACTTTAGGGTAATATTTTCAACTACATATTTGCATTGTGAATTGAAAAATGAAAAAGTATTGTCACTATACTACTTAATTTTGTCGTTTTGTGTATTTAGTAATTTGATTTTATGTATACGAATGTAATGTGTGTGAGAAGTCTAAGATTAATAGAAATTGTCAAAATTCAAAAATTTAGTGCGCACCTGCATCAGGAAAATATTTTACATTTTACCTTTCATTTGAAAGATATCATTAAAAAGAACGAAAATTTTCTTTTCTTGGAAAATTCATATTTCCAAATGTAAAGAATTTGGTGAATTTTTCTTCAATCATTTTTAAAACTAATCCAAGTAAATTTTAAACAATTTAATCAACTACTGATTACTGATGATCAACTGGTCGATATATCTGACAGAAATTAATTATCAGCGGAGTGCCATAATGGACTGAGTATCCGTGTGCACTTAATATAATACCATAATACACTTCATATTATATATATATGTGTGTATATTAAAAAAAAAAAAATTATTGCATGCTTACAAAGTGATCGTTCGCTAGTTTTTGTCAGAGTTCTGATTAAATAATTCTGACCGAATTGTTCCACATTTCTAATTTATTTCCCTGTATAAATCTTTGTGTTAGTGTCGAAAAAAAGTTTTAACTACTAAAATTCATATGAAAAATTTACCTTGCCCATAAATCCAGTACCACCGGTTATAAAAATACTTCTTCCAGCATAAAATTGTGATATTGGAATGTAATTTGATGTTGTTGACTCTTTATTACTTTTATAATCTGATTGTGAATTCATTTTAATTGATGCTACTGTCGATGAGGCGGATGCCTGTGCTGTCGCTGTTGACTGTGAGGATGATGAAGGTCGTTCGGATGCAGCGATTACAGTTGATGATGATGGCGTTGTCGTTAAAGCAGATGATGATGGTAAATTATTAGCAACATTCGAATTCATTACTGTCACTGGTGCCATTGTTGCTGTTGATGTTGTTGATGTTGCTGATACTGTTCCTGCTGTCATTATCATAGAATTTGATGAATTTTTATATAATTGTTTTTGATGTTGTTGTAGATCAGCCAATATATTAGTAAGCATATCAGAATTATCCGAAATATTTTTTTTATTAGATATATTTGCCATAATTTTTTTTATTTATTAATTGATTAATTAATTATTTTTAATGTCTTTTATAAGCTTTAATTAATTTATTTTTTGTTTTTATTGTTAAGAATTTTATATTATTTTTTTTGTTTTTTGTAGGCAAAATTGAAATTTTTTTAAGCATTCGTACGTTATTTAATTAATATAATCGATATAATTATACCTATGCATGTATTTATTTAATTTATTATACCGATACGGAATTATTTAACGAAAACTTATTTATGTATACCTTTTAAATCTATATTTTCATGTATACCATATATACATATGTATATGTTATATGACTTGCGATCATTGACACTTTTTGTTTTTCTTTTTAATTTTTTAAATTATTTTTTTTCTCTAGTTTTTACAAAAAAAAAACAAACATTTTCTTTTTATTTTTTATTTTTATTATTTTTTTGTTGTTGTTATAATTTAAATTTAAAATATGTTTAAGTATATATACAGCTCGCTGTAGGAAGCAGTGTTTTCGGTGTGCGATAAGATTTTCTTTAATAATACGAATATTGTAGGTAGTATATAATATTCTTTTTTTTATTTAATTACTAAAAAATGCAATTCTTTTCAAATTAATTATCACTTAAAAAAAAAAGATGAGGACAATATTTAAATTAAATAAAATATAATATTACAAACACGTTAAAACTGAATTTAATATTTATAATATACATATACATATATATAATATATATAAAAAAACAACACAAATATACAATGTAAACTTGATTTCTAATAAATTTTCATATGTATATGAACATAATTATGTGTCATAAGTTTTCTGCTATTGCTGTTACTGTTATTTATTTATTGTTATTGTTGTCAAATTTTTTTTAAAGCTAAATTTGAATTATATATATTTATATACATTATATACTAATGAGTATATGCATATGTAATATGTCTTGTCTGTATATGTAATATTAGCTAAAAAATAATAATAAAATTTTATAGTTTATATTTATATCTATGAGTTAAGTTTTATAAATTATTTTTATATTATTTTTTATAATTAATTTAAGTTTTATATTTTTATTTAATATATGTATTTGTTTTTTATTTAAAAAAAATTTCTTTTTTTTAATTAATTATTTTTTCTATAATTTTAAAACAATCATTTTGTTTGGAAGATAATGCGGAAGAAGAAAGTATTCTTATTCTTTTTCATGGAATAATTATTTATATTATTTAAATTTTATATTAATTTTGTGTATAATTTATTTATTCATTTTATTTTTTTTTTAATTTAAATATAGTTACGATAAAAAAGCAACAACAAAACACAATAATAAATTAATTATTCATATAACTATAATCATTATATGTAATTTATAAAACATTTATATATACGCGATACTATATTGTGTTGTTATTTTACTAGGTAAATACGTATGTATATTATGTATATATTTGTTTATATTATTATTAATAATTATGTAAGTAATATTATTTTCTGTTATAATTCGAATTTTATTTTGTCTTTTATTTCTATTGTTTATTTAACTTTTCGCTTTTGCTTTTTACTTGTTTTATTTTATTTTATTAAAATTTTATTTCTTTTTTATTTTTATTTTTTTTTGTAATACCATGTGTATTTTCATTTACTATATTTTTCAATTATAATGTAATAATTTTTTCTAATTTTTATCATATTTTATTATATTTTTGAAGAATTTTTCGAAAATTTTATATAATGCAAAGGAAGCATTTATACCTTTTCTTTATAATTTCAGAGATTATAATATTCACCAAATTCTCTATTTATGTATGTATATATAGGTACTAGTATTATATAACATTTAAATTTTTTTGGCGTAATTTAATTAATTTTAATTCGCATTTTAGTTAAATTATTTTTATTTATTCTTTTTTTTGTGTTTTAATTTTCTTAGTTATACAATTGCAACATATACGAGTATTACCTATGTATATTTTATATTTCATTGAAGATAAATGATACTTCATTTATAAATTTGATATAGATATTATTATGCAATATTTTATGTAGTTTTACATTATTATTTTATATATTTTTTTTATCTATATAGATACTATTACATATCTTTTGAAATGTTTTGTTTTTTTCTTTTTCCCTAATATATTTTTTCAATTTATTATGTATTTGTTTTTTGCAAAATATTTTTGTTATGTTTTGTCTTTTATTTATCAAGTATCAACTGTTGTAATATATTTTGCAGATTGCAGCACATACAGTAAATTTACTTTTCATTTTTATAAGTGCTTTTTATGTCGTTTCTAAAAATCTGTAAAATGAAAGAAAAAAAAATATAAAGAATTTATTTCTTTTAATTAAATAAATAATTGATAATTAATTATAAATTATTATAATTTTAATTGAATAAGTAGTAATGTCTTGACATATTTATGTTAATAATAGTAGATATTACATACATATGCAATGTACACTTATATTGGATGATAAAAGTCAAAGTTAAAACGGCAACCATTCTTAAAATCAAATTAAACCATTATCAAAACGCAATTATCAATGCAGACCCGTCCGTAAACAACCCACGTAAAATTTCTCGTTTGTATAATGAATCAAAATTAAGAGTAAAAAATAAAAAATGTAGAGTAAAATGATCATTAAGTTGTATATAAACTTTCTAATATACGTTTGTAGTTGTGAAATCGAAAGCTATTCAATATTTATTCACATAATATACTTGTGTATTATATATACATATATATGAGTTGTTATATATACAAGTATATAAAACTATGTGTGTTTGTATATATGTAAAAGAATTCATTTAGACTTGGAATTTAAGACGATTGTCTTTTATTGAAAATAAAAATTTCTATCTTTTTTTGGCGACTTCAGACATCCTGTTCCACGTTTCATCTTTGAATTATCAGCAGAGAATTTAAATTATGTAGAGAAATATTTTTTCTAAAAAAAATATTAATAATATGATATCCTCCCCCGTTTTATTTGTGTCCTAGTTTTAAATATTGAGGTCAATAATTTTTCATGCTCTCATTACTTCACTATTTGCGCTTATCAAAATTTATGTATGTACGTAAATACAATCTACAAGTTTTTGCTCTTTTTTTTATAAATTTTTGTGAACATGAATATGTAACTTGATCTACAATAAAATTTGGCACATTTGGATAAAAACTTTGAAAGAAAGTCAGAATTGATATGCAATTTTGATTGTTCTTATTATATTTTTTTCTTGTTGTGATTTAAAGAAATACAATTTACAAATGAAATCGCATACATTTACTATGACTATACAATATCGTTGGCATTGAAGAAGTTTTAAGAAAAGTTATGTCAACATACATATTAACATTAACTACATGTATAGGAGAATACGACATATCATATAATACATATATACATATCTACGATAAATATCAGCGTATCGTATCAGGTGGTACTTGGTAGCAGTATATATTAAACAACTAAAGGTGTAGTGTACGGCAATATCTATACTGTGCTATTGATGATTTGATTGAAAACTGAAATTCATATGCGCATATGATATGATTATCTCTAGCACATTACACCTGCGCGATGTGTTTGCGTGTATGTTGCGTTACTGCACTCTGCATTATAATATTAGCATTAGTAGATTTTAACGTGATAAACAGGTTGTATGACCTAATGCCCCAATGCCAAGTTCATTGAGCGAAACCTGATCTTAGTTTGTTTTGTATGACTTGCGTTGCGGTTGTTTGTTATACTAACTGTTGTGTTGTGGCAGAGCTACATTTCATTTTATTTTTAGCTGGTTTTTTATTACTTATTCCACATAAATGAAGTTATAACGGATCAGTTCACTAACCTTAACAAATAATTTCAATTTAAATGTTATATATACGAGTATATGTATGTATATATTATATTATATTTTTTTCGTAAAAGAGAAAGAATAATCTATTGCTGACAGATTGATAGCTCACATAAACTATGCTACAAACAACTGCATATAAATTGTTATAATTATTATGATCTATCATGTGAAAAACAGGTAAGAAGAACAACTTTACAACGCATGTTGGTTTTATGTTTTATGATGGATATAAAACTTACAAGAAATTATATCGCCTTCAAGTACATATATATGTTTAAGAATGTGCAATGTATGTATACACATGCGAATTAATTTGGAAAAAAAACAACAAAATTGTTCATGTTAATTCATGCGCATCAGCAGCTTATAGAAATCAATCCAATATTATAAGAAAGACGAAAGATGATTAAATATCGCTTTTCTTTTTTTATATCTTTAAAGATGATACATGATGCGTTATTTCTCTGGAAATTTCGCTGATTAAGTGAAAATTGTATAACATATGAAATTGAATAAATTTTCTAGATGTTTCATTACACTTATGTAGTATGTAACATACATAAATGTACAAGATGAGGTGGCTGGATGACGTCACTACGATGAAAGACACAGACACAAATTGATAAAAAGGCATTAGAAAGTAGAATTGATAGAGCAAGACCCAAGGCCAAACTCATGAATAAATTGTGAGACGAATTACAAAAAATTATAAATCTAAAACTTAAGAGAGATTGCGAAGGGCAGAGACAAGTGCTATCTTTTTGAGGTAAATGTTCTCGTGAAGCCAGTAGGCCATAACACCTTTAAAGAAGGAGACTAATCTATCATAATGTACTTACGTGCACCTATAAGAGGAGGTATTATGATATGAAGAAACTTTTTCCGTTACGCACAAATTTAGACAAAATCATTTAAAGCAAATTAGACTCAAATAATATTAATTGGTAATTATTTAAAATTTTTCTGATCATTGGAAATCATTTCTGTTAATTCCTGTCTCCTACTGCTTGTGTATCCATTAGTATCCAATTATTCATTTAAATGGCCACATATAATCAAACACGTACTTGTATGCAATAACCATTAATCACTTATTTCCATTATATGAAATCTCATATGTGAACTTTTATTTATTTTCTTCATATAGTGCTTCTTATGCACTTAACATAATCTACAAAACATGTCAGAATTAGAATATTCTTAAGTACTTCGATAAAAAACATAAAAAAGTTCTATACTTTTTTTCTTCCATAATGTTCAATATATGATTAGAAGAGAAAATGAAAATTTTAGTTTATACTTTAAATTGCAAATAAAAAGGTGCAATAAAGAAAATTTTACATAATTATCATCAGTTTTTCATTCTTATAGACATTTTTTTATTAGTATAAGATATTCACATTCATACCATTCATTCATACCTGATTTTATCCCATCTTTTACCAGCCCTCTTCAAGTGAACTAAACCAAATGTACCAACGAAACCAACAAAAATAAGAGAGATCTTTTAATAAATAACTTGACAGATTTTTTTTTTAAATAATAAATAAAGTTGAGGTTATTACTAATTTGAAAATTGTTTCAAGAGTCCTTATCATACATATAATCGTGCTCATATATAGTTTAGATTTTCAATTCAATCAGGAAAACTTTTTTTTCTATATATTTTCCTCATTGACTTCTTTTATAATTTATAATCCGAAGGAGAAATTAAATTTCATCGTTTTATGTATGTGTCTAAAAAAATATACATACATACGAACATCATTATAATGTACCTAAGTAAATACATAAATACTAATGCACACAATACATTTATAATGAATAAAAATTGAATACAGTCTAATACAATTACAGTAAAAATTGTTTGTAGCAAACTTTGCCGCATCTGATACAAAAAATATTTGTTTTAGAGAAAATTCGTTATAAAGAAAATCAAATTCTTAGTAATTTTTTTTTCAATTTATTCAATAAAAGATTATTAAAATTTTTCAATTTTTACAAAATAAGGAACTTTATTTATTCTGCAAAAGATGGTAAAAAAGAATTGACAGCAGAAACAGCGATATACACAGATATAGAATACTCATTACACATTACTCATTCAAAGTTAAGTTAACTTTGGGGCTAATCAAAAGTTGGAAACACGCAATGAAAAATTGAAAATTATTTTGTTTTTATTTTCTCTCCAGTTGAGAATCAAACCCGGGACTTCGAGATTATTGGCCAGCATTTTATTTATTAGAATTAAATCTTCTGCCATATGTTTTGTTTGTTACAAAGAAAAAATTTCGTTATGAAGAAGTTCATTATAAAGACACATTACTGTAGAAGAATTTTTATGAATGTATATATTATATTGAAGTATATTTTTATATATGTACATACATACGTACATATCACTCTTTACCTACACACTTATAATATACATGTTAATATTCACCGGTTTCTTTTTTTTTCTTACTATTTTTTTTAAATTAATGAGCAAGAAAATTTTTCTAAAAATAGAATACATATTTTTGTATTCGTATATTACATTATTATGTATATTTTATATACATAACACACTATGTGGATAAAAATGTGCGACAAATCTGCATAATGTTTTTTTTAATTTTGTAACATTAAGTATATTACATTGTGGCTTGTGACGCTGAATTGTGTGTTCTGTTTGTGTACTATATTACGTACATGAGATAGATAAAATATGAGCTAAAAATTTATTGCAAAACATTATTTCATTTTTGTGTTCATTGAACTCTGAACTGGAAAGTTTTGCTTGTTTTTATATTTTTATGTAATTTATTTTTTTTAATCTTATAAAATATGTATAACATTAACAATAATACACAAATAGGTGTGTATGTAGTATGTACGTATGTAAATCTGAGCATAGTAGGTATGTACATCTACATATGTATGTTTATGAAATGCGAAATGTATAATATATAAATAAGTTGATGAGCGAGTACCTTCATATTATATAAGTATAAATGCATGCATGCATATTTGTAAAGTTCTGTATATATGTATGTAGCTAAATTGTTTTTTTTTTTTTAAATCATCATCAATAAGATGTAATGTAATTACCACATGTGACTATAATATACAAGCTATAATATACAGGCACTACAAGCTACAGGTATAGTATAATGAATATAATTTTATATAAACATAAACAATTTTACAAAAATAACTGCTAGACAAATGTTTGAAATTATATAATATGCATATATAACAGCTTAGTTATTATGCATTGTTTTTTTATATGCAATGCAATTTATAATACATGTACCTACCTATGTATAATATCGCTACAATTTTTATATTTTTAGAACGATTTTTTTTACGAATTATACTACATATGTTCAAATATAAAAAACAAAAAACAACTATTGCCTCGTTAAAGATAGGTAATAAAAGAGATAAAAGAGGTAATAAAAGGTGTTATCATTATTTATTATTTCATGATAAAAGAAAAGTTAATCAAAAAATTTCTAGGTTACGTTTTCAATGTTTTAATGATGATCAACTGACATATTTCCAAGAATGTCCGTAACCTCTGTCAAGCATAATTAACAAATAGTTAACATGAAAATTTGGTAGATTGGAAGATTTAATTATTAATTGAAATTATTAATTTGGTCAAAAAATGTTACTATAACCTGTGACCAAAGAATAAAAATGAATGGATTTACAGAGATACTATATAATATTATGAGTGTGACAATGACAATAATATTTAATGATTGATATGCTGATAATTTGTATTTCACAAAAATGAAAAGGACAGAATAAATATATGGAAAATTGTTTAGATTTTTGTTTAAAATATTTTAAAAATTTATATTCTTGAGTTATTTATTTTTAAAATTCTTCTTTATTTAAGGAAAAATTTAAAACTTCATGCAGTGTGTAGGTGTATATACATTTGCATACATACGTATATATATGTAAATGTATAAATGCTGTGTAAATACCTATACTGACTGATAGACTACGTAAGAAGTTTACAATGTTTTCATTGTGTGCATAATCAAAAAAATAATAATGACAGGAATTTTTTTTTTATTACATTATTATGATTGTATTTTATAATTTAATTTTTCTTATTCTTTTTTCACTGATGAAATGTAAAGAAACGTAACGTATATATGCTGTATGTACATACTGATATATGATTTATTTTCTTCAATATTGTAACAATGGCACATAAGAATAACAAAGAAAAATAATCACAAAAAAAAAAAATGAACACGAAAATAGAAGCTAATAAAATACACCATAATGTGCAATAAATATTTAATGAGATTATGATGAATTTTCACTTAATAGCGTAAAGAAAATAAGCAATGATATGTACATATTTTGATGTATATTAGTATGCAGTATTTATATGCAAAAATGCGAATTATAAAAGAAAATAGAAAATTTAATGTATGCGCCTATACATGCATACGTAGTCATACATACATATATGCATGCATACATACATGTATTGTGTATTCGCATTTGCCTCCGATTAAAAGCTCTTTATTTATTGTTTTGAATTACACTGAAGAGAAAGTATCAATATATTGAAGAAAAACAAAATAAAATAAAATAAAATAAAAATTATAAATACCAGAGTAATAATAAACAGAAAAGAAAAAAAATTACTTTTTTAAATATTTTAATTTTTTTGTATTTATAATTTTAGTTTGATTTCTTTAAATAAATATACACATTTGGTATTTTTTGCAAAATTTCTTATTTTAATTATCAATTTATATAATATTATCATTATGTGTTTGTAAGGTATTTTTAGTTATTTGTCTTTTAAAATATACGAGTATATTTGTATATATTCCTAATTATGAAATTTTGAATAAATTATTTTCACAAAAGGTTTAACAACCATGCAAAATATAGGACGCATGTGCTGTATTTGAAAATATAATTTAAATCAAAATGTTTGACATATCAAAAAGAATGTTGAAATTTTAGTTGAACATTTCTTTAACATATGTAAATGTAGTTAGTTCAATTTATATCGAATTTGAAACACTGACGTTACGTAGATAATTATGTGTGAACAAAAAATATAAATTTAGTCATTATTTTTCTTATTCATAGTTCGATATACATAATATATTACTTAAGGATTGACATGGCGACCAATTCGATAAGTTTTGACATTTGGCATATGCGGTTTTGTTATGCATGATTAGATTTTTATAAGCAAACGTCAAATTTTCTTATATCGTTAGTTGTTAACATAATAATTTTTTTTTATATACATATTAAATTACAAATTATCTCATATCTAATATTGTTCTAAATAATATTAATTAATTTCTTTCATATTATTTTGATAATATTACATTGACTACACAAATATGCATATGCCAATAAAATCTAGATAAATCTGGAAATGTAAATAAAATTTAAAATTTAAACATGCGAAAAACTTCAATTATTTTTTATCTATTAATTTACAGTAAATTTTTTTTAATGATGATTGTACAGTGTACTATAATTTTTCTTTGTAAATGTATTTACTTGAACATATGTACATTACATACAGATACATATGCACAATTTGGTATTTTTTTATTTTATAAGAAAGTTAAGATGTGAATCTTCTCTTGATACTTGAATATACATAAAATCATACCTATACATATGCTATGTATAACAACGTATACATCAGTATATACATATAATCATGTTTTAAAAGTTAAATTATAGTTTGCTTTTTAATATTTTATTTTCATTTTTTTTTAATTTTCTTTTATTATTATTAATTAACGGTTATTAACTGATATGAAAGAAATTTTAAAATGTTGCATATACATATACAAATGTACATTTAATAGATCTGGATAAACATTTAAAAAAGATAAATTCATAAAATGACAGGTACTGTATGTTACGCATAGATTTAAACCACATACATGCACACATACATGCATGTGTGTATATACAGTACGTGACATACAAACGTATATGTGATGCTATTAAAATTGGTATTTGTATTTTGTACACATATACACTACGTACATATTTCAAGCAGATTCAGTATGCAAGTCTAAATACATAACTACTTACTATACACATGTATTCGCATGAATTGGAATGGAATAAATGTATTCATTCGTTTTTAGAGAGTTTGTTAAAATTTTTATTAATTAAACAGTGTTTAAGTTTTAAATCAAGTTTTTATCGGTATGCAGAACAATTTATAGTACACACGTATCGTAGCTATTGTGGTTTATTATTCTATGGTATTAGATATTGAGTAGATATATGATGGTACAATTGCCAACAGACAAAAATTTTATATTTTTATCAGAAGTATTAATGTGTTTATTTTTATAAAAATTTACATTACATATAGATGTGTATAATATACGGGAAGTGGTGCGGGCTGACTGACGACGATTGTCGGATTGTAGAATACCAGAGACAATATAAGTAGTAGACAGCTACTTACATGTACGCATATTATGTATGTATTTATGTTGATATCATCATCAGGCATGTCATGCATGATGCATGATTTTATGTTTATTAATCATTCAAATATAATTCGGGTCAAATAACTGACTAACCGTATACCAAGATGTATAGAGTAACATCTTGCCGTATACCATCAAAAAAATCGGTTTTTATATTTTGTGATGAAAAAAAAATTATCTTTCCCTCCATAGAATATGTAGAACTAAACACATATGTACATACTGACACCTGACACTGTATAAGAGTATATATTTATAAATAGGTACTTATACTTACAGTGTTGTGAGAAATAATAACTACGATGTATTCGAATTTATTTAGTTAAAGCACAAGTTAAACAATAAACGTCTAGATGCCGAACTTGGGTGTTCTATTTGAAACTGTATTGCTGTAATCGTAAGTTGGATAGGGATGAGAAGGATAAGGAAGATCGGGTGGATCATGCTTGATAACTACTCTAATAGATAAGGTTAAATCATAGACTGGGTATTATTCTATGGTTAAACATGGTTAGAGGTATATCTGAAGGGAGAACAGTTTAAAAATTTACTATTTTTTGGTTTTGATGTTTAATGAATAATGAATATGTAAATGACAGGACCGTCAGTTGAGAAAGATTAGAAGGTTAATAGAAAAGAAGAAGAAAATATCTAAATACATATTTTTTAAAATTCAATTTTCCTCTAAATTCAAATGATTGTTGTTGTTATGCACAACACTATACATAATACATTTTCAACATCAGATTTTATGTAATTATTTTTCTCTGGAAAATGTGCGGTGCGGTATGGTAAGGGTAGAATGCTAGTATAAAGGTATATTCATTTGTTTTCATTTTATATAAATAATAATGAAAATTCTTTTTGACATAACATTGAAACTAAAAAAAATGCATACAAATGTAGGTCATTTTGAACATAATGAAAATATGAGAAATAAATGAAAAGTTTTACGAGACAATTAAGAAATGCTAAATTTTTGTCTGTTATATATGAATGAAATGAGGATATGTATATGTAGGTACATTTTGAAGGATTTTTTAAATTAAAATTTGTATAATACAACATATAACTGAGTATCAATACTTATAACCAGGGGAGGCTAAAGGTCGATTTGATTTACATATTATTTACATATAAAGCGCAATCAAAATGATGAAGAATAACAATTCAAACGAAAATATAGGTATAATTTCAATATTTACATTTTTAACAGGATAATTGATTAAAAATACAAAAATGCTGAAAATTTAAATTTTTTTAAATTTTCATATAGACTATACATAGCTATAAAATAAAAAGAAGAAGAAAATTAGTAAAAGAAGTAATATGGATCATGGAATACTCTCATATACACCACCATACATAATTATATTCATACAATTTATGTATTCTTCATACACATTTCTACTCTTTCAGTTTGTTTTTTGTTAAAGTAATTCATTTCTGAAATACATGCGCGCTTATGTGTGTATAAGAAATGAATACCCAGCGATGCTTTCTGGTATAGTATTTTGTATTAATATCTGCCCTTTATTTAGATCATCATTCTTAAAATTTATAAAATGTTAAAATTAAAAGTGATTATGTTTTTTTAACGAATGCATGGCGGTGTATTGTTTGCATTTTCTTTCGCAAAAGATTAAATAAAAAATGCCAAAACTAACAATTAGATTTTATAAAAAATGAAACAAGAAATATAAAAACATTAAAACACGTAAAAAAATTAAAGAAAAAAAATGAATGCAAAAATAAAAGAATTCTTCAATATAATTTTTGCTCATAAATTATTATTGCAGGAATTTTTTTGTTTTAATTTTGTTCTAAATATACGTATGTCCTATGTATGTTAATATAATGAATGCGTAGTACGTGTGAATATACACGAGTCATATAGCCTTAAAAATGGACAGTAAAGACACAATCATTCATATGAATATGCGTAGGAGTTTAAGCAAAATTTTTTTATTTTCTAACATCGGATGCATGTAAATTAAAAATTGTATAGTACATAGTACATAGTGTATATATTATATGTACATATATAAATATATATATATAATATATATGTACTTCTATTTGTATATAATGACATTAATATTATATTTTAAATGATATATGTATATGTGGGTAGTAGGTACATATGTATGTACATATGATGTGTAAATAATGTAATATTGAATGTATAAATTACATTAATTCCTACACATGATGACATATATCTAAGGAAATACTGTTACATATTATGCATGTGTGAATATTTTAATATGTGTATATGTACCTAGTTTGAAAAAAAAAATATTTAATACGAAAATTCTTATGATTTCATTTTATTGTCAAAATGATATACACTTCACTGATATTTCATATATAATACAATACGAGGCTACGAGCATAGATTCATATTATTATACGTATAGGGTGATCAAATGAAGCAACAGAGAGTTTTAACAATTTTCTTTTTAATGTATACATTGCAAATTATTGCATCATTAAAGTTAATGCAATTTAGAAAAATTTTTTTTTGTATTCATTTAGTTTCGAACATAGTAATGTGTGGTGTGACATTAAGAATATTTTTCTTAACAAAAGAATTCAACTGAACTGAAACTAAAACACAAAAATATAATACAAAACGGTATGAATTATCAATTAATATTTTTCGTTTATTTTAAAGGTTGATGAATGACAATTTTATTTGAAAATGATTTCATTTAAATGCTCGCTCCTAAATCTTATGACTTGAAGAATCTTATGTTTCATTTAATATTTTGTCTATGAAAAATCTGTATTTTGTTCTATATTGAATTAAAGATTTAGAATTTACTGTGCGTGTACAAAATATAAAAAAAAAGTGTCAACTAACAAAAAGTTAAAGCTGCTTAAAAGTCCAGGTGAATTTGTTAGATGATAAAATGTATGAAAAAAGTACAATTAAGTATTGTTTAAAAGGCGCTGTTCCCGCATTAGCAATTTACTGACGAAGTTTCATGTCGCATGAATAAAGAACTTTCTTGCATCTTCGTTTACATTGGAACAGTCAAATGTTGACCTTTCCTTCCTGATAAATTGCTTAAGACAATTTTCATTAATAAAAAAATGTAACACTACGTCAAAATTTTCATAGAATTATATAGTAACAATTAACTGTTGTATGTATGTAATGAACTTTTAAACATAGATTCTACGACAAAGAAATTTAAGTACAGGTACGACACAAATTTTAAATTTCCTTAACGACAATTTACATTAAAAATATTCCATGAAGAATATTTCAAAAGTGCTATGAAAATACTTAAATGTATCTGTAACGAACTTTTTAAATAAATAAAGTGCTAATGTAAATAGTGCCTAAAATAAGCAATGTCTAATTTTTGACATAATACAATAAACAATATAAAATTTTAGCAATTGAAAAGCGAATTTTTAGACTTACTTAGTTAACTTTCACAAGATGCGAGACAATATAAGTACTACAGTATTTATAGATCACATAATAACGTTTACTTTTTTTTACTTCCTCTTTCAGTGTTATATTTCTTCATTTTTTTTCTTCAGAAAAATAAAAATATTTTATTTATTTTAATTTATATTCAAATTTTTCATATACCTCAAGTATCACATAACAAACATTCAAATTGTTAATAGTGGCACATTAAAAAAATTCCAAAACACAGAGACAGACTATGTACCTAACGATCATCATACACATATGTACATATCACCACTGTCTAAGTGTCTACTAAAAAATGAAAAAAAAAAATCTTCACACATCCACTCCATTCTATATCGGTTTGGTATTATAATTGTCCTACTTGTTTTTTTCTCTATATACATACTTACATATTTTTGTACAATGTCAGATAAATACATATTAATTCACATGAATACATGTAGGTACATACGATACGATACATGAATTAAATTGTGTGTATACATATATATATATATACATATATACTTAATTTACAGGTTAGACCCGATTTCCCGATTAATAAGTGGTTTTATTAAAAAAAGAAATAAATAAATAACCGAAAGAGAATTGTACATCACAGATCACACATAGTTGAAATTGAAATATATGTACATATACATACGTCTACATACATGATTATATATAAATATGAAATCGTACGAGTAAATGCACTATGGTTAAAATAGGTCAAATAAAATATTTACATATTAATTTTATATTATTTACGTGGTTGTACATACATACATACATATATGTATATATGATTATGTACATCTAGACACAGACATTTACAATTATGAAATAAAACCACAAAGAGAAATTCATACAGGAACAGGAAATATTTTTTAAATTTCGATATTAAATATACTGTACACTGTACGTATATTTAATATAAGTGTTCAATACTTAATACTACACTACTTATACATATGTACGAAGTACGAGTATGAGTATCTTCAAGAACCCATATCATAATCATAATAATTGCTTTTGTAATGCAGCGCATCTCCCAATCGTTTAGCGTTAAAAAAATGCATCGTTGTTGCGTCATCAATAAAATAAAATATTGATAAATGCATCATACTTTTGCATTTGATACGTAAAACTTAAGCAAATACTGCATCAGAAAATTTTATGATGCAAAGATGTTGTATATACGAGTATGTTATGTTATTATTCATTTTTGGACTATTTTCGATTATTAAGAAAAATCAAAAAGTTGCATTAGCATTTAGTAAATGTCCATGATATTGGAATTGAAGTGATGCCGCATTATTTACAAATAAATTTTATATTTTTAAATATATCCTATATTCAATATAATGAAAAGTATAAATGGTATCATGTGTATTGACATTGTTCTTCAATATAATCAAAAAATAATAAATTTAAACTTGAAAATAAATCAGGAAATAAAAATCACATAGGAAATATTAAGTATAACAAAACCAGATAATATTAAATATTTAATTGCCAATTATATTCTACTATATCAGATGTATGAGTATTTTTGAATAAATTTTCAAAAATTGGAAATATGTTTGTAAAAAACGTAAGTACTTTATTGTGATTTTTCCCTTCAGACAATATTGATATAATCAGACATTTATATGTAATATGAAATATATGTATACTGATGGGAGTATATGTACATAAGCAATATACATACGGATACAGTTCATATTAGTATCAGTATGTAGGTCAAAATTATTTTTAGGCTCATAAAATTATTCAAATTGGTTAGATGAAATATTTTTGTAAATTTAGTGTCATAATAACAAAAATAAATAAATTGATGTTATAGGCAAATATTGTATGACTATGACTATGACTATGATATGACAGAAATATGAGTAACGTTGATACATATTATAGTACATATAGTAAATACGAAAAAAATCAAAATAAATTTCATTTTTGTTAATTTACCACTTAAATTACAACACAATTTAATTTTCCCATTAGTGATAAATTTTCTTTACATTCCTTCTTTTGTCGTTTACATTTCTTTAAATTTTTAAATTTCTCTTTTTCACAAGTTGATGCGATATGATATATCTATGTACGACGGTACGAATGTATAATACAAATACCAAAAAACATAAGTGTATAACAAAATATTTATTGAATCACAATATAAATATCACATTAGTTGATTGTTATACACACATATTTGAATTTTTTCTTCTACTTTTTTTTTCAAATTTTTTCAGTTTCACTGGTTTCACTTAGTTGCACCACTTGACAAAAATAATAATTTGTTTTTATTATACAATTATAAATCTTGCACTATTGTTTATTTTAAGCAAATACAGGAGAAAAGAAACTTATGTACGAACAGATTAAAATAAGTAATGTACGTAGTTGTTTAAAAGAAAAGAAATATACCATCATAAGAACAATGTGTATTGCACGGAGATATTTTTATTAGATTTATGTATGTTTATAAGAATTATATTTTTATATTACATTTGTATGGATCTTGTTTATGATATAATTTAATCACATACAAATAATTTTTGATTCTTTAAAATTTTAAAACTTTTTATTATTTCCGGTATTTACTTACACACAACAAAACAAAAATTTTCTCTTTTTTTATATTCTTATAATTTTATTTTATTTTATATTTTTCTTCGTTGTGTTCGACTATTAAATTTAATTTGAAAGAATAAAAAAAAAGTTAAGTAAAAATTTGAAATTTTCTCACTTATTTAGATTCACAGTTGTACCGCAATGTTTATATAAATATTTTTGTACTCGTTTTATGTGTGTATGAAGAGTATGTATGTTAAGTCGGTTACATATGTATCGGTCTGTACATTTTAATTTAGCTGTTGTATTTTAATTTAAAGTATCCGTGAATCCGATCTACAGTAAACTGAAGACATGAAGTGAAAATTTCGAAACTGAAGAGTTATATTTTCATTTGAAATTTTTTTAACTGTACGTACACTCTATACATAATACACAAACAATGCTATATATAATGTACATATATACCTACTATAAGTTATATATTAACTATGTGTGATATGATGATAATGACACGATCACGATATGAAATGATATGAGCGTGGATTGGATATGTGGATGGATGAATTGAATGGATGGATTTTATTTAAAAATAATATGGAAGGAAGGAAAATTGAATTTTGTTTTGGAATTGTGAATGAATGCGCGAATGGAATGGAATGAATGAACAAATGAATGAGTTGAATTGAATGGATGGATGGATAAATAATATTATATACATACATTTATTTATATGATTAGATGTACTCGAACTTTATACAAATAATATGATATATGATCATATATGTACATATATAGGTAATAAAGTATTTATGCTATACAAACTCGTGAACCAATTTACTACATAAAGTATAAAATGCAGACTATGACTGTATACAAATTATACAAAATTATACTGCTCGTTAACTATAACCGATGAATTTGCTGCTGCTGATATTTTTTGTTCAAATCAAAGCCTTATCGAACAACCTACTAATTATTTTTAAAGTTATTTAAGCTCAGTATGCTGCGCCAGCAACTTTTCTTTTCATTTAAAATCTATGTAAAAAACGCTCAAGAAACACACAAGATGATGGTCAGCAAGAAAATTTTCAAACTTTCCCTTCTTTATGTCGTACACTGCTCGAAAAAAATTAAATGTGTTTTTCGCGCTTAGCATGAAGTGGTGTTGTTGTAAAAAATTATAATTTCTTCGTCAATCACAATACTTCTTTGAAGCATAAATTTTGACATTTCGTGTGTGTTGTAGTTGTAGGTAGAGATTGGATTGGAGGAATGAAAATAAATTAGACAGATATTGCTATCAAAATTTCTTTACCACTGCCAGAATTACTTCCGTCAAAAATGTATCATAATATTTTTTCACCATTTCTTCCGCACAGCATACTGGGCTTTGAGATGTACAATATATATATATATAGTGTAGGTTGTATAAGAAGTAATGTTGATTGTTGATGTCTGTTTGATTCGAACTTTGGAAGCGCTTTCAAGTTGAAACTCATACATGAGTAGACGTAATCATTCATATCTACAGCATAATAATTTCATATGATGTGCATTTATGTAAATTAAACATTTGTATGTTTCAAGGTACTAATGTGAGTATATTTTTAAGAACGATACATTATGTATTCAGTGAGCAATAGTCGAAAAAATTTCATTAATATTTATAATCAAGACAACGATTATTTTCAACGATTATCTATATTCCTGGAATTTTATTTAAAATTGAAATTATATCTTATATGTATAATAGGCTCCTTAGTAGTGTTCCATAGGCTCCAATGTACAAACATACCGTACAGATATATGCAGTTATTTTTTTTAAATTCTGATAGAATGAATTATATTTATTTATTCATTTTATTTTATTATAAAAGGGAGGTCAGATATACTGCCCCTTTGCCTCCACCACGACCCGCAGGGTCTTTTGGCAATGAAAATTGTATATTTGTATATCATTAATCAATAATCAGCAATATTTATAATTTTAAATTTATAAGCAAACAAAATTTTATAGCATTTTATTTGTATTTTACAAACTACGAGTATATCGACGGAAATGTAGATATAGTATGATAGGTACATTGCATGTAGTGTGTACATAGATACAAGCATTTATTTATATAATTTCGTTTTTCTTTCGATATCAATTATCGAAACTCAAATATTTAACGTCAAATATCGTTATGAGAAACAAAATACTTATGTATCTAGTTCAATTTGAATTACTTAAAAATGTGGATTGCGGTAGGCGGTAGTGTAAAGGGTATAGATATTGCAATTTATTCAAGGAAACGATTACATGATAAAAATAAAAAATGAAATAAATATACTTACATATTTATAAGTTTGTTTATTGTTAATTTACAACATAAATCTAGAATACTCGTACATATGTGGAATATAATTATTTGCATTCTCATATTTTTTTTAAATTAAAAATTCGATTATCAAAATCTAGGTAATATGATTGTAATAATGTAGTACGTATTCCATACGAGCATGCAGAAGTTCACTTATATTATATTCTTTGTTTATTGAGTATGTATTAAATTTTCTTTATTACTTACTTACAATGTTTACATTCACATTTTCGATAGATGCAAAAAATTATGTGTATTTGTTACTCATAATACCTGTGTTATCACTACGTTATATCGCATTTATCGTTGACAATGCTTCATTGTTTTTGTAGTATTTTATTTAGTCAGTATTTCTGGAAATATATGTGTGAGAAATACTTTTTCTTCTTTTTTGAATTCTGAAAAAAAATTTCAATAGATAAATTCCTAACAATCAATACGCTTCATTAGACAAAAACTTCACGAAAGGCTTTAAAATTTAACGCATTGTCATTATCACCATTCAGATTTATCATGTATAGTTTGCTATTGCGATTTGAAACGTTTACGTTGTAAAAAGACGACCATTTGTTATTTACAGGAATTCACCCAATCTACTAACTACTACAACTACAACTATACGGACGATGTAAGTGTAACCGTGTAACGGTGACAATGAACTTTTAAAAATGTTTGAATACGTCGTACACATTGTACATTGTGTATTTGGTATTATATACTTCATATGGAAATGAGAATTTGTGCCGAATGCATAATTAGGATGGAAGTGGATGAATTAAAATAAAATAAAGAAAATTATTGTTATTACTATTCATATTGGATATTGGGTTTATAGCTTTTGATATATGTAATACGGGTATAAGTATTCGCATGTATACAGATATGCTGCTTTGTGTGTTTTGTGTTTTGTGAATGATCGAACGAAAGACAAACAAAACACTATCTATATAAGTACATATGGCATATGTATGTACCTATACCTATACGTTATTTCAAATTACAGACATATCGAGAAAAAGATAAATATTAATATGTAAACAAGATTATGACTAATTTTCTTACGGAATGAATTCAAGAGAAAGTAACAAATTGAATGTTTTTACATAAAATCACCAAGGTAAAGAAAGTGATGAATACTACTGGTAAAAATAACCTATCAAATAAATATATCGGAATAAACATTTTGGTTAATGCTGTTTCTGTTTTGGGAATTTCTGTAGCAAAATAATGTGTAGGACAAGTGCAATAATCCTTTTCGTTCGTAATGTGTAAAATGTAAGAAAATATTCGAGACAAAAATACATAGAAATAGAAAATACGATGCTAGAGTATTATAAACCACAAATTTTATTTCAAATGTTATTATTATCCTAATCAAATTATGTATTTATGCTATAATTCAAAAATATTTCTAATTATGGTGTTGGACTGTTGGATGCTTTGATCCAACATCGATCATTTTTGGTAGGTATCCACTGCATTTAATTCCATTTCAAACTAAAAAACATTTTATTGTTAAATAAAATGCATATGCTCTCGTATTAACTATCATGTAAATTAATTTGTAGATAAAATTACAAAAATTTTATACAAATTTTCATAATACGATTTTTTCGCAAATTTGTATTACAAAATAATTTTACAGCTAACCTAATATATGAGTACTTGAAAAAGTTATGCCATTTTATATTCATTCATTCATTTCTTCTGCATTTCATTCCTAATTTTTATGTTCATTGTGTGTTATTATACATAACATAAGTTTTAAAGGAAAAAAATGTTTAAATGTTTACGCATATATACTCTTGTATTATAGCTACATACATACATATACTCGTATGCTTGTTTGATGTCTATGGAAAAAAAGGAAAATTATACATAAGTAGGAAGAGCATGAGAAAATCATACAAAAATTAAAACGATCATTAAAAATTAACAACACAAAAAACAACCAGAAATTTCATTTTAATTATTCGTTTATACATAAGTGTTTTGTTTGTGTGTAATTTCTGTGTGTTCGTCTGCACATTCGTTCTTATTGCTCTAATTAAAAATCAAATATGAAAAATATTAATATGTATACTTGTATATTATGCTATGCAGTTGTGTTGTAAAATTAAAGTTTTAATCATAAAAAACAAAAATTAATTAACATTTACATAAAACATGTTTAAAATTCAACAAAAAAAAAAGAAAAACGTTTTTAATGCTCTGATAAAACGTGTATACATAAGAATGTAAGAACATGCATACAGTGATGAACAAAACATATAAAACTGAATGAATTGTCAAGAAATTTTTGTAAAATATTGAAAAATATTAAAAATCATCATTGAACTCTTGTGTATTTATTCCGAATATCAACCAATCATTTTAAAAAAGATTTCAAAATGAAGGAAGTCAATTTTCGAATGGAGGAAACATTTCACAATATTCACATTTTATTCAATTTTCAGTTTTAATTGATATCAGTTGGTAATTATGTACGAATATTTCAGTATTTTAATAAAATATACTATAGTTTATTTTGTTGCGTTGCAAATATTATGTTCATCACTGTATGCGTATATACGTACATTAGTATTACATACATTTTTGCACATATACAAACTACAAGTTTATATAAATAGAGTATTTAAAAATTATGAGTGGGATGAACCATGCGATAAATGAGAATTCACATATCATATCGGATATCGATTGTGTAATAATTCTTCAATTTTATTATGCAATTAATTTTTGAAAATGAAAAATAACAAGTGAATTTAATTTTTTTATTGGTTATATAAATATACGAGAATATACACATATTTTTTTGAGGGAATTTAAAAATTTAAAAGAGAAATAAAATGAAAATAATGAAAATATAAATTGTATACAGAATATTTTAATGTGACGCTTAAAAATTGTTCAGTTTTTATTTACCAGAGAAAAAAATCACATTACACTTACAGTTTGAATTGTTTATAATAACCTTGGATCGAATGCTAGATATAAGTATGTATGTGCAATGCGCATTCTAATAGAAAAAGTGAAGTAGAAAAAAAAAGTCAAGTTTTCCAAACACTTATAAATGAATACACACTTTTTCATATTCACAAATGAGTTAAGCTGATCTCGTATTGCATTAGAATTTGTGCCAATTTTATTCATCAAACAACTATTAGATTTAGTTAGAATTCACATCGGAAAGAAATTTCACATTTCAATTTGAGAAAATTATCAAAATGAGCAAATAGCTTCTCTTGTTAGAAAATTCGTCTTATCGTATTCCTTTATTTGTATGATTCCTAAAGACAGAGGGCTGTGCTGTGACCGTGTGAAACATTACACGCATTGGGATCGTTTTAGAGTTATTGTATGAATCCGGACAAACGAAATTCGTATGAATTCTGATGTAATCTGCGAGAAGCAGTATTAGTGTTCTACTGCGACCTTAATTGATGATATTTTCCTTATGACAAGTCATATAAGTTATATTTTAGACTTTAGACACTTGTGAAGCATGGACCCTCATGGACCACAGCTAGTATCTTCAGGATATTCAAAAGTACACCTGAATGGGTAGGCCGAAAGCAAGATCACATTACAATGTCATTGTAAATGTAAGGAAATTGGGTATAAACAACTGGTTGGAACGGACTGTGGATCAATCCTGTTGGAGAGACATTGTGAAGGAGACCGAGGTTGTTTACAACTAAGAACTTATGAACTATCAAACACGATTTGCTCAACTTCTTTCTATCCCCCTAAACACAAATCCGAATGACAGTCCCTGCATCTCTATATGCTTACCAAATTTTTAATATTTATAACATGTATTATTTTTACGATAAAAGATAAACACATATTCAAACGAAGTCCAGAGTGCACCAATTTGTATATCTACAAAATTCTGAGCGGCATTAATCGAAAGATCAGACTTTAAGTTGAATTCCGTCAGTCGCAGTAATTTGACACATCCATATTTTTTCTCTAGCAGTGAGTCTTATTATTAAATAGTTACATATTTGTATATGTAAAATTTCAAACTTTCAAATTTTTATTATTTATCTTATTTAACAAAAGGAGAACAGATAAACTTGCCTCCCCTTTGCCCGTGCCATGACCCAACCAGGACTTTTGGCGAGTCTGGCAAATGGCAAGGTGTTCGTCTTTTTATGTTTTGTACACAATTGCAATCAGTCAATCTGTTTGATCCGTGCATATACGAGAATAATTCGATAATCCGCACGCGAAACAGGTGGATCGGTTTGAGTCGAGGTGTGTGATATTAAAAAACTCGATCTGTGTATGAAAATGCCATTTAATGAGATTTAATTTAGTTTCAATCTATTTAGATCTAGTCCTCCATATGTACATATAATAAATATAAAAAATTTACATAGTGTTTTTATATACACGAGAATGAAAAGATAAAAATAAACATTATATTAGTACTATTATGTATATAAAATAACAGACAACATTTTTTTTACAAATTTTTTCATTCAAATTATTATATTATAGTACTCACCATTAAATGTAAATTTTCTTTAATTCCTTTATGCGAATTTGTTCTTATTCTTACGTATATGTAGTATGTAGTATATATGAATGAAAATTTATATAAAAGCATAAAAAAAATTTCGTAATTCCTCTTCTATATCCTTAATCTATATGTATATATATATCATCATACAAATACTATACGGATACACAACATATTATACAAAATTTAAGTATATGTATGTGTAATAAGTGTATTATTTATATAATGTTCCTCGTATGTATGTGTATAAGAGTATATAATTGAGTATATATTATTTACATATGTGTATGAAAAATAATGTAATGTGATGTAATAATTATCAATTGGAAATTATCTTTCATTTAATTCGTTTTATAGTTGTCTTCTTTTCAAATTTTGTAATTCATACTTTCATTCTATTTCATTCAAGGAAAAAGTTCATATGAAGTACGTATATATATATATATATGTATGTGTACAAGAAGGAAAAAATGAATTCACATCACTAAATCATTATACTGCATATGTCTGTACATATATTTATGTGTATATACGCGTACAATGTGTATATAGAAATGATGATATATAAGGAAAACATATATCACCTCGAATATCTGCACTGACCGAACTAAATTTTTATTGTAGGGTTAAAGGGTTGTTGTAGGTAATGTATAGGTACCAGAACGTACATATGTATATGTTTTCTTATATCTCATACACCGTATACTTATACATTTATAACAAACGACTATGCATATATGCACTCGTGTATATAAATACCAGAGATTACCGACCGGTTATTGTTTTTGTAGATTTTTCTTTTTGCAACCGCATATGATTGTATTGAGTATCCTTACATGTACACGTATTTCATCATTTTTATGTATTTTATTTTTTTTTTTATGTATAGGTGTATTATGAAAATTAATTTTTCTATTTTATTATATTTTTTTCATCATTGTTTCTATTTTATTGTTTTTTAAACGCACAAATTATTAAATATTTATCGTCACACACTCATCATTACATAAGAATTTAATGTATGTACGTTTTATAATGTGTAAGAAGCATACATTACATACATTCTTACCTACATACAATGATACTAGTTGAATTTTAATTAATTTTCATTTTTATAATTTTTCACTTTATGATAATGACGGATTCATATATGATCACTGTATGGATAACAGCAAAATAAGTATAAATTAATTTCCATTTAATTTTTCATTTTTATTTTTATTTTATTTTATTTTTTTTTTCGATATTAAATAATATTATTAATACATATATTTAGAAGAGGTGTTAGGTATCACAAAAATTTTCTTAAGTTTTTCTTTCTTTTCTTTTTTTTCTTACATGTTATTTACAAGTACATATAATATTTTTTTTTTTAATTTTCTTTTCATTTCTATATGTAATGTTATATATAGGTATGCAGTATGAATATACGAGTAGAACTACATTTATATTATATGTACAATAAGCACTTGTGAAATTTTTTCTTTTTTTTATTAATTTTTATATTTTTCACTTTTTATTTTTCCTTTTAATTTTTGTATTAATTTTTTATTTTTAATTTATTATTTTAATTTTTCATTTCAATTTTTTTATGATTATTTTACACTAGAAATTTTATCACAGGATTATCACTGCACGTTATAAACTTATACACACATACACGAATATGCGATTTATATATTATGTATGTATATTTATTTTATGTATATAAGTTTTATTAATTTTTGACAGTGATACACTCGTACACATACACATATTTAATTTTCAAATTAATATGCACATTTTATTTACTTTCATATAAAATAGTTGTACAAATGTACAAATGTTAATAGATTGTATGCGTGCTCCCTTTATTATCCAAAAAATCTTTTGTCTATAATATTTTTCATTTCTACATATATAGAACTAAAATTAAAAATTAAAGAATAAAATAATGTATTTTTAAAAATGATTCAGAAAAAAAATTCAATTTATGGAAGAATGTTGTTATAATACTATACTCGAATCATTTTAAAATTAGCAACTTTTTGTTCACACATTTGGATACATACTACTACAGAAATGTAGATGCACACAACACAGTAAATATTCGTCATCAGTACAATATCAGACACACATGTACAGCTAGTATACCCATAACATGAAGTTTTTAAAAGTTTAAAATGTAATATATACTTACACGCGTTTACCTATATGTATGGTGTAGGTGCATATGTGAAAGAAAAATATAAAAAATACAGTGATAATGATAAAATTATCTCACGCTTAAAAACTAATTTTTTTTTTCTCATATTTACATGGTAAATTTTAATATTACATACGAGTACTGAGTACAGTACATACGAAATTAATATGTACATAAATACATGAAAATTTTCGATAAATATTTTTGATTGAACGAATAAAATGCAAAAATTTTAATATAAGACACAAAAAAACAGAATACAGACATAGGAGAAATCATGTGAAACTAGAAAATGTATATATACATGCTCTTATATTTTTACCCTCTGCTTTCATTTTTCACCCTTTTACATATACATACATATGAATGTGTCCATGAAACAAAACCCATTCATACACTCATCTACATCATATCATATATGTATATGTATTTATGAAATGTGTGTGAAATACAATTATTGAAATCAAAAAAATTTTTTTGTTTGTATTTTATTGGGAAAAAAATATGTGTAAGGGGAAAAATGGAAAAAGGATATACGTATACAAAATGTAAAAGAAATCGTAATAATGAATGAGAATATTAAACATAAAAAATGAAAATGAAAAAGCAAAATGCATACATTACATACTTATGTATCTATACTTATATACCATGTGTACGATATATATGGATGTATTTACATTTTGGTATGTGAATCGATTGGTTGATGGTTCGATTCATGATATAAAATACATACTATATATGTACTACATAATATTCTTGCTTATAGAGATATGAATAAAATTATATAAAAATTACAGAAAATGAAAAAAGATATTTTCCCATTTTAACTCCGTTTGTATATGCATGTATTTGTGTAAATCGAAAGAATATAATACTATAGAAAAATGAAAGAAATAGTGTGGATGACATATTTTGATTTTTGATTAAAAGAAAATCCTGACCTTCTTAGTTTTACATTGATGATTTTGATGATGATGATGATGTTGATAATAATAATAATAATAATAAAAATTTATACGATGAAAATTATAATAATAAATACACCAACCAACATCATCATCATACCATACATGCATAACACATCTATACGTATATGTGTAATGTGTATATAAATTCGCTATTTCTTTCAATATGTGTTCGTGTTAATTTTCTTTCTTTTTTTTTGTGTAATTTTCTTCAATTTTCAACATTTTCCCATTGTCAGTAAAATTCTTTTCAATTTTTCTATTTCAGTATTCTTGAGCATACGCGGATACAACGAATATTACAAGACAAGCACAATACTATTACAATGGTAATGGCAGTGGTTGTTATTTTGATGATAATGATGATGATGGATGATGAACGAAAACGGTGACATTTATTTGTTGTAGATTATGGTGTAGAAATGGTTTAGTTCATTTAGTGTAGAATGCATATGGTAAATGAAAATGGGTAAAAAATTTGAAAAGGTTGTTGATTTGGTTGGGGGTGGTGATGGTGATATGGATAATATCTGGTATGGTGTTATTACATACATGGTACCATGTAGGTATTGTGATTGTGTAATGAATGTATAATCTGTACTACATTTCATGTTATGTACAGAATGACTAGGTATGTAGATTTTGTTTTGTGTGTTGTGTGTATGAAATGAAACAAATTGAAAGGATGGTGAACTGCAATTGGATAGTATATAGTCTTTTGAATGCTTCTTTTTATTCTCTTTTCTTTTTTTTTATCGAATTGCTTTCTTTTCATTTTACTTTGCTTTGTTTCTCTTTTATTTTTTTTTTGCCCGGGAAAATATAATAGCTTGGCGACATAATCCAATTTGTCTAGTGATTGTAACAATTGCACAATATATGTGCATTCTATATACTCGTCATATAAGTAGCTGCTAATGCATATACACATACACTATAGAAAATTGATAGCACTTAATGTATGTACATGACGGGTATATATTATTTTCTGTTGCTGTGGCATTATAAATACATGTACATATGTATGTGTAAAATAGATCTTATTTATATGATGTACATAATATTTTAGGTAATAATACATATATGGAATCTATATAATGCATGAATATTGGCATTAGCTATATGTATATATACCAGAAGAAACACTTTAGTTTTTAATTTTTTTTCACTTAAAATACATGCTTATTTTCATGTTCTGCGTATGTGTATGTACATATATTTACCTAAATGTGTAGATAAAATAAAATTTTAAAAATGAAAATTATTGAAAATTATTTATTGTTGCCAGACACAAATACGAGTTTAAAAATATGTAATATCGATATACATATGTACGATGATATGTGTATATATGTATTTGATATAAATGTACAAAATGTATGATTATGATAGTTTGTATATACTCGTAAGTATAAAAATGATGAAAAACACCAGACGAAGATATATATGTAGAACGTCTGTATGTGTATGATATGTGCACGTATGTATATGTATCTAAAGACAATTGATTA
Organism: Villa cingulata; assembly: GCA_951394055.1. NCBI lineage: Eukaryota > Metazoa > Arthropoda > Insecta > Diptera > Bombyliidae > Villa > Villa cingulata. The sequence continues at coordinate 46,517,625 of OX596019.1, forward strand.
TGCAAGTGATTTTCTTTATTACCAAAAATTTTTTCATTCTGATAATAATTGCAAATAATTGAAAATTCAACATAAAAAAATTCTCCCATTCATACACAAATTTTCAATTAAAAAATGCATATTATTCGTATTTCTAATTCTTTTTTTACTTTTATTTCTTAAATTAAATTGTATTTCAATTCACTATAGAAGAACATAGAGGTTGTATGTTATACGCATATATCTATGGTATGTGTTTATTTTAAAAGGACTCTCTGGGCAATAATTTTCTTCTTCATCACAAAAATATAATAACATATTTTTTGTAAATTTTTGTAAATTTTTTTTTTTTCAAATTATTTTTCACTTAAATCTGCACATGCATACACATACACACACGTACAGACGTAAACAAATAGAACGCGTTTCCCTGCGACTTTATACAATTCAAGCAGTAATAAAAAATAATAAAAAAAATGTAGATTTCACATGTAAATTTTTTTTTACTTCCGCGTGTATATATACATTTTATTTGCCAGTCAATTTTTTTTTCTTGTAGGTATGTTACAAATTACTCGTCTGTAGATATACAATTACAATTCCTTTTTCTTATTTTTTAGCTTACATCATAATATTGATAATATATATTTTTTTAAACACACTTAAGTTAAAGTTTTTGTTGTTTATTTTGTGTAAAAAAATGGAACAAAAAAAGATATACAACCGCACTATAATTATAACTTATAACAATAATATTCTAGGTATAGCATATCTGTATGCATGTATGATACGATTATCTAGCCTCTGCCTTCTAGTTACCTAAAACTATGGATAAACGAATTATATATTACCGCATATTATTTTGAACTGCTAGATACAATTTTCTCTGGTTAATGAACACTAATTTTGTAATAATTTATTTTTTTTTAATTTTTAGCATTTTATGTTTTTATAAAAAGATAAAGTTTTTCATTTTTTTTTTATGCAAATATGGATTTTCGTTTAGTTATCAATTTTCAACATTTTCACTCATACATTTATGCGTATGTCTATTTAGTGCAATCATACACAAATATTAAATATCTAGTATATTTTTTATTGAAAGAAGAATAAAAAAGAAACAGTTAAATCCAAAGATTTTATGTCGAAAAACAATTACGGGCACTCGGGCACAATTTCAAATTATATATATTATACAAATACAACACAATTATTTAATGTGATAGTACAAATTTTCGAGCTCTGCAAAAACGAAAAAAAAAATAAAATAAAAGGATTTTAATTTTTGCTTTCAGTCAGGATATTTTCCTATATTTTTTTCAGTCAGACACAAAAAAAAAAAGACCACAGTTACACACATTTACACACAATACACGAACTGAATGAAGAGAATAAAAAACCACTGAAACTGAAACATTTTCTTTTCTATAATAATCGAATTTTCAATTATTTTCCGTGTTTTTTATATTATTCACTTTTCTTATTTCCAAAAAATTTATAATTTGTAATCGACTGAAATCTGAAATGTATCTATTTTTTTATTGGATTTTCGTTTTGTTTCATGTGCTCAAATTTAAAAATCTCTAATATAAAAAATATTCTAATTAGGTATTTATTTATTCGTTTTATACTTTGTTGTATTTCTAATATCTTGATGAAAACAAAATTTATATATTCTATTATTATATGAAAAAAAAATTATATATTTTTAATTGTAAATGTATAAATTTTATTTTGAAAAGTCTGTGCAGAGCTGAAAATCAATGCTAAACGCCATATTTAATGGTGTTATTATATACAGAGATACATTCTACACGATGGATACGGTAAAAGAAAAACGAATATCGAAATTCGAAATAATATGGATATAGAGAATAATACAATAGGAAAATGATTTTATTTATGTAGAAAGAAGAAAATTATTTTGAAAAAAAAGGGAAAATTTTATTTTTATTTTTTGGTTGAAGGAGTGAAGTGAAAGAGAATAAGAAAATTGAGAAAATTCAAATTTTTTTGTGTTTTTTTTTCTGGTTTTTGATTTTCAGTTTCATTAATTTGAAAAAAAAAAAAGAAAAGAAAAGGGGAAATCATTAGTAATATTATAATATCTATTCTGTATATCATTTATCATCACATGAATGTATTACGGATGGATGAGGTGTAGTATACTGTACTCTACTGTAAACTGTACTCGTAGATGACGGTTTAAGGGTGATGTATGCGCAAATGCAGAAAAGTGTATCCACGTTTACACTGTTACCGAATTTTTCAGATACTGTATTACTGTATATATTTATAGATTCGTAATGTACAGTTATACAACGTATATGTAAACGTGAATGCATTTTATGTATGACATTACAATTACTTACATACAAAAATTTGAGGGTGAAATGAAAATAGAAAGTTTTTCACGAATTATGCATGGATGTGCCATGCATGACATGATTGTAGTGTGTTTCATTTAGAGAAAATATATATACGAGACAAGTGAATCTCTTATATTGTGGAACATACAATGAATGTGTAGCTGGAGACAATGAATCGAGAATAATATGCAACAAATAAAAGTGTGATAAATATATAAAAATCATAGGGCAAAGGATCAAATTATTTTAATGTTTAGAATAAAGAAAATATTTTGCGGGTACTTCCATTGATAAACTTTTATTGTTTATTATGTAATGGTTGGTAATGGTCAAACGGGCCAAATGAAATTAATGAATGGATTGCATTAAAAAGCCGAAATGGATTGAAACTGAATACCAGAACTTAAGCGTCTGGTACAAAAACAACTTTCTTGAGTTCAACAAAACTGAAAAAAAAATTTATTTGAAATTAAGTAAAAATTGGATGAGTTTTTCGTAAATATCTAGAACAGGAAATGTGCAGATGGTAGAAACTTATCAAAAATACATATGTAAAATGCTTCACGATTTTGCATTTTGCACGATTTTGCAACGCTTGACATGTTTTATGATAAGTTTTTCGATAAGAACATCTAGCTTAACATATCAGATCTTAAGAAGAATATACGAGATTTTTAGACTGTCGTATGAAAGTCGGTTAATACCCCTATTCTATAGAATAGCTTTCTAAAAAAATATTTTCAATAAATTCCCTTTGCATAGGTGCTACTGTTATCAGTTAAAGAAATTTTGCTGGTTTTTAACATGATATAGTAATAAATATTTTATTTACATTTTAGGGTGTGTGTATTTATACATACCTACATACGCGTACAGTAATATACGTAAATGTTAAGTGTTTTATTGCAGGCGAATTATTTAGAAATTGGAAATGAAAAAAATATCAATCATGACTAATATTGCGACACATATTCACATGATACACATGTATATGATATGAAATCTTATATCATAATTTATAAATTTCATGTTTTATTATTTTTGTTGTTGTTTTTGTTTGTAAAAGTAGTTTTTTAGGTTAACATTTTCTTTTCATTTCTACATACTGTACTCTTTTTTACCATCTTTTCCCAATATACTCGTATGTATATAGTTATGCATACTTTATAATACTTTTAAATAATCGTTTTGCCTTTAGTTCGGTTCAAAAGAAAAATGATATGAGAAGGAATCGAAAATTTGTAATAAATGTACATTATTTTTTTCCTAAATCTTATTAGGTACACATCATATGTGTGTACTTACAAACTATAGCCATACATACCTAGCTGTAAATTTATGTATATTATGATATGTATGTACAAAATTTTGCACATATGATGTAGAAACTTTTATTGCAAAAAATTATAAAAATGAAAATGAAAACTATGTTGAATAGTGAAAAATAAACGAAAAACTACTGAAAAATTTTTCTTTGTCAGTCGTCTGTCTGTCGCGTGTAAAATAAAAAATAAAATTTTTTTCTTTTTTGCAAGTGATTTTCTTTATTACCAAAAATTTTTTCATTCTGATAATAATTGCAAATAATTGAAAATTCAACATAAAAAAATTCTCCCATTCATACACAAATTTTCAATTAAAAAATGCATATTATTCGTATTTCTAATTCTTTTTTTACTTTTATTTCTTAAATTAAATTGTATTTCAATTCACTATAGAAGAACATAGAGGTTGTATATTATACGCATATATCTATGGTATGTATGTGTATTTTAAAAGGACTCTCTGGGCAATAATTTTCTTCTTCATCACAAAAATATAATAACATATTTTTTGTAAATTTTTGTAAATTTTTTTTTTTCAAATTATTTTTCACTTAAATCTGCACATGCATACACATACACACACATACAAACGTACACAAATAGAACGCATTTTCAATCACAGTCCGTCTGTCTGTCGCGTGTAAAATTTTTTTTTTTTTTTTTTACCAATTCACATTAAACTGCAAATTTTTTTTTATTTCAAACTTTTGCTATTGCATATATGTGTGCAGAGTGGAGAAAACGTTTAACGAATATGTTTTGTGAATTGTTGTACGTTGTACATTACTTCATAGTTGTGTGTACAAATAGTGCGATCAAAATACAACTAATATACCTACATTATATCAAGAGTAAAAAATATTATATATTTTTATGTTCATATATGTTCGATACTCCATGTATCTATTTAATAATACCGGACAAGTTAATTTAACTAACGAAATATACATATTTAAATAAATAGCAGCAGAACTAGAAGTAAAGTTCAAGAGATAAAATAGGAATCAGAGAATTTTCCATGAATTCGCACATCGCACATATACAAATCTAATACATAAGAAACGCTATATGCATTTGTATGTATACACAGTTTTGATGTGTGGAATTCTCCTGATTATAATTTTATTTTCTTTCTACATTTATCTTCTATGTAAATTTTCATTTGCTTCCTTTTTTGATTTTCCGAGTGACTTATTCTTTTTGTGTCATGTGAATATATAGTATTACCATGTATTACGGTATTGCCACACTCCATGTTGTAAATTTATTTTGCAAAATAATATGTAACTATGTTTAACTATCTATAGTAACAAACATAATAATACTTTTTCATAAACTAAATAAAAATAGATTTACAAAGATAAGAATACTATAATGTACGAGTTTATCTGGATGTGAACATTGATTATAGAATCAAAAACTGCGCATGCCAATAGATCCGTATAAAACTACATAAATGTATAAGATAATTGTTTGTATAACGAACATATTTGACAGTAGATAAGTATTGTAGCAATTATATATGTACATTTATGTGATTAGAAGGTATGATATGATGATATGATATCATTAGAAAATAGATACACATGTGCAAAGTTGCGTTAAACAAATATTTGTTTAATGATTTCATTTTTTCATTAGTGAACTCCATAAAAACTGACCGACTGTCAGTTCCCCTGATTTTTTAAAATACAAATAAATACAAAGTGTATTTGTCTTTTGACTTTTTTACGTATACATTATGTGTGTGTTTCCGGTAAGTAAATACATAAATCTATATACATGTTTAATGTGTAGTGAGAGATACAATGTTATAAAAAATTATATAACAAGAATAACGGATAGTATCGATGAAGATAATCTCTATGAGCATATGAACTCATCTTTAAAAATTTCAAAATTTAACCGCGATTAGACGGAAACGGATACCCTATTAACTATCTATTGATAAACATTTCGCTCCATTTTTTGTACAAATATTTCTTTTATTGCATACATATAGGAGATTATTATATATTTTATCGAATAGAGACGAGAGATCGAGATATACACTGCTAAAAATTTTTATTATTTAATTTACATTATGTTGAAAATATTTTCATAGTTACGGATTTTTTCACTTTTACAAGATTTTATATGCATTTTATATGCATTTTATATGCAAGTTACGTGCAAGCGAGCAAGTAAGCAAACATGCGCATGCATATTATCATGTCAACAAAAATAATTAACTTTAAGTAAATGCGCATGTTGCATCAATCACATCAATTTAACAACAAGTTTGAAGAAAGTTATATTTGCATGACAGAAAAAACTTCGGAAAAAATTTTCCATCGAGTAAAGCCATATACACCTTGTATACATATATCTTCGGTTTCGGATCCAATCATGTATATGTAGTAATAAATTGATAATAAATTCAGTTTTAATATAAATTAAATACGTGTGAATAACTTTGGTACAATGACCATACATATGTAACAAAATTATTTTTCTTAAAAAATCATTTTGTATCAGTATGCTGCTTGTAGTACAGATCTGATTTCAAATACTAGGACTACCTATTACAGAAACTAAACAAAAAAGTTTTAATATAGTAACATAAGAGTATGAACGATTAATTTGTTAAATAACCGACAAAAAACATGTATAAGAGTAATTAGTAATTACATTACATACACAAAAGCATTATTATTAGATAACATCCAAAGAGCAATGAGATTTGTAAATGTATAGTGTATTTGTATTTATGATACTACAATTTACCATAGTACTTTGATGTACCTTAATTTAGATTTTATTTGAAAATCTGTACATACATACATACATATATACTAGTAAATATTATATTTACTTGCATTAATTGACCTTAGTCATTACTACTGAACTAACTACGCGCTATATGATACTTTAGCTTCGAATTTTTTCTGAATACTGTACCTTGAGATGTTGTTAGAAAGCTATAAAGTCTTTTTTATGGTATTTTATTATTTTTTGTTTTTCTTATTCATAGATTTTTTTACACATTAGATATTAGACAATGTTTACATATATACATGCATACAATACACATTAGAATGTATGCATGTATATTTTTATGCTTGTATATTATGTAATGTACTAACACACAAATACACAAATTGTTACAATATAGATGAATAATGAAAGTAAATAAAATATGCAACTGAAACTTTATCGTCATTGAAAAATATAGAATTGAGGAATTGAGGCACATTCAAAGTTAAGGTTATTAAAGAAATTTTTTATGAGTTCACCTTTTCGTTGTTGAGCTTAATGAAAATTTAATAATTTCATTCCCAAAAAAAAAAAAAAAAATACTCTAAAAATCTTTTATTAATAAATATCTTAAGAAACTTTTTTTACATACGAATACGAGTAGTACAGATCGTTATTTTTGGCAAAATATCTTGACCAAGGTTAAATTTGAAGATACATATTTTTCTATAATTTATAAAAAATACAATAAAAATCTAACAATAATCGTTCATTGACCTTTTTTAATATTTATATGCAAACTATGTATACGATACGTACATACATATTTAAGTTTGTAAGTATGTATATTTAGAAAGTCAGTTATACACCAAAAAAGAATCTTATATATATTTTACGTTATTCCGATTGCATAAAGGCAAACCATTAAGTAAATAATACCCCCCAATAGGTAAAGAATTTTTCCATTATTCTCTTCAGTACTTTATATGGTATTTTTTTCCAAATCCAGATGATAGTTATTATACTTTTGCTAATTTGTTTGTTAGTTGGAAGTAAATAAAGAATCATGACGGTCTTATGTAAATTTTTTTTAAAAAATTTTTTTACCTAAGATTATGATTGATCATGATTGCTTAGCACGTTTCATATTTTCTGATGTGGTTGGAATAAAAATAATATAAGATAAAGAGTAAAAATATATAAATGCATATACATATAAGTAATTATCTATTGTACCTCTATATGTATGTAACACTATAATAATAAGGAAATAGAATTTTATCAAATGTCATTGAAATTGACGTGTCAAGATAGTACCAATTTATTATATTATTGACGATTATTATTAATCGGTTTTGTTCATTTTTAAATTTTAAATTTATTTGACAAAATATCGTTAAATGTATCGCAGTATCTCATGACATTATTTATATGTGTTACTAAATAATAATTAGAATTACTGCATATTAATACATAACACCATAACAAAATTTCTTATCATAACACTTAAGGTGTGCCGCGCAAATGTACACACATTTATCGAAGTAAGTATTCTGCTTATATACTCGAATAAGTAACTAGAATTTTTGAACTTTTCCGTCAGCTTTTTCTTTTTATTCTCGTTTTTCGAAATTGAGATTGGCCTTTTAAATTGAAATATTGCTCTGTGCAATGTGCAATTGTGCTTATGAAAAAATTAAAATTCAATGATTTCAGGACTGATGAAAGAAGTGTATCAAAAATGAGCAATTACCATGGCACTAGACACAGACAGATCATTAGTGATACTGAACGATGATTAGTGATATATTAAACGACTCAAGCCTAATGTTTTAACATCGTGTACTTGCATCAGATCACGCTTCTCAAATCAAATCTATAATGAACAAATCAGTAACTAGAGACAACTGGAGAAAAACTGAATCCTTGAACATTAATAACGTTCACTTTGTATTTCTTGAATGACCGATATGATTGTCCAATATCATGATGATGGCAGTGGCAGATGACAGTATGTATTTTATAATGCAACTTGCAACTTATAATAATGTATTAACAAAAAAAAAAATAATAATAATAATAAAAGAGCACATCTTTACTTACGCCTCTAATGATGCCATAAATATTTGAGAAAGGTAATACAATTATTTCGACCACGGGTGTGAGTTAAGTATGTATGTATTTAATTTTGGATTTTGATTTCTTTTTAAGCACAGAATTAATTAATAATAAGTACATATCTACAATATGAAATGTACACGTGTATATGAATATGCATTATGCACGCAAAATAAAGAGAAGAAATGAAGAGTGAACTGAAAACGAAATGATGATCTTGAAAATTTATGAAAAATTAATTTTTGTTTTGCTTCTAATACTTATACACATATAATCGCATTAGTATGAATGAAATGGAATTCATGTCATGTACATATAATAATTTACAAATAATATATTTATATACGAACTCAATGTGGCTACTAGATGCTAATTTATGTATATTCAGTCCAACATGGCCTAACCTTATATAGAATGATGAACTACCATGCTACCATCTATCGTATTATTGAGTGCGGCGTTAGTATGCAATAGCGTGATTTAATAACCCATTATAAACCAATGAATAAATTATTTTGTACATATTGTGGCCAATTTATTCATAGTGAGATTAAACGTATTTTCGCACTTGATACTGTATGCTATATTTTTCGCATAGAAAAAAATAAAAATAATGGTTTTGTTTTTAATTTTTATTTCTTATTTTTCAAGACTGCACTAATTTTTTCACTTGCTCTTCTGGTGTATGGTGGCTACTTTATAAAAGGTAGATACATTTCGTGTGCATCTTTTATAATAAATTAAGATATCCATACATATATTTTAAACATAATCCAAAACAATGTTCATTATCATTGTCGTTATAACAATCATCATCAACATCACATCATCAACATCTCACATCATCATCACATCATTATTGTTGATGTCGCTATTACCACTTACACATTTACCATTTTAAAAGCTACCAGAATCCTCTAGAGATATTTGGTTAACTAATTTTCTTTCTTTGTGAGATAAAAATGAAAATTTCTCTACAGTTATACTTATAGTAAGTTATTTATTATACGACAAGACAATACCCTATTCCCTATACATGTGAAAACATATGCATGTATTTGTGTGCATTTACCTGTTAATATATACGTGATTTCTTATAAATAATAAAATGCAAGTAATGATGTCTAATGATTATTGCATTATGATGTCTGTACATGCCTGCATACACAGATATTACATGTACACGTGTGTATACTGTGTACACATATACTTACTTACGTACAATATCTTAAGTTTTTCTTTTCCCACAGTGCCTGTTTTCTTTTCTTTCTTTTTTATTCGATTTATCTTTTGTTTTCGGAATTTTTATAGGTGAAAATTTTTGTTCGCTTAAAAAGAGATTTTATATTTGTTTTTTCTTTTTATCCCAAATATATAGACAAGTATATGCATACATGCATACATCTTTTTTTTATTGTTGGAGCTAATGATAATTTGGAGATAACGAGATTATTAAAAATTTTCATTTTGGATTTTTAGTTATCATCATACGAATTGTCCGTCATGTATTCGATATAACTTGTATTTTTCCGTAATTTTTTATGTTTTCGATTTAATTCTGTTTATTTATTTAAAAATAAAAAATATATATTATTAATCATCCAGTAGTGTATCATATTCGTATGTTTTTAGAATTTGAATTTGATCTAGAGTTAAATTTTATTCGGTAACTGTTTGAATTTTTATTTGATTTTATTCATTGTGTGTCTGAGCAGAATAAAAAATTGTTCAATATACAAGTATCTACATATATAAGATGTGTACATTTGAAGATATTTTTATGTTTGTGCCATTTAATGTGCTCTTCTCAATACGTTGAATGAAGATATTCAAATGTTATAATGTAAAATTATTTCGAATATAACAATAAGTGATTAGTTTGCAAAAGTTTAATTTATTACACACGTATGTATACGTATACGGATAAATTTTTATTATTAAATAATGTATATAGAATGATAATAAAAATTAAAATTATTTAAAATTTATGATCCATCGTTTAGAAAAAATTATTTTCAAAAAAAATCTTCATTAAAAATGATTCGGTGGTATTTAAAATTTTTGACACGTATTCGAAGTTATTTCCGTCGTTTCAATACAAATTTTCATCATCATCATTATAGTCATTTCAATTATTTTCAACGGCATCACAACAGTCGATTTTCATAGTAATAGCAAAATACTTAGATGAGGAGTAATAATAATTGATTAGAAAATTTTCAAATCGATATAACATACACATATGTATATACATGTAAACAATGCATAATATAATATCATATATGTAATATATTTGTAATTACATATACACACAAATAGTATTCAATTCAAATGACATAAAAAACACAAAACAGTCAGATTTGACATGATGAAATATCAAGATATCACTACCGTAAACAGTACAAATAGTTGTTGTGGTAATAAAAAATGTGCAAACCACTATAAACGTCGACAGTATATTCATCATCATCATCATCATAATTATTATTATCGTCAACATCATCATCATCATCATCATGATCATGATCAGATAGATTATCATGATATTAGTAACACTACATCTACATCTACAACATCATCTGTTTCTTCATCAACGTTAATAATTTGTGCTACGAATTCAAACTCACCTGCTGCTACAATAACTACTAATGGTACTTCTGATAAAGCCATAAACTCTATTAAATCAAAATCTCTTCTAAATATTGATCATAATGAGGTAAGTAAAATAACTGAGTATAGCTATATATTCTATGTTCTTTTGTACTACTAACGTCGTTTTCGAACCCATCATACTTCGCACTAAACTCACAAATTTGTTTGAAAATGTCCGAACAGTATAGTGTGTTCGAAATCTGTAACACTAACTAACAGTAAGAAATTGTTTTGCTGTCAAATTTCAAGTGTAGTCGCTTATTCATCACAATTGATTGGAATTCAAAAAGTTAGTGTGCTTAGCTTTACACAGCTTGTCAAATAATTTCGAAAACTGAATGTATTAAATAGTTTTTGGGCACTTCAAAAAGAAAGTAAGACGATATTTATCATGTTATCAAAATAAGTGTAAATGTTTAGTGCAAAATATTATGATAGGTTCGGAAACGAACTAAATATACTGTATAGTGTAACTTATATACATAGTGGATCTATTTATCATTCCTCATATAGGCACCTGTAGTTAAGATAATAAAAAAAACGAAATTGTAATTGAAAATTATTTTAAATAGTAGCAGTGACCATATATTTGAGCTTCGACAGAAGGTTAGTGGGTGGTATGTATTTGTAACAGGTGACATTTATGTGCTTATACTCTTAGATTTAACAACTTCAAAATTAAATCAAACTAAATTTGAAAGCAAAATGTAAATTATAATGATTGCTACAGATGTAAGATTTTTTATTCTCATTTTGATCTGAGGAACCAAAAAAATATGAAAATGGAAATCCTTTTTTATTTAATAACGATAGTCTATTATGTATGACTGTCAAAATTTGTTATTGGGTTTGTATTTTTTCGTCTCCAAGAATTCTCAATCTCGATTGACGTATGTGTGTTTTATACTGACCTACGTAAAAACGTAAGGTGGAATTTTTTTTCTAATCATTTGAATCAAATTGATTTGTTAAATAGTTTTTTCAAGTAAGTATTTGTAAAATTTCCATTAAAATTTGAATGATTGAGTAGAAATTACTCATATTAAATATGAAAATCAAATTTACAATGATTTCGTCTATAAAGAAAAATTGTAAATATTGGAAATTTTATATGTAAAAAAGTTTTATTGAATAATTTTGAAGTTAATATTTTCATATTTTCATTTTCATTTTCATATTCTTCTTTTGCGATTTTATACAACTAAGTAAATTTTTTGATTCGAAGCATTTCGAAATTAGTTTTCTCATATTTAATATTCCGACTATCGAATGGTGTGTCCACGCCTTAATTTTGCAAATGTCTTGACGAAAAATAAACTACTGGTTATACTGGTTACCAGCAATCACTTACTTGATGAGTCGTCATAGTTGAGGCATTTAGTATTTTTTAGGAATATTCTTCATTCTGATTACCATATAAGAATAGCTCTTCAAAATAGCCATAAACAAAACAACTGACTACAACTTTTCATTCCATATTTACAAATTTATTGAGAACATTCACTATTAATATCTATCAAACAAATACTGAACCACGCAACGACTTGAAACTTCAAACGCAAGTTTCATAAGGCTATTATCTTTTTTTTTTTTTCAAACAAATACCATAATTTAAACGTTATTTCGGGTACTTCTGGGACTGCCTGGTATATACATAAGTATGTACATACATAAAATAATGATAGTAGTAAGTTTAAAGTGATAAACAACTGATTATACTTTTACTACAAAAGTCCATTTAATTTGTTGATGTACCTACTTACGTATATAATATATAAAATAAAATATTTGCGAATTAGAAAATAGAAAAAAATTGTGTTGGGTTTTTCCTTCCTTACCATACCTTACATACCAATGATGATGACAAATCAAATCAACAATAAAAGAGAAGCTTTATGATAATCGAATCCGAATGTTACGTTATTTATGATGATCAGGTGTATCTGTATATGTACAGCACATACATATATTATTTTTATAAGATATTGCACTGCAGAGATGTGTTTGCATTATGATGTTATGATATTAAAACATATGATGTAATAATAATATGCCATTCATATGATAACCTCAGATTTCAGAGATAATCAGAGATCTAAGAGAAATACCAAAAGCAAAAATCAAAAAATTGTAAAGCAAACGGAGAATGAAGATATGGATGGAGACGGAGTAGTACAATATACAACACAGAGTTCAAGTGACTTTTGTGAAGTTATCTGTTGATCATGTTTAGAAGACATTTAGGTAAATGTAGTTGATTGAATCTATATCGATTGTGGGGCTAAGGTAAAGGTAAAACAAATAAATTCTCACTTTACATACTCACATACGATTACAAATGAACATAATGTATACACTGTACTACTATTAATACTATTATGTATTACTCCTATTGCTCTTATATACATAGATACTATTCAAATATTCAAATTACTGTTTATATTTATACCTTTGCATGAACGTAAATAGAAAAAAATGATTCAGCTAAAAATACAAACAGAAGTAGTAAACACTTATACAAAAACATTAGATATAAAAGATACTGAACTGTAATACATGTACCTCTCATCGTAACAAGAATTTCATTTGTATATGGATTTATGGTAAAAAGGTAAAAAGCTTTTATATTTTTTATTTTTCAAATTTTGCTTTTTTAATTACATTTATTGACGTATATACACGCGGTATTAATATCGAATTATTTGGTTTTTTTGTTTGATGACATTATTTTATTATATATGATATGGTACTGTGGTCTGTGGATACTATGTACTATGGTTCGTTACCTTACCTATTTTATACTTACCGATTACATGTATGTAAAAAAAAATAATGCATATTAGTGTGTATAGTTGTAGTTGTAGATAGTGTATATTTGATTCGGTTTTCTCGGTATTGTATCGGCGTATCGGTATGTTAAAAAAAAATATTTTTCAATTTTTCATCATTTTTAAGTTTGTGACTAGCAGACAATGTGTTCAGTCATTAAAAAAGTTTTCTTCGGTTTAGATGTAAATTTATATAAACGTTGATAGGTATAAAGTGTAGATTTTAAATGAACGAGTACATATTTTTATTCATACACGCATATAAATCAAAACTACTTATAATTTTTATTTACTTATCTATCTTTAGTTATCTATTTTGCAAATATCTACCTCTATTATCGGTATTCAATTAATTTTATTAACTTTCTGCAAATAACTATAAAACATATATTCGAGTATGTACATTATTTGACATTATATAGCAGTTGCGATTTTGGTAAATTTTAGAGAAATTTCGAAT